>CM070537.1:4157651-4214499 GCA_036346415.1 Raddia guianensis
GAAAAGACCTACACAAGAACTTCTGAAGGTGGTCGATGTTCCAAGTCTTTGGTCGCTCTCTCCCGATCCTCCATAGCCGAGGCGAACAGCCCGAGGCGAAAGGAAGAAGCAGACAGTGAGCGGGCCCTCCCAACGAGGAGTTAACTTGTTGGCATTGGACAGGTTCTGACACGGCGCGAGCGAGGTCGCCCGCCTTCAAAGCCCTTGGTCGAACTGTCTTGGCGGCGTCGGCGAAGATCTTCTTGGTAGCGCGCCATTACGACTTGTGTCCGGTCGGCGTGTGCGTTCAAAGCCCTTGGTGAGCTGTCTTGGCAGCGTCTTGCGTGAAGATCTTCTTTGGTAGCGCCATTTCGACTTGTGCCGGTCGCGTGTGCCTTGAGAAGATCGAGATCGAGGCGCTCTTGCTCATCGTCAACTAAGTTGACCCGAGCTCGTCTTGAGAAGCGAACAATCTGATTCGTGAGCGAGGATGGCTTCGCACTATAGACCAATTGGAAAGGAGTTTCCCGGTGGCCGGTGGCCGTAGTGTGAAACAGAAGGACGGAAGGAACCGTCGACCCGAGCTTTGTTGTGCTTTCGTGAGCGAGCAAATATCCATTGTTTAATACCACGGACTAAGCTGTCAGATTAGCTCGCTCATTGCTCCATTGCTACGTGGATGTGCCCGAGGTAAAACGAACCTTGGTGCCCGGTGATTGCGATATTCACAGAATAGCTAAACCAGGCTGGTGCCGATTATCGTGATCGACTTATGGGGATCCCAAAGCGCGTGACCACGTTGCTTTTGAAAAAGCGAACGACCCGTTTTGGCGTGAAGAGGCGACAGGGCTCGCCTCAATCCACTTTGTAAAAGTGTCTGTAGCAACGAGCAAGTGTGTATAGCCCTTGTACCCTTTAGGGAATGGTAAAGCAGATCCAGACCCCATGTGAAAAAAAAGGCCAAGATGGGGATTGTTTGGAGCTCTTGGGCGGGCTTGTGTGCCTTCGAGGCGTGAAATTGGCAAGCCTTGCACTTAGTCACGATGTCCGGGCATCTTGTATGATGATGGGCCAATAATAGCCCATGCAGCGCTTGCCGACCAAAGTTACGAAGGAGGCGTGGTTGCCCTGAGCAAACTCGTGTATGTCCCTAAGAAGAACACACCCTCCATTGCGAGATGCACTTGGAGAGAACTCTCGGAGCACCTTGGCGGTAAAGGTGCCATCCACAAGCTTGTATGGGCACGCCACGCCTTATGGCCAGGGAGCAGCTCGGCCGTCGTCGGGCGAGGTCCCATCTGCAAAGTCTGGGACAAATGTCGTTGTCGATCCATGACACTGCTCAATAACGGAGGCGGCACCACATCTCTGTTGCCTCGTCCGGAGAGCGTGATTGAGGGCTTGTAAAGGTGCTCGGCGAGCACCACTGCGAAAGCGAGGTTAGCGTGAGGATACAAACTTGGATAGGCTGGTCGGCCGAGAAGTTGTCCTTCACAGGCACGAAGACGCCGAAAAATCGAAAATGCCGCTCAACTTCCTCACTTCAACCGGTATCGCGCCATTGAGTCATCGCGACCTTGATACTCCTTGTTAAACGATTGATGACCATTTGTGAATCTCCTTCACGGTTAGCCGTTGGACACCAAGCGACTTACCGCTCTTAGTCCCGCGAGGAGGCCTCGTACTCTGCGGCGTTGTTAGTCGCCGCAAAGTGTAGTTGGATAGAATCTTGGAGTTGCTCTCCTTGAGGAGATGAGAACAAAACCACCCCGGGAGTTTCGGTATGAGCCATCAAAAACATGGTCCAAGAGGGTTCATCAGGTTGCTCGGAAGCTTCCTAGGATTTGGGCGGGCAAGTCCATTCAACGACAAACTCAGCTAGGACCTGTGACTTAATAGCAGTTCGGGCAGCAAACAACAGATCAAACTCTGCTAGTTCCATTGCCCTTAGCTATCGTCGCTAGATTCTTTGTTAGTAGGATTTCTCCCGGAGGGCGTGGTCGGGACCGATGTTTGATGCGCCTAGAAGTAGTGGCGAAGCTTCTTGGAGGACATGAGCAAGGCGTGAAAGCAGCTTCGGACCTCGGTGCGCTCCTTTGATCCGTGAAGTACCTCGCTCACGTAATAGATTGGTCATTGTATGCCTTCCCTTCGGCCCGTCAAGACCCGCTCACCGCTTGTGGCGTGCAACCTAGGTCAGCAGAATTGCTTCGCCATGCCGCAGGGGTAGTCAAGGCAGGAGGATTGGACAGTATTGCCGAGATCTGGAAGGATCTATAAACTTCTTCAAATCCACTCGAAACCATTGTGCTTGCGCAGGCCTTAAGAAAGGCGGCCCGCGTTAGCCTTGACGGAAATAAACACCTTAGAAAGCGACCATCGCCAGATGAGGCTCTGTACTTCCTACGGTAGTTGGAGCCCGCATATTTTCAATGGCCTCGATTTTTTCAGGGTTGGCGAAATACCTTGCAACCAATAACATAACGAGCAACATTCGGATCGAACACCAAAGGTACACTTCTCTGGATTTAATTTTATTCGATGCTGGTGAGATTACGGAAGGTCTCGCGGGTCTTTTACATGATCTGGAGCATACTTGCTCTTTACCACTATGTAAATCGACATAGACCTCGAGGTTTTCCTTGCTGCTACGGGAAGGTCTTCTCCATTAAAGCGTTGGAGCGTGGCACCAAACATTACTGTGAACCGAAAGACATGGTCGTATAGCGAGAAGTGCGAAGGGGGTGATGAAGGCGATCTTCTCTTCATCCTCGGGGAGATGCTTATTTGGTGATACCGGAGTAAGCATCCAAAAACTTCAGAGGCTGGGCATCGCGATCGCATCGACCATTTGGTCAATCTGAGGCGCGGAAATTGTCCTTAGGACAAGCGGCGTTCAGATCTGTGTGATCGACACATCCTCCACTTGCCGCTTTTTTTCTTTACAATGACGGGGTTGGCTAACCACTCGGTGTGATCAACCTCGCGGATGAACCAATGACGGTTTTAAGGCGATCTTTGATGATCCCTTTTGAATTCAAAAGCAAAGCTTTTGGTGAACGAGGCTTTTGTCGATCGGATGACCGGTTTAATGCTTTCGATGACCTCCTTGGGACTCGGGCATGTCGAGATGGCTCCGTGCAAACACATCTGCATTGGCTCGGAGGAAGGCAATGAGCTCGCTTTCCTATTGGGGTCAGTTGGCCCCAAGTGAAGCTATCTTGGAAGTATCGTCAGCGGCAATGGAACTTTATAGTTTCTCCCACGGTGATGGGAAACCCTAGGGCGTCTGAGACTTGGTGCGGAACTTGAGACATGCTTGGCGGAAGCTGGTCGACGGGGCAAGGGGCGCTCATCGCAATCGAGAGCGACTTTGTAGTTGCCCTTGACCGTGATCACACCGTTGGGACCCGGTATCTTCACGCAATGGTAAGCGTGGTGGGACGACCATAAACTTACCAAGAGATGGCTGCCCAAAATCGCGTTATGCAGCGGATGGGAAATCGACCACGTCAAAAGTGATCAACTCTGTCGGAAGTTGCTTGGGTTAGAAGGTAACTAGCGGGACAACTGCGCCTAACGGCTTGACGGCTTCTCCGGAACAATCCGTAGAAGGGCATTGCGACTTCCTTGACTTAGAGCGAGGAATCGCATCTCGTCCAAGACCTTAGCGAAAAGCAAGTCCAAAGCGCTCCGCCGATCTCTGAGTACACGGCCAACTCTTGCGTTCTTGATGGTGGGCGACCACCGGAGGAGCCGGCGAGGCTTGGTCATCGGTGGGGCAATCCTCTGAGAGAAGGAGATGGGGACCTCGGTCCACTTCATCGATTCAGTGAGATTTTGCCTTTTCAGCGTTGTGGACCTCGAGCGGCTTCCTTGAGGCTGCGCAGAGAATATAAGCCGAGGCCGCCGCGAAGATGACGGCGATATGGTTCACGGCTCTTGATATTCATCATCATCTTCCGATCACCATCGTCGGTTTGGCGCATGGCCTTACCGGCATCACCTTATTCGGCGGGGTGGGCATTGGGCCCTTGCCGTTGTAGAAATCTTGAGCTTTGCGGCCCAAGTTCTGCGATGGCGTATGTCGTGCCCGTAGTGTTGGTGGAATTTGCAAAATCGGTCGCTCGGACCTTTCTTGCCTTGTCGCCTCCACGGCGTGCTTTTGCCCTTGGAATTATTGTTGGCTTCTACGCCCATCCTTGGGAGGAGGTCGCGATCTATACGGCGACGATATTGTTCGCATCACCTTTATTCTTCTTCTTACGGGACTTCTTGTCACCGTGGTTCTTCTTGCTCTTCTTCTTCTCATCCACGCGGTGGTAGGCGGCTCGCCCTTTGTCAAACGCCTTTTTGTCTTGACAGCGCTCTGCTCGCGTTGGCATATGATCGGTAGCCTTGAATAGGTTGTTGGCGGTCGAGTCTCATTGATCTCGAGATCTGGGTGAGCGCTCGTCGCGGACTCCGTTTTTGAAAGCGCGGACAACGATTCGTCCGAGATGTTCGGGATCGTGTTGCGGATCTTAATGAGCCATAACGAGCTCGTCACCCCGCCGCCATGATGGCCGTAAGCGTGAATGGAAAGGAATTCCTCAGGGTTACGAGTCCCATTGTACCTCTCCATGTGGCCGGGCTTGAACTTTGAGGGCCACGGACGACCCGGCTTCGTCGGAGAAAGCCCTACTGCCCAAAGCATATGACCGGCCACCTTCCCCGAGAACCTAGTCTTGAAAAGGCGTTGGTCTGATTCTTGCGGAGGAACTCTGCTGAGCAGGATGATTGACTGGAGAAACTCTCTCGGGACAATCCACCACTCCTTCCTCATGGTCGCGACGACGCGCTCCTCATGAGGGGACCGTCCGTGATCATCGCGCTTGCCCCCGTGGTCGCGATGACCACGAGGACTTCGGCGGCGGCGGCGACCACGGTGCTTTGCTCATGGGCGATGATCGCCGGCGGTGGCGAAGGTCACGCGATCGATCGAGTGTCCGAACCATTCAAGGCGGTTTGGTTGTCTTTGCTGGAGGAGTTGTTGACTTCTCCTAGAGATTTTAGGCCTTGACCAAGCGCTCTAGATTAGAAACAGCGCATCGCCCATCTTGGCGAGGTCGGCCTAGTTAGTAGATCTAATCACAAAGCCATGGCGCGAAGTCATTCCGACTACCGCTCTGGGGTTCTAGGACCCTGAGACATCCGCGTTTTGCCCGACCGGAGTCCGGTTTCGCGGGGAACTAATCCGGACAGGAGAAACTTCTGCCGGGAGACTTGGCGAGGGCACGCGAGGTGGGTCGCGACGCGGTCGCTTGCACCGATCGCGGAACCGTGCTACGATCACCGTTGATGGAATCGTCGAGGTTGCGGCGAACGACGTCTTGCTTTCGCGGCGACCAGTAGCGACCTCGTCTTGATGCCGAAGCGAGTTAATCTGCCCGACCTCGCCCGGCCGCCACGGCCGTCACGAGAATCCTCAGAGGTTCCTACATCGGCCATGTTAATGCTGCGGGGGCGATGCGAAGGTATGCTAGACGGTGTCATCGTTGTGTCTCCACAGGTGGAATCTACCGACATAGCCTTGGAATCTGACAAATCTAAACCGTCGTAAAGATCATCAGTTCCGTAGTCGTAAATCGATGGACGGAGTGCGATCTGAGGCTATCTCCGCCATATAAGCGAGACAAGCGCCCGGATCACGGAAGGTGTTCGAGACCGAACGGTCGTCTGAATCGACAGGGGATGAGACATCCTGTCCCACGAGTCGTAGCCCTCGGGAAGTATCTACATGTCGGCGGAGTTCGACATGCTCGATCTGCGTGTCCCCACGGACGGCGCCGGTGTCGGCGGTTGAGATATCGATCTCAAGTCAACCAAGGTTCTTCAAGAAGGAGATAGGAGACACCCAGAACAACCACGAACAAAGAACGAGCAGGGAGATGGGGTTTTATCACGTTCGGGCCTCTCGGGAGATAATAGCCCTCGCCCGAATTTCTTTATATCAAAGAGAATACAAGGGGAACTCGAGATCGGCAGGTCTCGGCGAGTAGTATCTGAAAATCTAAGCTGCTAAGGGTGTAAAACTCAATGCTAGGGATCCTCTAGCGCCGTAGAGGCCTGTTTATATAATCTGAGAACAAACCGACCTACCGAGGAATATCGGGTAGGGCTAACTACGAGATAAATAACGAACTCGGTACATGCCAAATATAATCTCGGTAGATAAGGTAAGCTCTAATCTTGGGATCACGACTCCTAATCCAATCCGGGAAACCACGTCAAGGGTCTTCTCGTGGCCGTCTGAGAACTCTGTCGAGTCGGGACTCAAGCAGAATCCTAGGCCATTACATGACCGTGCCGGCCCGGGAGGTCATTGGCGAGGATGCACATGGGCTCGATAGAACCTTCCAGAGCTGGGCCTGGTAGGGGCATTCGATTGGGCCGTCAGGGAGTGGGCCATGTCAATGGGCCGTAATTTAATCCCCGACAAGTTGTGTCGACGGTTGAGATAACGATCTCAAGTCGCTAAGGTTCTTGAAGATTGAGATAGGAGACACGCCGAACAACCACGAACAACAACGAACAGGAGACAGGGGTTTTTATCCTGGTTCGGGCCTCTCGAGAGAGATAACAGCCCTACGTCCAGCCTTTCTTATATATCAGAGAAGATTACAAGAGGTGGCTCGGCGAGACGAACAAGTCTCGGCGAGATTATGGGTGTACAGGAAGCAATATGCAAAGACCTCATGCCCTCTACATGTCGTAGGGGCTGGTTTATATAGTGTTGAGCAAACCGACCTACCGAGGGAATATCGGGCCGGGCTAACTACGAGATCGTAACGAACTCGACGTGTCAAATATATCCCGAGGCAGATAAGGTAAACTCCAATTCTTGGGGATCATGACTCCTCTTCCAATTCGGGAAACCACGTCCGGGTCTTCACGAAGCCGTGCATAACTCTTGTTCGAGTCGGACTCAAACAGGAATCCTAGGTCGTTTCATGACCGTCTTGAGCCAAAAAGCTGTTCGGCAGGATGCATATGGGCCTGATAGAACCTTCCAGGGAGCTGGGCCCTGGTAGGCTGCTCGATTGGGCCGTCAGGGAGTGGGCCTGGCAATGGGCCGTGATTTAATCCCCGACAGGTTGAGCTTTTGAGGATCTTACCCGTGCTTTTCCTGGTGATGTCTTCCCAATCTACTCTGTTGTAGAAAGGGTAGGACTTCTTCCGCAGCGGACAGATCTTGTTCGCCACGAAGTCCCGGATGATCTCCCTGCCCGTGAGCCCGAGGCCCACGAGAGAGGCGATCATCCGGGTGAGATACCACTCCTCGCCGCTCGGCTCCGGCCGCGGCATTTGTGTTCCCTTCGTCGGCGCCTTCCCGGTGAAGATGAGCTTGCTGTCGCCGTTCCTCTTGGTGTAGAATCACCTCATCCACCACGGCCCCATCGAGTCGAGCAGTGGTGGACGAGGGTACGGCGCGTCGTTGGCGGTAGCCCGGAGCTTGAGGTAGTAGCACCCAAGCGCCGAAGCGGCGGAGCTGCTCCTCATCACGGTGTAGTAGTGGAGGAACAGCCCCACCGATGGATCTACTCCTAGGTAGCCCTCGCACAGGTGTGCGAAGACGGCCATCTGCAGGAATAAGTTGGGATTGAGGTTTGCAACCTCCAATCCGCTAATGTTCAAAAAGGCCTCCACAAAGTCGCTTTCGGGAGACCTCAATCCGAACAACGCGAATCTTTCGAAGTTGTGAACTCGTCCTCGGCGGCTTGATGTTACTCCTCCCAGGCGACCTCCATTTTAAGCATCGATGTGTCCCTCCGACTCTAAGATCCTCAAGTCCTCCTCAGTCATGCTAGTGCCTGAGAACTTGGCCATAGCAATCCCCAGGGTGGACGAGTAGCTTTGGAGTTGGATGGTGGCTGTTTGATGCTGTGCGTGGTTGGAATAGGGCTTGGGAAGGAAAGGTGCGTGAGAACGGAAGTGGCAAGCCGCGGGCGACTTGGTGCTTTTTATAGCCCCAAACGAGCAGCTCAAGAGCGGTTTTTTGTCACAAGCGGCTAGTTTTTTCGCAGCAGCTAAGTAAAATGGTCGTCCGTTTTATTTGCCGCAGATTCTGCGTTGAATCGCCAATGATTACTTTTCGATATTCTGACTTTGAGGGTTGGGTGCTCTGCTCAGATAGATGTTGTTCCCTGTTCGACGCAACATAGTTGCTCGGCACTGGGCGGGTTTGCTCGGTCTCGAACAAGTCTTGTTCGGAGGTGTTATAACCTGTTCGGTCGTTTGTTGCACATCTTTGTAGCAACAAAATTACCCTCTTCGTGACTTGGAGTCTCAAGAGGAAGACCCCACTCTAGTGAGTCCTTCCACTTGAGTCTTGGGGGCTAGCTGTTGGGGATAAAATCACGGCCCATTGCCATGGCCCACTCCCTGACAGCCCAATCGAACAGCCTCCTAGGGCCTGGCTCCCTGGAAGGTTCTATCAGGCCCATGTGCATCCTGCTGAATAGCTTCCTGGCTGGCACGGTGCGTAACGGCCTAGGATTCGTGTTCGAGTCCGACTCGAGCAAGAGTTCTGCACGGCTACGTGAAGACCCGGACGTTGGTTTCCCGGATTGGAGCAGACGTCGTGATCCCCAAGAATTGGAGTATTCCATATCTACCTCGGGATATGTTTGGCATGTATTCGAGTTCGTTACGATCTCGTGGTCAGCCCAGCCCGATTATCCGTCGGTAGGTCGATTGTTCATCACTATATAAACCGAGCCCCTACGGCGTGTAGGGGGCATGGCCAGAAGATCGATACTTAGCGCATCATCGCGTATTGCTTTCTTGTACACCCATAACCTCATCGAGACTTGTTCATCTCGCCGAGCTTCCTCCTTGTAATCCTATTTGATATAAAGAAAGGCTGGACGTAGGGCTATTATCTCCTTTGAGAGGCCCGAACCAGGATAAAAACCCTGTGTCTCCCTGTTGCTCGTTGATTACTGTTTTGCCTTGCTCGACAGGACTTCTATCTCCCCTTTCTCAAGAACCTTAGTTGACTTGGGACCGATATCCCAACCGTCGACAGATAGTACATTGAATGAACCCCTACTATCATTTATAAAAATAATGCAGCATGTGTCGCACAATTGTAGACTGGATATGTGAAGAGAAATCTATTGAGTATATGAACCCCAAGTAAAGAATCAGTTTTCTGCACATTAAGTCAATTGAGAATATAGCAGACTTATTTAGTAAGTCACTCCTTGCATCTACTTTTGAAAGATGCGTGAAAGGAATTGGAATGGAAAGGCTTAAAGAAGTGCAGAATTCAGGGGGAGAAACTTCACATATTATGAATTGAAATCTTGAACACGAAGTTCGAGTACCCAACTTGAATGAATGAATTGATGAATTTTATGAAACGTTGGGTGGATCTGTACTCTTTTTCCCTTTAGTGAGTTTTCAATGAAGTTTCTCACATGAGGTTTTTAACGAGGCAAATCTGTGCGCACAGCAAGCGTATGCTATGTCCTCTTTTTCCAACATTAATTGGTTTTTATGGAGTTTTTGGGGCATATGCATCACGCGGCATGGTCCAAGGGGGAGTGTTAAGGAACCACACCCAACCGGCTGGCTTTGGGCCTGGCTCGGCTATGGGGTGGGGCCTACTTGGATGGACCAGCCAAAACCCTAACACCCAAGCATAAATTGGAGAGGTTCCCATCTATTATGTATCCCCGAGAAAAGCAATAAAGAATACTTCCTCTCATACATCCTCGTGTTCATATGTGATTGTTCTTCGCCGTCTACGATCTACGCACTGCTAGGCAACCTCGGACTACACCCGATAGCGTGGTTGTCTAACAACCACAACCGCGGCGCCCTTCTCTGGCTCGGCATCTTCTCCACCGCCCTCGACGCCGCTGCCAGGGCGCTCTAAGGCTATCTCCAATGCAGGTGTTTATACATGTGCTTAAAGAGAAAACCGGGTTTTTTGCCATATAGGATAGAGAAGGTGCTTGCATGGGTGCTTAGAGAGGGGTATGGGTGCCTAATTAAGGCCCAAATCTTTTCAGCTTAACAGCTTAACGTCTTATCTACGTTTTGAAAACACATATGCTTAGAGTTTTTTGAGTCCGTTTTTTCGCTGTTTTGAAGGTGGGTTCTAACGCTTTAAAAAGAAAGTCAAACGAAATGTATCTGATTCTCGAGACTATCTCGAGAAGCTCTCGAAGTTCAGTTATTTCAGCCATTCATCCATTCAGATCAGCTCAAAAAAATAGGGCCCAAGTACCATGGTTAGAGAGGTGCTTAGAGGAACTAAGTATCCATACAAGCTTCTACGCATTGGAAATAAGTTTTTCTACATAAATGCTTAGTGGTGTGGCAACACTCTCTCTCTCTCTCCTTAAACGCCTATTATAAACGTTTTGCATTCGGGCTGTCCCTGTGCCGGCGCGGCGGCGGCGGCGTGCGAGGAGGAGGCGCGCTTGCGGCGGCCGGTGGGGGTGGCCTTGGGAGAAGGAGGCACGCTGAAGGTGGGAAAGAAATTCTATGCGGACCATCCGCACCCAGGAGGTGGTGCGAACCCGCTCCCGATGGCCGACACGTGGCCCCTCACTGATCACTTCTTTTATATGAAAAGCTCTAAATTAATTTGTTTGTTGGAACATCTGGAAAGAAAGAAATAGAAGGATCTTTCAAGAAGAATACTCGCCTTTCTAGGAGGTTGTTCTCCTCATTAGAACTGACCTGCTCGACAGGTTGTTATCCTTTGGGGCCGAGGATCATGACTGAGGGTTCGTAGTTCCGTGCTGCTGCACCCGTGTTTAGTAGTTCTAGTATTATTCTACATTAGCGACATTGGTTAGCGGCGGCTTCTGGATGAAGATGTTACCACTCAGCGGCCTCAAACTTCCTCTTATTCGTGCTTGATGCATGGTGGCCGGTTCAGTGGCATGGATATGGATACGGTCGTGGAGGGCTGGCCCGACCCTCTTCTTTCATGTTTATTATTTCTTCTTTCTTTCCTTCTTGCCTTCTTCTTTCTTCATCTTCTTCTCTCCTCCCCCGTTGGGTTCGCGACGGCTTCGGATAAAACAAATTACGACCTGATTAGCATTCCGGTTTGGTAGATGAGTAACTACCAGGAAGATACATTGGATCCGGTACAGTTTTAACTCACTCCGAGGCTCTCGTCTAAAGATGTAATCAGCATCACAATATCGAGGCTACAGGCTATGGTAAAACACATAAAAATGTTAATCCTACAACAAATTTCCTCTGTTGAGAATGGCTAGAGACAGCTATTTGCACATAAATAAGAATCACAATCACCTCAGGGGAGTAAGGCCTCATTGGTAAGGGCCAAGGACTGAAACCTCTTTGCGGCCAGCAACACCTGAGGCCATGCTAATTAACTCAGGTACAGATACTGTCACGACCTCTTTAGTTGTCAAGTTTTAATTAAGTGAATGCATGATCTCAAAATATTACCAACAATCATCAAAGAAAGGTGCATCCTCGCACCAGGCCAATCCCAGCCTACACTAGTCAAGTTTAATTATTAAAAAAGGTGGGACTACATGTGAAAACCTCTCGTCTCGTCCATAACCGTGGACACGACTATCATGATAGTTTTAACTCTGCAGAGTGTGTACAAATTCCCCACAAGCCCCGTCTCATCCACTAGGAGATACGGTACAAGACTTCTGACCTACTCGCCCACCACACCACTTTGCCCTTTCTTTTGATTTTCTCGCCCCCTTGGTGCTGCCATGATGAGGCGCCTACTACTTCTGGACACCACCCGGGGGCTTTTCCCATTTAAGCCATTCGGTCTCAGGAACGCACCTACCCCGAGATAAGGTCATGAGCCTCACCCTAGGGCAATAGTGACGAACCATAGCCGGACAAGTCGCGAGCAAGTGGTTAGTGGGTTTCAGAGGATACTAAGCCGGGGCGAAGGCACAAGTGGTTGTCTCTGTGAGTTTGGTCTAGCAATACACAAGCTTGAGTCCTTATTAGAGGAGACCCTCAAATCTCCACCACAGTCCCGGAACCATCACTGTCGGGTCTCCCCTAAACAATCTACACTGGTTTTAGTTGTTTAGGGTTTAACCAAAACACCATCACGAAGCATACGCCGCACAAGGGCACATTTTAGTGAATCCCAATGCAATCCTACACATCAATTCAAAGGAAAGGCTATGGAACAGTAAAGGGTTTATCAAATGAGGTCTAGTCATCCTAGTAGATGACTAACATGAATAAGGCACACACACTGTTCTGATATGCATGCAAAGGTTAATTACGAAAAGTAAATACGATTAAGCTCCCTCCGTCCAAAGACTGTTGCCCTAAATCATAGACAAGAGAGCACATATTTTTGGACGGACTGGGTTAGTAAAACATAGGACAGGAATAAGCAAACAACTAGTGCTTGCCTGGTAGTGATCGGTCTCGCAGGGAAGTCGTCGATGTTCTCGGTTAACATTGTTCGCGGTGACATCACGCTCCGATGTCCAGTCCGTCTGGAAGTTGTCGGCATCCACGACACCAACGTCACAGACGGCGACGTTCTTGTGCATCTCGGGGTCTCGATAATTTTCGGGAACCGATCAACACTCACGACACCGACAAAAATATCGGAACGGCCTACGCGCAAACGAGGCAATAGCAAATAAGCAGCAACATAGAAACATCGTAAAATCATGAAATAAATACAGTAGGTAGTATAGAGTATTACGAGTAGGAAAATTGGTTTGGGCGAATCGGGCTTACGGTTTAGGAGTACGAAAATCCAAAGAGACACTGTTCATGATGAACCGTGCTTGTTTGGAGGTTTCCCCAACAATGGGATCAAAAGGGTTTACTGCCCTGTTCTTCATTCTCTTCCCACGCAGAGAGAAAAGAGGGGAGAGAAAGAGAGAAATCCAGAAAAGGAGAGAGGAGATAGTGGCGGCCATGGGGGAGAGAGGGATGGCGGCTCCGGCGAGGTCGGCTCCAGCGAGTTCGCCCGGCGGCAGGGCAGGGTGGCGGCACGCGTGGCACCTGCGGCGGCGGCATGGCAGCGGCGACCTGCACGCGATGGCGCGTTGGCACCTTGGCGGCGCGGCGTTCTGGCGGCAACGACAAGGAGAGGCGGCGGCGGCTCTCGTTGGCACGGCGGCGGTAGGGCGGCGGCGTGGTGGCAGCGCGGCTCGGTTGTGGCGGCGGCGTGGCTTCGGCATGGCTACAACGCCGGCGGCAGCTGTGTCGTGGCGGCGGCGTGCTCCAGGGGCGGTAGCACGGCTCGGCCTTGGGACGCGGGGCAAAGGCCAGGCGGCCCGGGAGGGTGGAAGCGGCGGCCATGGGGAAGAAGGACACGGCGGCGGCGACATCTGTGCGAGGCGCGCTCGGCAGCGGGGTGGCTCGGCCAGGGCGGCGACGGCGTCGGCATCGGCGTTGCTGCGGGATGGGTTGCAGAGGCTAGGGTTTTTGCTGAGTTTATATAGGGTCGGGTTGTGAACATGGGATTGGGCTTAGGGATAAATTTGGGTTTGGGTTTGTGATGGGTTTCTGTATGTCAGAATTGGAATTGGGTTTGAAGGATTTAGGTTCGGGCTCTCGGTGATTGGTGCAGATACAACTAGCGAGGGACTCCGAAGGATTTGGGTTTGGGTTTGACACGGTATACTCCACACGAAATTATTATTATTATTTTTATACGATTCCTAACACTTAATCTTCAAAAAGTCATGATCCTTCATCTTTGCCAAGTAACCTTCTGTTTCTTCACTTCTTCGACGATGATATTTTCTTCTTTGGTATACTCGAATGTTGTCGAAGCTTGTAGTAGTACAACTTCATCTTCTCAAATGGGTAAAGGCTAAACTTTGAAATATGGGAGCAAATAGAATAAATTTCTGTGAAGGTAGAAGAGTAGACGAGTAGACAAGAATGAATATCAGAGGACAAGTAGAAAAGATTGAAAGCAAGAATTCCTAACAGGGTAGAGAAATACTAGACTTTGAAAATAGATGATAGGAGAGAGTAGCAAAGAAGTTTTTAAAACTTTTTATTTAAAATAAATCCTTAAGGTTTAAAGGTCAACTAGCTACGGTATCCGAAGGTCAACACCGGCTCTGATACCACTTTGTCACGGCCCCCTGCGTCACCACAGGGAATCCGGCACCATGATCTGATACTAGGCCAAAACTAGTACCTCATGGTAGACAATTAAACGGCTATTATCGCTGGCATTCCATTATTAGTCAAAATAACGGAGTATTACAAGGTAACATCATATGCTATTACAATAAGATAGGTATTACCAAATATTAAGAACAAATGAATAGACCATCGAAGCGATAATGACCTTCAATGACGATATTCAAGCAATTGACACGGACACCCATGACTAGTCCTCAAGACACTTGAGTTCGGACCCTTCACGGTCTGATCGGACTTGCAACTTTGAATAATAAAATTTATCTGCGATAGATATAATGAGTACGCGGCTACCCAGCAAGCGATCCTTAACAATGTATGCAAAGGCAAAGGATGAAGGAAAGGTTATTTTACACAAAACCTATTACTAAGCAAACTTTAGTTGTCAAGTTTTAATTAAGTGAATGCATGATCTCAAGATATTACCAACAATCATCAAAGGAAGGTGCATCCTCGCACTAGGTCAATCCCAGCCTACACTAGTCAAGTTTAATTATTAAAAAAGGTGGGACTACATGTGAAAACCTCTCGCCTCGTCCATAACCGTGGACACGGCTATCATGATAGTTTTAACTCTGCAGAGTGTGTACAAATTTCCCCACAAGCCCCGTCTCATCCACTAGGAGATACGGTACAAGACTTTTCCAGCCTACTACACCCACCACTTCGCCTGTCCTTTCTTTTGGTTTTCCCGGCCCCGCTGGTGCCCGCCGCGGTAGGGCGCCTACTACTTCTGAACACCACCCGGGGGCTTTCCCCATTTAGGCCATTTGGTCTCAGGAACGCACCTACCCCTCAGATAAGGTCGCAAGCCTCACCCTAGGGCAATAGTGACAAACCGTAACCGGACAAGTCGCGAGCATGTGGTTAGTGGGTTTCGTAGGGTACTAAGCCAGGGCCGAAGGCACAAGTGGCTGTACGGTAAGGTTTGGCCTAGCAATACACAAGTTTGAGTCCTTATTAGAGGAGGCCCTCAAATCTCCACCACAGTCCTAGAACCATCACTGCCGGGTCTCCCTTAAACAATCTACACTAGTTTTAGTTATTTAGGGTTTAACCAAAACACCATCACGAAGCATACGTCTCACAAGGGCACATTTTAGTGAATCCGAATGCAATCCTACACATCAATTCAAAGGATAGGCTATGGAACAGTAAAGGGTTTATCAAATGAGGTCTAGTTATGCTAGTAGATGACTAACATGAATAAGGCACACACACTGTTCTGATATGCATGCAAAGGTTAATTACGAAAAGTAAATACGATTAAGCTCCCACCGTCCAAAGACTGTTGCCCTAAATCATAGTCAAGAGAGCACATATTTTTGGACGGACGGGGTTAGTAAAACATAGGTAAGGAATATGCAAACAACTAGTGCTTGCCTGGTAGCGATCGGCCTCACAAGGAAGTCGTCGATGTTCTCGGTTAACATTGTTCGCGGTGACGTCACGCTCTGACGTCCAGTCCGTCTGGAAGTTGTCGGCATCCACGACTCCAACGTCACCGACGGCGACGTCCTTGTGCATCTCGGGGTCTCGACAATTTTCCGGGAACCGATCGACACTCACGACATCGACAAAAATATCGGAACGGCCTACGCGCAAACCGAGGCAATAGCAAATAAACAGCAACATAGAAACATCGTAAAATCATGAAATAAATAGAGTATTACGAGAGTAGGAAAATTGGTTTGGAGCGAATCGGGCTTACGGTTTAGGAGGTACGAAAATCCGAAGAGACACTGTTCATGATGAATCGTGCTTGTTTGGAGGTTTCCCCCAACAGTGGGATCAAAAAGGGGTTTACTGCCCCTGTTCTTCATTCTCTTCCCACGCAGAGAGAGAAAGAGAGGGGGAGAGAAAGAGAGAGAAATCCAGAAAAGGGAGAGAGGGAGATAGCGGCGGCCATGGGGGAGAGAGGGATGGCGGCTCCGGCGAGGTCGGCTCCGGCGAGTTCGCCCCGGCGGCAGGGCAGGGTGGCGGCGGCGGCTTGGCAGCGGCGACCTGCACGCGACGGCGCGTCGGCACCTTGGCGGCGCGGCGTTCTGGCGGCAGCGACAAGGGGAGGCGGCGGCGGCTCTCGTCGGCACGGCGGCGGTAGGGCGGCGGCGTGGCGACGGCGCAGGGTGGCGGCGTGGCTTCGGCATTGCTACAACGCCGGCGGCGACTGTGTCGTGGCGGCGGCGTGCTCCATGGGCGGCAGCACGGCTTGACCTTGGGGCGCGGGGCAAAGGCCAGGCGGCCTGGGAGGGTGGCGGCGGCCACCATGGGGAAGAAGGACACGGCGGCGGCGACATCTGTGCGAGGCGCGCTCGGCAGCGGGGTCGCTCGGACAGGGCGGCGACGGCGTCGGCATCGACGTGGCTGCGGGATGGGTTGCAGAGGCTAAGGTTTTTGCTGAGTTTATATAGGGTCGGGTTGTGAACATAGGATTGGGCTTAGGGATATATTTGGGCTTGGGTTTGTGATGGGTTTCTGTAGGTCAGAATTGGAATTGGGTTTGAAGGATTTAGGTTTGGGCTCTCGGTGATTGGTGCAGATACAAGTAGCGAGGGACTCCGAAGGATTTGGGTTTGGTCGAGAAGGTTTCAAAGTCGGAATTAGGGTTTTGGAGGACATGGACCGATTATGGTTTTGATCGAGAGATAGGTCGGGTCGACCGTGATAGGGTTTCGGTCGATAGAGTCACAAAGGAAATCGACCGGGTTAGGGTCTTGACCAAGGAAGGATTGAGAGGAAGACGATGAGAGGAAAAAGCTAGGGCTTCGGTCGAGAACAACCGAAAGAGTGAAGGATACGAAAGAGAGACAGAGAATGGAATTGGCTTTATAATTTATAAATCCCAATTGTAAAATAAATGTTAATAAAGTATATTTGTTTGAAAATTTAGGGATTTCCATATAGAAAACAAATAGAAATTATTTTACCTAGTTTTTCTTTTTAAATGAAACTTGAGACATTCTAATATTTATTAGGATGTCACAGATACACAGCACCTTTTGTCATCGGTGAAAGCTGCTGTTTCAGCTCTCAGTTCGCCCATACATGAACAAATCCTAGCCGGTTGCCGGTGTAGATCTCATCACGCTCTTCATCGTAGTATAAAGCTGTGATGTCCTCAAGGGCCTCCAAGGCTGTACTCTGGAACTTCCATTTTTTCTTTTGCTTGCACAAATCTCCGGCCTTTATTTTGGCCAAGCATTTTCCTGTCAGTATGTTGCTGATATTTATAGAACCAGCTGAATACAGGGGAACAAACGTTAGTTGTTACGGTTATATAATCCACAAACATGCAAATGATTTATTTCGTCATGGGCTCATAGCAGACAAGCGGAGCATGATATCATGGAACAGAATATTTAATTAAGTAGTTCAATGGGAGAAGTGCATGGGACGTCAATGGACAGCGAAAGGATGTCACAACAAGAAGCCATAAACAGATGACCAGTAAAATACAACATGCACTGGTTTACAAAAGTACGAGAAATTAAGGAATATATCCTCTGGAAACAGAGTCCAAATCTTACCATTTTCCTCTGAAGATGAATCATTGGAATCAGCCTTGCAGTAAGAAATAATAAGATCTTGGTCGCTGGTTATGTATATGTTATTGCTATTACAATCAGGATGCCACAATAGGTGATCTTCAAATGATGTGACTAGTTCACCACGGAAATTCCAAACTGCCACGGAGCGATTTCGGAAAGCAAGGAACAACTACAGCTCATACAGAAAGATAAAGGCAGATGGAGTCATGAACTCAGTCCTGCTCACTTCTGTTAGTTGGAAGTTTCGCACCTAAAATAAAACAAATTAGAAACCAAAGCGACAAGCAAAAATTATTTTTCTTGACTGAACAAGGGATTGAGTGGCCACCTAGGAAAAACACTTACATCAAGTATTTGAGCGGCTAGGGTTTATGAGGGGGTCTCTGTGGAGGGGGAGAGAGTCGGTAGTGCAATTTTTTTTAGAAACACTCAGTATATTGAGGACATTGTCAATGGAGTTTTTCAACCTTCAGAAGGTTAAACTTCAAACAAGCTAGCAAAAAAATAATTAAATCATTCGTTCTCCCATTTCTTTTAACTATAGTTTGTTTGTTTTCTCCCTCCAGCTCCAACTATTTCTTGCTGCCTTTTTGCTATGCGTTGCATTCACTCTAGAGCTTCCTACAAATTTCTCTGCACTTTCATAACTCAAAAAATTTTAGAAAAAGGCTATACTAGTAAAGGCCATAGCTGAGGCTTTGGCTGGTTCCTACTGCCTAGCAAGCTGGGTTAATCTATTAGACGGTAACTATCTATGTGACTACGATGTATGCTTTATGTCTCTTATGATGACGGTTCTTGTAGTTGTGATTGTATTTTTTGGGCCTCTAGCAAATTTGATAACATAAAACTGCAACCAGTCCGCATCTTTGCAATGTGTGGTTGCTAGATGGCTAGCCGTGCGAATGCACGGAGTAACATTAAAAAATAGAAAGATACTCTTCGTATTAAACTTGAATTTGTCGGTCTGGTAAACTTACATTTTGTTGGTCCAAAGCTTATTATCACTGGGGTACTTTATATTTGTGAAAATATGCCTATACACATATTTTATCATTGTGGTACAGTGGTGAGCACTCCCGGTTCAATCCACAGCAATAGCGTAATTTTTCTATTTTTTTTTCAACATGTGTGAACATTCTTTATACAGTTTTGCTGCTTTTCAGACGACTGATTTTTTAATAAGTTTCAGTCGATTTCTACATAGCTAGATTCTACCATCTTTTTTGTATTTGTGAAAATGTGCACCCGTACGAGTAAAACTCCATCTGTTACCTGGGTGACCTAGGTTCGATATAGCAGCCACACGCGGTGAAAAAAGTGGGAGGAAAAAAGGGCGCTGCTGGCATTCAAATCCGCACGGAGGAAGATGTTGTCCCTCTTTGATTCTATATTTTATTTTAGTTTTGTTTAGTTGAAAATTGATAACCTTTAAAATGAAGTGTAGACCTCTTTTTAAAGGCAAGCGCCAGCATCCGAGCGCAGCCCGCGCACCCCGAGTGCACCAGACGCAGGAAGGTGGATGACGGCGTGTTCTTCACCCAACCACGGTGAGTCACACCTCTATCAGATCTCTACTTCTGCTAGCCGATCAGCCCGGGCTCGATCCGATTCGAGCGTCGGGCGCGGCGAGGTGCGACACGCAGAGATTACCCAGGTTCGGACCCCCTCGTGGGTAATAGTCCTACTCCTGCCGAGCCTTAGCTCTTTTTTTGTTGTGGTTGTGTGGGAATGATTACAGAATGAATACAGAATGTGTTCTTCCTTTCTCTCTCTTCTCCTTTTATACAAGCCTCGGGTTGGCGGAGAGAGCAAAGGGGTTAGTAGTACAGTGCACTTAGTACACTGATAAGATGTAGGGGACAAGACAGGAGAGACGAAAACATGCTGCTCTTCGGCCGGCGGGCCGCTTACGCGTGCCGCAAGTGGCCTCTGACTCGTGTGAACACACCGGTGAGGAAGTAGGCGGGGCCCAACTTGCGCCGCCTGACGCGGGCGGCCAACCTGATGACGGCAAGTTCTCTCTCTGCCGGTCAATTCCGCAGAGCCACAGTGACAGTTGATCAGACCCGCAAAGGTCACTGTGGCGGTAATCATCTCTTCCTCGGTCCGTCCGCGCGTGATGTCGCATTTAATGCACCTGTCCTTCGCAGCAGAGGAGAGGCTTCACCCGTAAGACTCCCCTCGGGACGCTTCCTGACGCGCGGACCCCACCTGACAGTGAGGGGCCTCTCGCGCTCGCCCCGCACATTGGCGCCTGATCTTCTTTAAGACTCTTCATACACTGGTACTTACTGTACCGACAGTAGCCCCCGGGTCCACCATGATACGCGAACCGTCGCCCCGATACTCTGTCGTTTCTCGCGTGATGGGAGACGAATCGTGGGGGCCCACCTCCTGCGGCGGCCGTACGCCTGATTCTCCACCTGCGCACGATCTTCCTTAGGGAACCGTGCCGCTTTTCGCGGGAAGCCGTGGCGCGCGGGACATAATGGCGCCACGCGCATGAGCGGGGACGGAATCCAAACCGTCGCACTTGCTCTTTCCATCTATAAATGCTTCACTTCTTTGCGCCGCGATGAGCTCCTTCGCACGCCAAATCCTCAAGCTGCCATCCACCTTCTTCGCCGCCGCTGCAGAGCTTTTTCGCCAGCGCCAGCGCCGTCTTCCCATGGCTCCGAAGCGCAGCAAGGGTCGCCGTGGGGACGCCACTCCAGCCGCGCCGCCGTCTGACTCAGCCTTGCCCGCCTCCGTCGCTAATGAGGAGAGCGATTCGCTATGGCTCCAGCGACTCGTCGTGCCTTCCATTGCCCGCTCGCGCCCGGCACCATGGCGCCGAGCCCCCACAACGAGGAGATCATGACCTTCACCTGGGCGGTGCTGGCGGGGCTTGTCCCGCCGTACTCTGAGTTCTTCCTAGGAGTGCTTACCTACTACGAGATCCAGGCGGCGCACCTTCCTCCCAATTCCATCGTGATGCTGGCCATCTTCGCCCACCTCTGCGAAATGTTCGTGGGGGCGATGCCAAGCCTCCCGCTCTGGCGCCGGCTCTTCACGCTGCATGCGAGCTCGCGCTCGAGCGGGGCCTTGGGGAGCTGCTACTTCTCGCTCCGCGACTCCGCCGCCTTCATCCCGCTCGCGCTTAAGTCCAACTGGAAGGACTGGGCGCGGCAGTGGTTGTACGTGGAGCACTCCAGTTGTTGCGACGATCTTGTCTTCCCTAAGGGCTTCGCGGAATCCCTCGCCTGCTAGGGTCTCTGCCCGACGAGACGGTGGAGACGAAGGCAATGCTGGGGCGCATTGCTGAGCTCCGCCACTATGGGCTCACCGGAACCCATGTGGTGACGGACTTCTTGCGGCGCCGCCTCTGCCCGCTTCGTATGAGGGCGCGCCCCTCCTGGCAATACTACGGCGACGACGATGAGACCCGCATTGCCCCTGGAGGTGAGTATTCTTGCACTCTTTTGGGTCTTCTGATTTCGTGGGATATTTTCTTCTTTCTTTTGCTTCTTGATTCCCTGCTAACTCGCAGCTCTTTCTCTTTTCTTTTTTTTGGCCCAGCCACGAGGAATGTGTCAGAGGAGGTAGTCCACAAATGGCTGGCGGGACTCTTGCCCGCGCCAACCGGCGATGTCTCTCTGCCCGCGAGCATTCGCCCCCTCTGCTACTGGGACCCACGAGAGCGCAACCCGTACTTGTGTGCGCTGCCTCCCATGAAAGTTTCTGGTCCCGCGGTGCGGGTGGTCCAGCGACCCCTGCAGATCCGCCACCAACCTCCGACGACCGCAGAAGCTCCCGCAACCGTCGCTCCTTCTGTGGCCGTCGCGCTTCCTGCCCCGACCGACGCTGATCGCGCTCTTGGGAAGCGCCGCCTTATCCTCTCCGACGACGACGACGAGGAGAGAACAAGCCCAAAGAGGCCTCGCCCGCGAGCCTGTGGCTGCCGTTGTCCTTAGCCCCGCCGATGGGGGCGCCACTCTGACGCCGCCGCTCCGCCTCCCGGCGAGAGCGCAGTGACTCTTCCGGAGCCGGCGCCGCCTGCGTCGATTTCTTTCGCGTCGGCACCTCCTGCGCCGACACCCGCCGTCGAGCCGGCTTTGTCTGCGCCGGCACCTCCTGCGCCGATGCTCGACGCGCCGGCTTCTCTTGCGCCGGCACCTCCTGTGCCGGCGACTACCTCGACAGCGTCGGCCGCGATGATTCCGCCGCCCCCCGCCTCGCCGCGGGAGGAGGCGATTCGCGCCGGCCAGCGGCCTGCCCGACGCGTTGCCACTCGATCCTTTTCTGATTTTTCTTCGCGGAGCAGGTCGGATCCTGGGGCTTCGAGCTCCGGCCCGCGCAATCCTCCTGTCCCCGCCTTGCTTCCGACCCCTTCGACAGAGACGGCGCCTCCCGCCACAGAGAGCGTGCCGTTGTCGAGTATGGAGCACCTTCCGGCTGCTGCCGCAGCCGACACTAACGTCGTTTCTACCGTCGTCGCCGACGTCGGGCGCTCCTTTGAAGCGCTCCGCGCCCTCGCCAACACTTGGGCAGTGCGGGAAGGCGCTCTGGCTTCGGCGACGCGAGCTGTCGGCGAGCTGCGGCAAGTCCTTGACCGGGAGATTGCTGCGAAGGAGGCGGCGACCCGCGAGGCTGCAGCGGCGCAAACCGCTGCCACCTTCGCCAGCAAGGAAACCGCGAACCTCCGCGCGGCGCACTCTGAGCACCTCCGGGTTCTCACCGCCATGCTGCGGACCGCTTACCGCGGGTTCGCGGAGGTCCTGGATCCGCTGGGAGTCACCCTGTACTCTTCGTTGGAGGAGACCGCTGCGCAGTACCCCGGCGCAGTGGGGCGCGCCGCCGAGGCCCTTAGCGACCTGCCGGTGGTGATGCGGATGCGGGCGATCGAGGATGGTCGCCACGGCGACTTTGAAGCAGCGCGGTTCGTCTTGGGCAACTGCCTTGCCCAAAACGCCGCGTTCGACCTCGACGCCGCCACTGGGGAACCTTCGCGCCAGCTGGACCGGGACGAACAGTCTCGGGTCGAAGTCGCCGCCAACCGAGTAGCCATGATGGACGGCGCTGCACCGGCAGAAGATGACGACGACGAGGAGTAGCTGAACTTCTCTGCCCGTCTTGTCTTGTAGATAAAACCTGTTAATGCAAACTTTTGCTTTTTCTGCCACAAGTCTCGTTAATCTTTTACTCAATTTCTTACTTGCGGAACAGAGGAACTTAAGCAACCGACCGCCAAAAGCTTTAGACAGAACGTTCTGCTGAAAGTGAGCGCTTTTTCCTTAGGCATCTGGTTACTTCAACCCTTATGGCCTCTTCGCGAACCGACCTTAAACGTTATGCGGCGAGCACTTAGCTTTCAGAAGTGGTCTAGACGCCGGTGCCGTCGTTGGCACAGGGCCCAGACCGAGCAGAGACACCCGGCTAGAACTCGCCTTCCGTCCGCCTTGCCTCGCCCAGCGCAAGTTTAAGCGTTCGCCTTTGCAACTAAGGGGCCATCAGCCTTAAGTACTTTCTCGCTACCAGCTTTCAACAGAATGTTTTCTAACAGACTTTTTAAGGCGATAAACAGATGCTCACAGAGAGACAGAACTTATCTTTATATTGCAGATGGCTTTGTACATCGTAGCCCCCAAGGCGAGCGGTGAAGGAAGAAGACCTCGCCGCTCGGCTCCAAGGGAAGACCAAAAGCTTAAACTTGCTACCCACTGGTAGAACTTCCTCGGTACTTTCGGCGTTCAGTGTTCGCCACTCGCGACCATCCTCGGCGAGCTGGACCGAGCTGGGGCGGATCTTGAGACCACCTTAAAGGGCCCCTCCAGGGAGCGGCTTATTGCGACTATACTGCGCTGGACTCTGCGTAGGATGAGGTCACCTGCTGCCAAGTGTTCTCTCGCACGCCTTACGGCTTGATAACGACGCAGGATTGCTTGATATTTGGCGGCCCGGATCGCCGCTCTATCTCTGATCTCCTCCAGGAGATTTACTTCATCCTGACGCCGGTCAGGGTCTCTGTCGACGGTTGAGAAATCGATCTCAAGTCGCTAAGGTTCTTGAAGATTGAGATAGGAGACACGCCGAACAACCACGAACAAAGAACGAGCAGAGGCGGGGTTTTATCTGGTTCGGGCCTCTCGGGAGATAATAGCCCTCGTCCGGCCTTTCTTATATATCAAAGATGAATACAAGAGGTGGCTCGGCGAGGCGAATAAGTCTCGGCGAGATTATGGGTGTACAAAGCGAAGATCGGTGTCTAGCGGATACAAAGCCGGATCAAGTCCCTACACGCGTAGGGGCCTTGTTTATATAGTGCGAGCAAACCGACCTCTGAGGAATATCGGGCGGGCTAACTACGAGATCGTAACGAACTCATACCGCCAAATATGACCTACGGTAGATAAGGTAATCTCTAATCTTGGGGATCACGACTCCTAATCCAATCCGGGAAACCACGTCAAGGTCTTCTAAGTAGCCGTGCGAGAACTCTGTTGAGCGGACTCAAGCAGAAGCCTTGGCCATTCGCATCTCGTGGGTGAAGCTGACCAAGACACACATGGGCGGATAGAACCTTCCGGGGCTGGGCCTGGTAGGCTGTTCGATTGGGCCGTCGGGGAGTGGGCCATGGCAATGGGCCGTGATCTAATCCCGACGGCTAGCCCGAGACTCAAGTGGAAGGACTCACTAGAGTGGGGTCGTCCTCTTGAGACTTAAAGTCACGAAGTGGGTATTTTTCCCTGCTACAAAGGCATGTAACAAAGCGACCGAACAGGTTATGGTTCAGCGAACAAGACTTGTTGGGACGAATAAACCGAGCATCTGCCGAGCAACCGTTGCGTCGAGCGAGGAACGACATCTGTCCGGCGAGCACTCGACCTTGATCTGAACCTTTGGAAAAAATAGCCGTTAGCGGAACTCCATGGTAACTTCCTATCATTGCTTGGTGAAAAGCAGTGACCGTTTTACCTAGCCGTTGCGGTAAAAACTAGCCGTTAAGGACTAAACCGTTGCGAGCTGCTTATACGGGACTATAAAAGCACCAGCCGCCGCTTGACCAGCCACTTCTGTTCTCACGCCTTTCCTCACTAAGCCCAAGTTCCAACCGCGCTCAGCATCAAGCACCTAAACTCCACCACCAACCCTGCTCGTCGATCCACAGGAACCGCTATGGCCAAGTTCACGGCACTAGCTGACGAGGAGGACACAAGAAATGGCAGGAGGAGGGCCACATGACGCCGGTGGTGGAGGCACTGGAGAGAAGATACTCGGGAGCCGCTAGAGGAGAGTTCGTTAACCCGAGCGATTCGCCTTTATTGGGTTGCGATGTCAGCGACCGTTGAGCCTTCTTAAACATTAGCGGATTGGAGGTGGCGAACCTCAATCCGAACAGCATCCTCCGGATGGCCGTCTTCGCACACCTGTGCGAGGGCTATCTGGGCATCGATCCACCGGTGGGGCTGTTCCTCCACTATTACACGGTGACGAGCAGCTCGCGCCGGCTAAGGTGCTACTACCTCAAGCTCCGGACCACCGCCCGGCGCGCCGTATCCTCGCCCGCCTTTGCTTTCGACTCGATGGGCGCGTGGTGGGTGAGGTGGTTCTCTGACAAGCGGGGCGGACGACAAACTTCGCCTTTACCGGGAAGGCGCCGGCAAAGGGACACCAATGCCTCGGCCGGAGATGACCGCCGAGATTGGTACATGACAAGGAAGATCGCCTCCTCGTGAGCCTTGGGCTCACAGGCGAAGATCATTCGGGACTTCACGTGAGCAGGATCTGTCCATTGCGGAGGAGAATCCTATCCCTTCTACAAGATAGAGGATGGGAGGACATCACAAGGAGAACGCGGGTAAGTGCCTTTAAGACTCAACCTCTAAACAGATTCTTTCCTCCGAGCTGGAACTAACAATCCCTTACATTGGGCAGAGAAGCCAACCGGCGCATGGGTGACCCGGCGGGTCGACGCCATCTTGGCGGCAAGAAGGACAGCGAGGTCACCGGCGAGGTGGCCTACACTTGTCAGAGGAATGTGCTCGTCCACATGAGACGAGGTAAATCACTGCTCTTTCGGCCGTGTTGCTGGATTTACTTTGTTGGTTTTAATCTTGGCGTTAAGCTTCTCAAAGCAGGGAGGACGGTGATCCTCGGAGGGATCGTCGAGGATCTCGGGTCTCGAGAAGGAGAAAGTGAAGAAGGGCAAGGCCAAGCGCCCTAAAGCCCAAGGTGGCGGTGGTGGCCTTGAGCTCGCCAGCGCCATGGCGGCCGCCGGCCGTCGAAGAGACCAGTGCGGCCGGAGGCGTGCCGAAGCGAGACCAAGCGGGCAAGGTCGGCCAATGAGAAGAGACCAAGCTCCTCCCTCCTCGCCGAACAAAGCGGCGAAGAGGTAAAGAACATGACCCTCGGCTTAGGCGTTACTCGCGAGACTCACGGAGCCATTTAGGCGCGGCTCGAGCAGTCGCCCGGCGGAGGAGGCTCGAAGAAGGAAGTCGTAGCGCGCAAGGAAAAACTTCTTCTTGCTGCTGCGAGGAGGCCTTCAGCTCACCGGGGAGCTGAGCTCGTCGCCTGAACACCCAAGGGCCAAGGCGGAAGCCGCCAAAGGCCCCAAGGAAGAGGTGGAAAGTTCGGCGAGGAAGATCGAGGATCAAGCCCTCCACGGCGGTATGTGAAATCGATCTCTTGATCTTTCCACCTTGACCGCATTAGACTTAACGATCAACTCTCGTTCATGTTGCCCAGAAGAGACCGCCACAGAGCGGCGTCGAAGAGGTGCTCGGCGGTCGTGTTGCCCGACTTATCTGCCTGCGGCGCATCGCGGGCGGTGGTGGCGTGCCTCAGGACAAAGCTGGCGGCGTGGAGCACTGCTCCGCCCGACTCAATGCAACGACTCGGCGCTCCAAAGCGCGGTAAGCGGCTGGAGAAGCGAGAAAGCGGCCTTGGCGCCACGCAGAGCGGAGCCAAGACGCAGCAGCTCGGGAGTTACCCGAGTGGGACCGAGCAACCGGTCCCGCCAGCCTTCGTCGCGAGCAACTCACCCCGGCGGCAGGATTCTCCCGGCGGCGGTGGAACCCGATCGCCGAGGGCAGAAAAAGTCCCCAGCGAGTCGCGCGAGCGTCTGCCCGTGGAGACAACGGCGCCACCGGCGGAGTAGCTCGGCCTCGCCGAAGCGTTGAGCGGAAGAAAAAAGAAGAAGAGGAGAAGGGCGGAGACGAAAGCGCCGCCCGTCGCTCCGCTCCGGCGAGATCACGCTCCATAAGAAGAAGGAAGCGAACAAAGCGGCGGCAGCAAGAAGCGCGCCGCCTCATCCCGCCTGGCGGGGCTTCGTGGACGCATGGCCTCGAGACCGCTGCGTCGTGGGTGAAGCGCCGACTTGGCAAGGTAAACACCAAGACCAAATTTTGCTCGGTTTAAATGTGTTGTCGCAAAGTGTTACGAGTAGATCTTCTCCTCGGGTCTTTAGGGATACCATGGCGAACTTCGAGGATGGGGTTACCATCGAGCAGACGCCCGTATTGGCGTCCTCAGGAGCATCTCAGACGGGGGATCCCGGGCAGAGCCTTCTCTTCTGGCCCAAAGCCGGAGCCATTTGAAGCAGCGAAGGAGCTCAAGGCCAAAGTGACCAAGGAGAGGCATTCCTCTGAGGCTCTTGAAGGAAGCCGAGAGCTTAGTATAGCCGTGAAAGCGAAACACCGGAGGAGAAGCTGAGCCGCCTGAAGTGGCAGAAGAGCGGCTTTGTAGCGTCCAACAGCGGAACCAGCTCGCGGAGGAAGCCAAGAAGCTAAAAGCCCATTTCGCCAAGGAGGAAGCGGACATCCAGCGGGACTCGGGCTAAGATCTCAACCTGTGGGCTTCACGGGAAGAGATCGAGGAGATCTGTGAGGATAGCGGTGAGGCGATCTCCATGAGAAAAAAGGTCAAGGAGCTGGACGAGCAGCTCAAGGCAGCCGAAGCGGCAGTCGGCCAGGCGAGGCTCACGAGCGATCAGGCTGGCAGCGCCAAGACCGAGGAGGTCGAGGCCATCCGAGGCGGAGGCTGGCGCAAGCCAAGCGAACAAGGAGGAGATCGAGCGCCTCCGAGCTGAAGCAGTGAAGGAATCAAGGCTCGAGGCGAAGTCGTGCGCCTCAAGTTAGAAGTTGAGGAGTGAAGGATCAGCTTGCTCCTAAGTAGCACATGATTTAACAACCAAAGGGCCTTGTACACGAGACTTTTGAGTAATGCAATAAAGTACTTTACCTTTTTCACGCAAAAAAAGCAGCGCAAAAGACAAACGAGCGAAACTAAGAAAGCGAGCAGCGCCGGGAAGTTTAAGAAAACCGATAGGCGCTCTGCCTAACTCCCGGCCCGTTGTGCATCGCTCGGAAACACGAGTTTGCGAACCCGAGCAGTGCACAAGAGAAAAGCGACACCCTAGCCCCGATGCAGACGATGCTCGAGAACCTAAACTTGCGAACTCGAGCGCGTGCGTAGAAGAATAGGCGACACCCGTACCTTGCTCGATTCGTTCCGCGATGCGCTTTCGTTGGCGTAAGTTAGGCGATTCGAAAGTAACCGAAAGCAAGGAAAATGCCTCTGCCGCGATGGGCTTACGAGCGAGCTTTACCAAGTGGTCGCGCCAGCGATAAGTGCCTCTGCGCGGAGGGCTTACGAGAAGCGACTTAGCGCAAGATGGAAAGGCCGTGTTACGCAACCACGAGTTTAGGAGCGATGTCGAAACGAGATACGGGTGAGGGAACAATCCTTAAGATTGCGGAGCCAGAGTTCGCAAGACCGGGCAGCCATCAAGTGTTACGGAAGAAAGTGATGCGAGAAGACAAGTAGTGAAAAAGGGGCACGAGAGGCGCGAGATTCGCGAGGTGGATTGAACTTTACATGGTGCCGAGGACTTGGGCGAACTAAGGCGCAGTTTTACAAAAGCGAGGCTAAGCAAAAGCGAGGAGCTACACAAAGAACTTCGAAGTTGGTCGATGTTCAAGTCTTTGGTCGGCTCTCTCCCGTCCTCCATAGCCAGGCGAACAGCCCGAGGCGGCGGAAAAGCGGCCGTGAGCAGGCCCTCCCAGCGAGGAGTTAGCTTGTTGGCATTGGACAAGTTCTGGACACGGCGCTTGAGCAGGTCGCCCGCCTTCAAAGCCCTAGGTCGAGCCGGCTTGGCGGCGTGCGGCGAAGATCTTCTTTGGTAGCGCGCCATTCGACTTGTGCCGGTCGCGTGTGCCTTGAGGAGATCGAGATCGAGGCGCTCTTGCTCGTCGTCAACTAAGTTGACCGAGCTCGTCTTGAAAGCGAACGAAGTCACGATTTCGTGAGCGGGATAAGCCGCACCATAGACCCGATTGGAAAGGAGTTTCCCGTCGCCCGACTAGCCGTAGTCTGAAGCTGCGCGAGGGCGGAAGAACCGTCAACCCCAGCCTTGTTGTGCTCACGGAGAAGCAGCAAATACCGCCGTTTAATACCTGGACTATCTGTCCGTTAGCTCGCTCATTGCTCCATTGCTCGTGGATGTGCCGCGAAGCGAAGCGAACCTTGGTGCCCGGTATTCGCGATATTCTGGAATAGCTCGCCGGGCCGGTACAGTTATCCGTGATCAACTTATGGGGAATCCCAAAGCGGCGTGACCCCGTTGCTTTTGAAAAAGCGAGCGGCCCGTTTTGGCGTGAAAGAGGCGACACGAGCTCTGCCTCAATCCACTTTGTAAAAGTGTCTATGGCGACGAGCGGTGTGTATAGCCCTTGTACCCCTTAGGGAATGGGCGAGCAGATCCAGACCCATGTGGAAAAAGGCGGGATGGGGGATTGTTTGGAGCTCTTGGGCGGGCTTATGTGCCTTCCGGGCGTGAAATTGACAAGCCTTGCACTTAGTCACGATGTCCGGGCATCTTGTGTATGATGGGCCAATAATAGCCCATGCGAAGCGCTTTGCCGACCCGAGTTACGAAGGGCGTGGTTGCCTGAGCACCCTTGTGTATGTCCCTAGAAGAACACACCCTCTGTTGCGAGATGCACTTGGAAGAACTCCCGAGCACCTTGGCGGTAAAGGTGCCATCCATAAGCTTGTATGGGCGGCCGCCTTATGGCGAAGCTTCGGCCGTCGTCGGCGGTCCCATCTGCAAGTCACCGGACAAATGGCGTTGTCGGCCCGCGACTGCTTTCGATAGCGAGCGGCACCACTGTCTCTTTTGCCTCGTCCGGAGGCGTGATTGAGGGCTTGTGAAGGTGCTCGGCGAGCACCCTGCGGAAGCGAGTTGGCGTGAGGATCCATACTTGGATAGCTGGTCGGCCGGAAGTTGTCCTTCCTTAGCACGAAGAGCACCGAAGAATCGAAAATGCGCTCAACTTCCTCACTTCAAGCGGTATCGCGCCATTGAGTCATCGCGACGCGATACTCCTTGTTAACTGATTGATGACCATTTGTGAATCTCCCTTCACGAGTTAGCCGTTGGACACCAAGCGACTTGCGCTCTTAGTCCCGCGAGGAGAACACCGTACTCTGCGGCGTTGTTAGTCGCCGCAAAGTGTAGTTGGATAGAATCTTGGAGTTGTTCTCCTTGAGGAGATGAGAACAAAACCAGCCCCGAGTTTCTAGTCTTGTGAGCCATCGAAAACATGGTCCAAGAGGGTTCATCGGGTTGCTCGGGAGCTTCACGGGATTTGGGCGGGCAAGTCCATTCAGCGACAAAGTCAGCTAGGACACTGTGACTTGATAGCGATTCGGGCGACAAATAACAGATCAAACTCTGCTAGTTCCATTGCCCCTTAGCTATCGTCGCTAGATTCCTTGTTCGTAGGATTTCTCCCGGAGGGCGTGGTCGGCTTTTTGTATTTGATCTTTGGAAGTAGTGGCGAAGCTTCACGGAGGACATGAGCAAGGCATAGAGGAGCTACGGACCTCGAGTGCGCTCCTTTGATCCATGAAGTACCTCGCTCACGTAATAGATTGGTCATTGTATGCCTTCCCTTTCGGCCGTCAAGACCGCGCTCACCGCTTGTGGCGTGCAACCTAAAATCTGATGGGAGCTGCTCGCCATGCAGCGGGAGTAGTCAAGGCAGGAGGATTGGACGGTATATCGCAGATCTGGAAGGATCTATAAACTCTTCCGTCCACTCGAAACCATTGTGCTTGCGGGGGCCTTAAGAAGGGCAGCCAGCGTTCGCCTTGACGGAAATAAACACCTTAGAGCGACCATCCGCCCGATGAGGCTCTGTACTTCCTTTATGGTAGTTGGAGCACGCATATTTTCAATGGCCTCGATTTTTTCGGGGTTGGCGAAATACCTTGCGAGCCAATGACATAACCGAGCGACATTCGGATCGAACACCAAAGGTACACTTCTCTGGATTTAATTTTATTTGATGCTGGTGAGATTATGAAAAGTCTCTGCCGGTCTTTTACATGATCTGGAGCATACTTGCTCTTTACAACTATGTCGTCGACATAGACCTTCGAGTTTTTTCGTATTTGATACAGGAAGGTCTTCTCCATTAAAGTATTTGGGCAGTAACACCCGACATTGCGTGAACCGAAAGACATGGTCATTATAGCGAGAAAGTGCGAAAAGGGGTGATGAAGGCGATCTTCTCTTCATCCTCGGGAGATGCTTATTTGGTGGTAGCAGATAAGCATCTAAAAAACTCGAAGGTAGGCGTCATGATCGCATCGACCAATTTGGTCCATCTGACGGCGGAAATTGTCCTTAGGACAAGCGGCGTTGAATCGTGTGATCGACACATCCTCCACTTACCGCCTTTCTTCTTTACAATGGCGGGGTTGGCTAACCACTTGGTGTGATCAACCTCGCGGATGAACCAATGACGGCGGTTTGCCAAAGCGATCTTTGATGATCCTGTTTGAATTCAGCGGCAAGCTTGGCGAGCAGGCTTTTTGTCGGCAGACGACCCGGTTTGTGCTCGATTACTTCCCTCGGGACTCGGGCATGTCGAGATGGCTCCCGGTGAATACATACGCATTAGCTCGGAGGAAGGCAATAAGCTCGCTTTTCTATTTGGGGTCGAGATTGGCCCCAAGTGAAGCTATCTTGGAAATGTCGTCAGCGGCAATGGAACTTCATAGTTTCTCCCCTGGTGAAGGAGACCTTAGGCGTCGCAGACTTAGTCTGCGGAACTTCGAGACAGCGGCGGAAGGTGGTCGACCGAGGCGAGGGCTTCGTCGCAATCGAGTAGCTTTGTAGTTGCCCTTGACCGTGATCACACCGTTAGGACCGGTATCTTCACGCAATGGTAGCGTGGTGGGACCGACCATAAACTTACCGAGATGGCCTGCCCAAGATTGCGTTGTCTGGCTGAAGCGGTAAGTCGACCCGTCGAAAGTGATCAACTCTGTCCGGAAGTTGCTTGGGTTGCGAAGGTGGCGGGCGGGACAACTGCTACGGCAACCACGACTTCTCCGGAACAATTCCGTAGAAGGGCATTGCGACTTCCTTGACTTGGAGCGAGAATTTGCATCTCGTCCAAGACTTTAGCGAAAACAAGTCCAAAGCGCTCCGCCGTCCACTAAGACACGGCCAACTCTCGCGTTAGCGATGGTGGGCGACCACCGATGGGAGCCGCGAGGCTTGGTCATCGATGGGGCAATCCTCACGAGAGAAGGAGATGGGAACCTCGGTCCACTTCATCGATTCGGTGAGGTTTGCCTTTTCGATATTGTGGACCTCGGCGGCTTCCTTGAGGCTGCGCCGAGAATGTAAGCCGAGCCGCGAAAATGGCGATATGGTTCCACGAGCTCTTGATATTCATCATCATCTTCGATCACCATCGTCGGTTTGGCGCTTGGCCTTCACGGCATCACCTTGTTGGGCGGGGTGGGCATTGGGCCCTTGCCGTTGTAGAAATCTTGAGCTTTGCAGCCCAAGTTCTCTGATGGCGTATATCGTGCCCGTAGTCTTGGTGGAGCTTACAAAATCGGTCGCTCGGACCTTTCTTGCCTTGTCCGCCTCCACAGTAGGCTTTTGCCCTTGTAATTATTGTTGGGCTCTTACGCCCATCCTTGGGAGGAGTCTTGCGATCCATACCTCTTGACGGTATTGTTCGCATCACCTTTGTTCTTTTCTTACGGGACTTCTTGTCACGGGAACATTCTTCTTGCTCTTCTTCTTCTCATCCACACCCGGTGGCGGGCAGCTCGCCCTTGTCGAACGCCTTTTTGTCTTGAGCAGCTCTGCGGCGTTAGCATATGATCGGCCGCCTTGAATAGGTCGTTGGCGGTCCAGTCTCATTGATCTCGAGATCTGGGTGAAATTTGCTCGTCGCGGACTCCGTTTTTGAAAGCGGGGACAACAGATTCATCAAGATGTTCGGGATCGTGTTGCGGATCTTAATGAAGCGCTTCACGAAGTTGCGGAGAGGTCTCCCGTTCATCTGGATCATCTGGTGCAGATCATCCTCCTTGCCCGAGACGCGCGCGTAACACTCTGAAATTAGCGATCGAGGCGTCACAAAAGCTGGTTCCATGGTGATGGAACCCTCTGGCGATTGAGCGACCACGTCCGGCAGCACCCTCAAGAACGGTCGGAGGTAATTAGCCATAACGAGCTCGTCACCCCGGCGCCATGATGGCCGTGGCGTGAATGGAAAGAATTCCTCTGGGTTACGAGTCATTGTACCTCTCCATGTGGCCGGGCTTGAATTTTGAGGGCCGCCGGACGGCCGGCTTCGTCGGAGAAAAGCCTGCGACCCAAAGCATATGACCGGCCACCTTCCCGGCGAACCTAGTCTTGAGAAGGCGTTGGTCTGTTGCCTGAAGAACTCTGCTGAGCAGGATGACTCGGCTGGAGAAACTCTCTTGGGACAATCCACCACGCTCCTTCCTCGTGAGTGGCGGCAGCCGCGCTCCTCGCGAGGGACCATCCATGATCATCGCGTGCGCGCTTGCCCCAATGGTCGCGATGACTACGAGGACTTAGCGGCGGCGGCGACCACGGGTAGCTTTGCTCATGGGCGATGATCGCCGATGGTGGCGGGGTCCGCGATCGTCGAGCTGTCCGAATCATTCGGCGGCTTAGGCTGCATTTGCTGGAAGAGTTGTTGACTTCTCCTAGAGACTTTAGGCCTTGACGATCGCTCTAGGTTAGTCGCAACAACGCCACATCTTGGCGAATCAACGATTGGTGGATCTAAGGACCGTTGCTATAAGCCGGCCGTTCCGACTTTGATCTATGGGTCACAGGATCACTGAACCATCCAGCGTTACGCGGCGGAGTTGATCCGCGAAATTGACCCGACAGGAAGCTTCATTTGGGAGACTTAAGCGCCGGCGAGCGAGGTGGAGTCCGGCAGCTGTCGCTTACGGTCGCGAAACCGTGCTAAAGTGCGATTGATGGAATCGTCGAGTGCGGCGAATGGCGTCTTGCTTTCGCCCGGCGGCGTGTGCGACCTCGTCTTGATGCGGCGAGTTAATCTGCCCGACCTCGGCAGCCGCCCGCGGCCGTGCGGGATCCTCGGAGGTTCCCGCCGGCCATATTAATGCTGCGGGGGCCATGCGAAGGTATGCTAGGCGGTGTCATCGCTGTGTCTCCGCGGTGGAATCTACCGACATAGCCTTGGAATCGACAAATCTAAACCGTCGTAAAGATCATCAGTTCCGTGGTAAATGCGTCGATGGTGAAGTGCGATCTGAGGCTATCTCTACCATGTAAGCGGAGACATACGCCTCCGGATGCGGAAGCGTTAGAGACCGAGCAGTCGTCTGGCCGGCGAGGATGAGACCTCTGTCATACGAGTCGTAGCCCTCGGGAAATATCTACTGTATCGCTAATGGAGTTCGTCATGCTCGTCTGCGTATCCCCACGAATGGCGCCCGGTTGTCGGCGGTTGAATATCGATCTCAAGTCGCTAAGGTTCTTGAAGATTGAGAGAGAACCGTAGAACAACCCACGAACGACAGCGAGCGAGGCGGGGTTTTATCTGGTTCGGGCCTCTCGGGAGAGATAATAGCCCTCGTCGGCCTTTCTTATATATCAAAGATGAATACAAGAGGTGGCTCGGCGAGGCGAATAAGTCTCGGCGAGATTATCAGAATGCCTGGCGAAGATCGGTGTCTAGCGAGATACAAAAGCGAGATCAAGTCCCTCTACTGCAGCCGTGGGGCCTTGTTTATATAGTCTGAGCAAACCGACCTCTGGGGAATATCGGGCGGGCTAACTACGAGATAAATGCGAACTCATACCGCCAAATATGACCTGCGGTAGATAAGGTAATCTCTAATCTTGGGGATCACGACTCCTAATCCAATCAGGAAACCACGTCGGGTCTTTCGTGGCCGTCGCGAGAACTACATTCGGCGGACTCAAGCAGGAAGCCTTGGCCATTCACGCATCTCGGCCCGAAGCTGTTACGACAAGACACATGGGCGAGATAGAACCTTCGGAGGCTGGGCCTGGTAGAGGCTATTCGATTGGGCCGTCGGGGAGTGGGCCATGGCAATGGGCGTGATCTAATCCCGGCGATCTCCGTCTTATTTATCGCCGCCACTCTTAGCGTCCGGCGAAACTCCGGCAGGACACGCCTCGAACCATACACCGGGAAGAAAGGGTTTTAGCGGTAGCTCTGTTGGGGGTTGTCGCGGCGCCCAAAGCAGTGGGGACTTCCTCCGCCCGTAGCGTGCCACGCTTTCGAGCGATCGAGCGCCCTTGTCTTGAGTCCTTTGAGTATACTGCGTTCGCCGCTCCACGCATATTGCTCTTGGTCTTGTGACGGAGGGCGAAGCACAGCTTAGTGCCTAGGTCTTCACACCAATCTTGAAAGTCAGCGCTTTTGAACTGAGCGCCATTGTTGGTAATGATCCTGCTGGCGACGCCAAACCGGACAAAGATGCTTCTCATGAACTTTATGGCTGCAACAGATGTGATTGCCGGGACCGGCGATGCTTCCACCCACTTGGTGAACTTGTCGATGGCGATGAACACATGCGTGTAGCCCCCGGTCGCCCGTGGGAACGGGCCTAGGATATCCAGCCCCCAGACCGCGAACAGCCAAGAAAGCGGAATAGTTTGCAGCTCCTGGGCTGGTCGGTGGATCTGCTTAGCATGAAACTGACACGCTTCGCATCTCCTCACCAGCTCGAAGGCAACCTAGAGGGCAGTAGGCCAATAGAAGCCGTGGCGGAAGACCTTTCCGACCAACGCCCGGCTCCCTGAGTGGCTCCCGTACATGCCTCCATGGATCTCAGAGAGGATCTCGCTCCCCGCTTCCCGAGTGACGCACTTCAGTAGAACTCCGTTAGCGCCTTGGCAATACAAGTCCCCACCTACCAGGGCGTAGCGCTTGACCTTGCGCGCTATCTTCTCAGCTGACGCGTCATCGTCGAGAATCACTCTGTCCCGCAGGTAGCCTAGGATAGGATCCATCCACTGACCTTTCTAGACGAGTGCGACGACGTTAGCATTGTCGCCGACGTACTCTGCCTGGCCTAGCATTTCCGCCTCAAGCTGTCGCGGCGGTTCTTACGCATTCTCCCTCGGTGGGGGCTGCTGCGGGAATCTTGGCGTCTCCGCCAGTGTGGGGCTGCGTCAAGAATCATGCCGTCCCCACGAATCGGGGCTGCGGCGACGGCAGCGTGAGTCTTTCTTCAAAGACCCGGCCGGCCACGGTGCCTTTGATGAGGCAATGCAGGACAGCTCATCCGCCATGTAGTTGTCGCGTCGAGGATGTCTTGAAAGCCCAACCCCTCGAAATGCCGCTCAACCGGCGCACCTCCGCCAGGTAGGCCGTCATGACGGGATCCGAACAGGTGAATTCCTTCCTCGCTTGGTTGATTACTAGGAGAGAGTCGCTTTTGACTTGCAGCCGCCGGATGCCGGGTTGAGGCCACCACGAGACCCGGCGAGCCCGCCGTATTCCATAGCGTTGTTGGTGGCGCGGAACTCTAAAACCACCAGGTGCGAGCGATGTCGCGGTGGGAGACAACGAGCGGCGCCCGGCCCGGCCCCTCGGCCGGAGCGAACCGTCGAAGAAAGAGTCCTGGCGAGGTGCTCGAGTGTCTTCAACCTGCCGCCGCGAGTCCATTCATTGACGAACTCCCGGCGCACGCCCTTTACCGCCGTCCGGAAGCGAACTTGGTCAATTCCATGACTCCATTGCCCGCAGCGTCTGGACTGTCGCCTCGCGGTTGAAGAGGATCTCCATAAAAAGTACTTAGTCAACACCGTGATTTCTCGTCCCTAAGTAGTGGCGCGACCTTACGGGCGCCGTCGGCCTATGGCATCTGACATTTTACGGTGCTGCGAATACCTTGTTTCTGTATCATGGAGGACCTTACTGATGTAGTAGATGGGGCGCTGAACTTCTTCTCTCTCCGCCATCAACACCGCACTGACCACCTCCGGGTTTGCCGCGACATAGAGGATTAGCGGCTCGCCCGGGTCCGGGGCAACCAGCACGGGTGGAGAAGTGAGTTACTTCTTCAGCCCGTCAAACGCCTCCTGCGCCTCCGCGGTCCACTCGAAAGAATTGGCCTTCTTCAAGAGCTTGAATAGGGGGAGACTCTTATCCCCCAGATGAGCTATAAAGCGGCATAGGGAAGTCAAGCAACCCACCAAGCACTGCATCTGCCGAAGTCGCATCGGGAGCTTCATATTTTCTATCTCCGCGATCTTGTCGGGGTTCGCCTCAATCCCTACGGGAACAAAACCCAACGGCTTGCCCGGCAGGCAGCGAAGCGCACTTCTCAGGATTGAGCTTGATGCAGTACTTCCTCAGGTTGGCGAAGGTTTCCTCCAGGTCGCCGATCAACTCCTCCGCCTTCTTGGATTTTACCACCAGGTCGTTGACGTACACCTCCGAGTTACGCCCGATCTGAGGCGATGGCGATATGCATGGCCCTCGATGGGTCGGACTGCATTCTTCAATCGCACGCCATCCTCGTGTAGCGATAGATGCCCATAGGCGTCACAAAAGCGATCTTGTCTTCGTCTTCTTGACCATGCTAATCTGGTGGTACCGGGTATGCATCGAAGCTGTTGTTCACACCCCGCCGTAGGGTCGATGATGAGATCGATGCTGGGCAGTGGGTATGTATCCTTCGGACACTCCTTGTTGAGGTCGGTAAAGTCCACGCACATCCTTCACCGCCCGTTGGATTTCTTGACGAGGACGGGGTTCGCGAGCCACCTAGGGTGGGCGACGCTCCGAACGACCCCCGCCCTCAGGAGCTTGTCCACCTCCTAGGCGATAGCGGCTGGCGCTCCACGGCGGCTTCGGACCTACGCATGATCGGTCGTGCGCCGAGGAATGTTGCCAACTTATGCTCAATCACCTCCCTGGGGACCCCAGTCATGTCGGACGGTTGCCAAGCAAACACGTCTGCGTTAGACTGGAGGAAGGAGACGAGCTCACCTTCCTATTTGGCGCCGAGGATCGCCCGCTGAGCGGTCCTCGCGGGTGGACTTCGCTCAAGGAGACCGTCTTAACCCCTACAGACGGCGGAAGCCACGGACCTTCGCCGGAGGAGATCCAGTCGAGTCTCGGCCTTACAGGCCTGAGCGCCCCGTCTGGGCAGGCGTCCTGTCGCGGCGGGCGCCTCGGGCGGTCCACCTACGATGATGGGGCGGCGGCCGGGATTGACCACCATGTAGGCATAGTGGCGAGCGCCATGAATTTGGTCGGCGCCGGCCGACCCGATATGGCGTTATGCGGGAGGTCGAAGTCGACCACCTCGAACTCGAGCATCTCCGTCTGAAAGTTATCGGCGCTTCGAAGGTCACGGAAGGCAGCGCCCCAAAGGGCGGACTCGGCCCGGTGGCGGCGAAGAAGGAAGCGCCGGCGAAGCTCTGCTCACTGGATCTGAAGTGCTTTGGTGACTCGGGCGGAGAGGAGGTTGATAGAACTTCCTCCGTCTACCAGCACCCGCCCGAACTTGACATTCCGGACCGTGGGCGAAGCTACGATCGGGAGATGTCCCGGGCCGGCGGTGCTGGCGGGATGATCGGCCTGGCTGAATGTGATCGACTGCTCCGACCACACGGTACCTAGCGGACCCCACGCCCGAACGCGGCGGCGCACCTCCCTCATCTGCGCTTGAAACTAGCGTGAGACGGATAGGTGGCCGATCGGCCGTGGATGAAGGCGGCTTCGCGCTCCGCCTGTTGAAACCAAGCAGAGCCGGCTCCTTGCCCTTGTCGCTGCCGGATGCTTGCTGCTGCTAGTGGACTTGCTTGTCCACTATCTTGCTGACGACCTGGCAATCAGCCAAGTCGTGGGAGTTGCTACGGTGAATGGGGCGATGGGTCCTTCCGTCCCTTTCGGCTGAGGCGGCGTCCTCGCCCGCCGCGCGGCCGCGGCGGTCGTCCTGCAACCGCCCTATGGGGGCAGTTCCTACGCCGCCGCCCTCCTCCTTTCTTCCGCCCACCGCGCCCGTCGCGTGGCCGGCCCGCCGTCGTCGTCGTCGCGCTCTGACGAGACCTGCCGGCCTCGGCGCCTGCGCTTCTTCTTGTCCTTCCGCGGGATTCTTGGAGTCGACCCGCCACCCAGTGACCCCGCATTTCGGGCGAGGCGAGCGGGCCTCTGCACTGTAAAGGCGCCTTATAGGCCAAAGTGAAGAGCTCCTCCGTAGTCTTGATCTTCTGGTGGCCATCTTCTCCTTAACCTTGGGGTCTCGGCGCCCCTCACAGCCGTGGTGGCGGCGTCGATAGAAATGTCAGGAATGGTGTTGCGGACCTGACTAAAGCGCTGGATGTAGTCGCGCAGCGACTCTCCCTTCTTCTGCTCCACGGTGTGCAGATCGTCTTCGACTCCGGGCTACTCAAAAGTGCCCTGAAAGTTGATGATGAAAAGCTCGGAGAGCTCCTTCCATGACCCCATCGACCCAGGGGGTAGGTTCATGAGCCACGAGCGAGCTCCGCCGGTGACGACAGCGGGGAAATAGTTCGTCTGAACTTTCCCCGACACTCCGCCGGTTGCATCACCGTGGTGTATATCTGCAGGAACTCGTCAGGGTTGGTGGAGCCGTCATATTTCTCGATGGGGGCCGGTCGGAACTTTTCCGGCCCTTTGGGCTGACAGCGACTCCTTGAAAAACCGGCATCCGACGTCTAGAGCCTCCTGCTCCTGTGCGCGGCCCTCGTCCCGCCGCCCTCGGCGTCTAGGCGGCGCCCAGGAAGCGTCAGCTTCGCTGGTCGGGGCGGCGTCGCGAAAGTCGTCCTCCTGGTCTCCGCAGCCGGCGGCGATAAGCCTTGATGTGTTGTCGGCCGATGCGCCGGCGGAAGCTTATCCGTAGATCTTCTCCGTGCGATAGGTGGCAGTCCTCAAATGGGTCGGAGGTCGGTCCACCGCCGCGTCTGCCGGTCGAACCCGAAAAGTCGCGCTCTGTCATCCGGCCCCTCCCTTCCGGCCAAGAGATCGCGGAAGAGTGCGGAAAAACAAAGAAGCGGGAGAAGCGGAAGCGCGGTTCCGTACCCCGGAATCTGCACTACGCCCATGGCGGCGCGCCAGCGTGTGAGCCAAATTGTCCAGCCACGGCGCCCGTCGGAAGTCCGAGTCACCGGCACGGTGAGGCTGTCAGCGAACCACAGCGCATGGAGGTTTCTTGGCGGTGCACTCCTCGGGGCAGTGCGCTGCTTGACTGGGGCGGCTGCTCTCCTTGAGCGCCAACCCTTGGCGGGCGGTGTCGCCCGGCGATCTACCACCATTACGCGGCCGGCGCGCGGCCGCGGTTCTGGCGGCGCTTCCTTGTCCATCACAGGCTGGCGATCCGCCATCGAAGAAGTCGAAGAACTTCGGTGATACTAGCGCCCCCTACGGCGCGCCCAGCGCCGTGTTCTTCACCCAACCACGATGAGTCACACCTATCGGATCTCTATTTACGCTAGCCGATTAGCGGGCTCGATCCGATTCGGCGTCGAGGTAGCGGCGGCATTTCTGTGAAGATTAGCGAGTTCGGACCCCTTGCGGGTAATAGTCCTACTCTACCGAGCCTTAGCTCTTTTCTTGTTGTGGTTGTATGGAAATGATTACGAGAATGAATCTGAGAATGTGTTCCTCCTTTCTCTCTCTTCTCCTTTTATACAAACCTCGTGTTGGCGGAGAGAGCAAAGGGTTAATAATCTGATACACTTAGTACGCGATAAGATGTAGGGGACAAGGCGGGAGGCGAAAACATGTTGCTCTTGTGCGGCGGCGCTGCCCATGCGTGCCATAAGTGGCCTCGACTTCGTGTGAACACGCCCGGTGAGAGTGGCGGGGCCCAACTTGCGCCGCTGGCAGGCGGCCAACTGATGGCAAGTTCTCTCTCTATCGGTCAATTCCATGAGCCACGGTGATAGTTGATCGGACCGCGAGAGGTCAGCGTGGCGGTAATCATCTCTTCCTCGGTCCGTCAGGCGTGATGTCGCATTTAATGCACTGTCGCCCTTGTGAGGAGAGCCTTCGCGAAAGACTCCCTCGGGGCGCTTCACGGCGGACCCACGGACGGTGAGGGCCTCTCGCGCTCGCCTCGCGCGTGGCTCTGATCTTCTTTAAGACTCTTCATACCCGGTACTTCTTGTACCGGCGGTGGAGATTGGTTAGATGTGCGGTAGATCATTTTCAATTAAATTTCTGATTTTTGTATAAAATTCAAGCAGTGTTCAAAATGCTTGGAATAAATTTCATAATTATAACATATCAGAAAATCAATGATAAATAAAATTTTTATTGATTTCAATAATTATTACAATATGTTTTAGTACAAATAAAACTAATTTTTATAATGAAACAAATACGAAATTAGGTATTACATATGTTTATATATGTTACGACCTGAGACTCCGTGGTCATTTTTTTCCCGTTTTCTCCGGCATGCAGACATATTGCTATTGCTACGCTATATCACAGCGCGTAGCGCTGCCTTCGCCCCTTAGCTCGCCCTGCCTCTTTTCCAGCCTCCTCCTCAGGCCACGTCGCCCGTACACTTCTCGCCGTCCGATCCTTCCTGCTGGCCTCCAATCCGGGCGTCTGTCCTGTGGCCCCCCATGGGTGGACGAGTTTACAAAAAATCCCCCGAGGTTCTCGAATTTCTGCTCAGGTTCCCGTCCATTCGCGGAAGTACCCCTGCCTTCCGTTCCGTCCTCCCGGAAGAATTCCCCGCACCCCCTCCATGTTTTCCGCCCCTCGCAGATCGACCCTTTTCGTCTTTGTAGATACACCTGTAGTTGTGGAAAAATTACCCGCCTTTGCCACCGAGGGTGGGTCCACCGCGTCGCCCCCGTGCCCGAGCCCGAGCCCGCCGCCCCCTCGCGGCCTCGCCTCGCTGCAGCGCCCTCCTCCTCTCCTCCCCACGCCATCTCCCATCTGCCCTCTCCTCTGGCCTGCCGCCGCCTCCTTTCAACATTGACTTAGTTTTACCCCGGATTACTACATCAATGCCACTAGCGACTGCTTATTTCGATGCGTAAACATTCTAAGATTAATTTCATATGCCACGTAGGATTACTCTCCCTTCAATGTGATCATGCGAAACAGCAAATGGAAATTAGCTTTGCATCTAAATCTGTAGAGGTGGTAATGGATTGCAATGGCTTCTAAATCTGCTGGTACGATGCTGGACAATGTATAAACTAACTTCTAAATCATTGAAGACGGTGATGTACAAAGATTATATGAATGGTATTCTTTGCAATTCGTTATCAGTTGCCATATAAGCTTGCTTATCTGTAAACCATGTGCATTGTGACTTATGGTAATTATACTTTCAATTTCATTATTTTTCCTGCCATTTTTTAGGTCATGAAATGTTGACTGCATATTCAGTATCTTGTGTGCGACCTTTTTACTCTCCCTTTAGACAGCATGGGCTTGGTTTAACTAGATTTTCTTTCCATCTCTGCGCATCGCAAGATGGTAATTATCTGTTCAATACCTTCAATGGAAGGAAGAAATTGACTAATGTATGACACAAAGTGCTTTACTTTTTATTGTCATACTGCCACACTTTCGTGTTTGGCAAGAACATAGTTACGACCCATCTCTTTTCTCTATCCATGTTTTGGTCAATTAAGGTTTCTGTGATAGTTATTATCTATTGCAGGTTCTGTCCAAGGTGTGTACTACAGATGCAGTTCATGTTATTAGCTTCGCTCTTCTCAACCATTGCTTCTTATTTGGTGATCTTTCAACATGCTTATTAATTGGCTCATTTATCTGCGTACTCTATATTTACCAATACATAATTTGGTTTCCATAGCTATTTTATTTTAGGTGCCTTTTGTTGTTCTTTATCTGTGCTTACACCTTATTCATGTTGTTATGCATGCTATGCTACGCTCAAATTCTTTCTGGCTACAGTTCAAATAATGCATTATTGTATTGTCAAATTGATCATGTACATATTAGTAGTAAAGATGAAAAAGAGCCTCTTGCTTTTAGTTATTTTAACATTATGCACTGTTTTACATTGCCGAATTGATAGCACATTATTCTAGACCTGGACAACAACATTTTATATGTTGGTTCTTGTGAATGTAAGGATACTAATTTGGTTAGGATAGAACAGATTTTATGTGATCCTTAACACCATACTTTTATTTTATTATTTTCTAATTTATTCAGCACTGAAATATCGTCTTTATTCTTTGTTTTGCAGCAAGCTTTTCTGATATGAATGGTATTCTTCATTACTAACTGTCTGACCTACTACCGTTGAAGCGAAGGACAATTTGTAAACTAACTTGAGTGTACAATCCTTTGTTGTCTATATGCTTGTCATGATTTATATATCCCATTTTTTAAACTTTACGCAATTTCCATGATGCAATTCGTTATCAGTTGACATAGAAGCTTGCTTATCTGTAGTGCCGTTGACCTTGTGCATTGTGACATATAGTAGCAATACTTTCAATTTCATTCGTGTTGATGATGCAAAGATTTGTCATTTATTTTTTTTAAATGAAATTCTTTTCTAAATGAATACTATGTGCTGTACTTGAATGTTGTTTATTTTTAAAATATTAACTTAGCTGATCTCTGAAGGGTTAGGCGGCGTGACGCGTTCATTCCATAGTTATAAATTGTAAGCCTACTAGAATTTGTACCATAATTCTAGTAGGCTTACCTGATAATACCTAATGAGAAAATTATTAATTTTTGAATTATTGAATAATATACAATATAATGACTTAACATATTTAACCCCACCACGCAGCCGTGAGATTTGTATGTCGGATATATTGTGATTTGGATTGTGATGTTGATATTGAGACATTGTGATTGTGATTGTGATGTTGGTATTGTCGGAGATATATGGTATTAATTTGTGTTATATTGATATTGCCGGAGATATATATATGTATCTGTGAAATTATAGAAAATTTGAATATGTGGTTTTTTGGGTGTGCAGGTTGCAGCTACTGCTGGATGCTGTAGCAGCTGCAAAATTATTGTGTTTTTTACAATTTCTAATTTTTTTTTGTTGGTCACAATCATTCTCGACGGCTAGGACATGGCCGTCGAGAAAGGTCTCCATGGCCCACCTGCCAGCGCTAGTCATGGTCGAGATTTGCTGCATCGGATCGATTAGTCTCGATGGTTGGGAAGCCATCGTGATAAACCTATTGGGCTGGGTCGCGGTCCGTTCGGCCTGCCAAGTATCTATCTCGACGGCTTGTGACCGTCGGGATAGGTGCTGCCATCATGTCGCGTCTGGCCTGCGAATTACTTACGACGACTTTCCCGAAGTCGTCGAGACAGACTATCTGGACGGCTCGGCCGTCGAGAAAGGATGTCTCTCTCGACCACACTATCTCGACGGCCGGCCGTCGAGATTTTTTTCTCGATGTTTTTATGGTCTTTCTCGACGGCTTTGGCCGTCGAGATTTCTTCTGCGATCACGTGGTGCTCTCTCTGGTGTAGGTGTGTGTGTATATATATATATATAGTAAACCCTCGACTAAGCTATAGTTGCTCGCTCACGGTGTGCGGCGGCGGGCGTGGGGCAAGTGGGTGCAAAGATCGGCGACCACAACCACGGTGCCCTTCTGCGGCTCGGCACCTTCTCCGCGCCCTCGGCGCGCTAGAAGGCATCTCTAAAACCATCTCCAATGCAGGTGCTTACGGTGCTTAAAAAAAACTAGGTTTTTGTCATATAGGATAGAAGGTGCTTGCATGGGTGCTTAGAGGCGTATGGGTGCCTAATTAAGGCTCGATTCTTTTAAACAATAGCTTAACGTCTTATTTATGTTTTGAAAACACATATGCTTAGAGTTTTTAAGTACATTTTTTCTTTGTTTTGAAGGTAGCGCTTTAAAAAGAAAGTCAAATGAAATGTATCCGATTCTCGAGACTATCTCGAAAGCTCTCGAGATTCGATCATTTCAGCCATTCATCCGTTCGAGATCAGCTCAAAAACGGGGCCCAAGTATGGACTATATGGGCCGGGTATCCTCTAGAAGGCCCATAAAGGGAGCGGATGGAGCGTCTGAGTCGGCGATTAGGGTTGAAGATTGCTCGGGCTACGTGCCTTGCGCGCAAGAGAGGACCGAGGATATGGTATAGCCCATGTAAATAGCGAGATCAATGGACACATACCATGTAACATTATAACATAAGCGGTTGCCATATACCCATGACGCTCTGTAATCCTATCCCCCCTACACTATATAAAGGGAGGGGGTAGAGGCCGTAGGGAGAGATCTTCTTCGGTCATCATCATCAAACATACACAATAACCTTGATCATCTTGCATCCTGCATATTGGTCAACCATAATCCCGAGCACGAAGTAGGGTATTACCTCCGTTGAGGTGCGAACACTGTATAACCTGTCTTGTGTTACCCATCTGGTTTGGTTCTTGATTAAGCGCCCCTCGTACAAATTCATTGCGGCGGTGACCCCCAGTTAGTCACACAGCCGGCGGTTAGCAGCGCCGGAGTAGAAGCGGCGTCAAGATCGTTTTCAGATCGAGATGGCTTTTGAGATCGCCGTCGTCGACATGAGGCGAGGAGTCTCTTCGCTTTGGCGCCACTGGACTTCATCGCCCGGCGGCTTTGGCAATCTTCATCTCTCCCCACGGGAGATCACTCAACGGAAGGTACCGCAATCAGCGGGACCCATTGCCTTTCGGCAGAGAATTCGCATGTGCTTTCTTGGGAGGATCCGTCGGCGGCCTCACTTCCGCCCTCGGCGAGGAGGCGAGAAGAGCCCATGAGATCCCCTACCCGGCTGGACAACCTCCAGCCCGATGAGGTCTATGAATCCCTGACTGGATTTCTCTCCGGACTCGGGTGTCCTGCCGCGACTTCCGCACAGGCTGCTCTAGATATTCGGACAAGAGATAACCACTCGGGGAACCACTCTGTTAATCCGGTCGGGTCAACCCGCTCGGATTCGGCAGTGTTCGTGGGTGTCATCAACGGTGGCCAACCCATTGGACCAGCGAACAAGTCAGCCTTTCCGCCTCGACTCTGAGTCCGGCGGGGGGCGAGATTCGCAACTATCGTGAGTTTTTAGTCCTCGAGGCGGAGGATCATCCTCCACCTCCCAACCCGGTGAGACTGAGGCAACCGTTATCGTGGCGGTAGACACGGACTCTCGTAGAGTGGAAGATCGAGATCGCGTCGTCGACCGCTTTTCATGGCGCGGCGTCGAGCGAGCTCTGCGCGGTTAAGCTAAGGGACAAGGAGGTCTACAACCTCCCGAAGCCAGCGTCATCGCGTCAAAGACTCTTCTTGAGACTATCGCGCGCAACACCGGAAGGCAGCCCATGTATCGAGGCCCTTGCTCGGCGGCGGCCATGGTAGAGATAAGCGGCCATACAACGAAATGAGGCAATATCGGCTCCGACCGCCTCGGCTCGCGATCGATCTCACAGCATAACGGAGCCGGACTCGAGCCTCGGCGGTGACTCACACGATCGCCCGCCGTGACTGCGTCAAGATATCGAAGCCAGCGGCGGGGAAGCGCTGGTAACGGCAGCGAGACTCGTGGCCACCATATCCGTCGCAGCAGCGATCGGGCGAAACACCGCCGGTCGGCGTGACCACCGCCGGGAAGCGGCGCCAAGGCCCGTGGCGGGGCGTCGCGATAGATCCCAGCGAGGCGGCCACGACCACTAGAAAGGTCGGGCCTTCACCGGATCTCCGCCGAGTGGTTTGGCGGATAGTTTTAACCTCAAAACATCGACAAGTTCGATGGCGAGAGGATCAAAAAGCTGGCTGCGAGTTTCGCCTTAGCGATCGGTGGCGAAGGTGATCGAGCGTCATGGCGAACTATTTGCGGTCGCTTTGACTGACCGCCCAGACACAGCTAACGGGACTCCCGAAGAACTCTATCGAGTCTTGGGGCGACCTCGAAGCGATTCATCGCCAATTTCAAGGGACCTATGAAAGGCCAGCGGAGAGATGGGAAGATTGGAGCGATTACATAAGCGCAAAGTGAAACTCTTAGTGAGTTCATCAAGCGCTTCACTAAAAAGAAGAATGAGATCCGGGGCGTTTGAACAAACAATCATTGATGCCTTCTTCGCGGGTGCAAATCCGAGGAGTTAATCGAGCGAGATGACCGGGACCCCAGCGTAATCTCAAAGCCATGTTCACGATGGCGGTCGGAGGCTGAAGCGAGAGGCCATCGCAAATCACCATGGAGGCAGCGGAGGCCCCAAGAAAAAGCCTAACGATGAACAAGGCAAGCCCAAGGACAAGAAGCGAAAGGAGGCGAGATGGTCCCTAGCGTCGGCGTTACCGACCTAAGCCCCAGCGACAGCGACTACAAAAAAAGTGATGGATTGGTATGTCCCTTCCATCCTCGAGGTAAACACTACTGCCAAAAGCGCCTTATCTGCGAAGTTCACGAGAGCTCAACGATCGCCAAAGGCGGTCAAGGCGAAACCCGATGGAGATTACCGGGGCTGGCGAAATCAGCTATATCTTGAGGGCTCGATGCGTCTGAGTCAAGCGAGCGAAGCTTACGCTCGGGAGATCAACGCTATAATGCCCCCAACTCTGCAATACTTGCGCTGGTCGAGTGCCCATCACCTTGATCGAGCGGACCACCGGATCGGATTGCCTTCCACAGGAGGTATCCCGGTTTTGGATCCGGTCGTTCAAGGAGCAAACTAAAAAGGGTCTGATCGATGGCGGGAGTGGGATTAACGTCCTTTTCGTCAAGACCTTGACCAAATGAAAATCACGTTCGAGCTCGGCAAGGGTCATCTCCGTTCCGCAGGGTAATCCCGGGGCGTCCGCGATACCACTCGGACAGATTTCCCTACGGTCACGTTTGGGACCAAGAGAACTATAGGACCGAGAGTCTAAGCTTGAAGTGGCGATTTGAGGCGGCATATCATGCTATCTTGGGAAGGCGGGGATTGCCAAATTCATGGCGGTTCCCAACTACACTTATCTCGTCTTAAAGATGCGAGTCCCAGCGGTGTAATCACCCTCCTGGTGACGTTAAACAATCCACCTTTCTGCTGGCGGTGAAAAGCTGCGAGATGGCGCATGCACTCGATTCATCTGCTGAGATGGAGAAGATCCATTGGAAGTCGCAAGCCTTTAGGAGGAAGAGCGTCCCGCCAAGAAGCGAGGCCAAAACATCCATCAAGCGGCGAAGAAATTAAGAAGATCTGCTGGACCCGTCCGACCCGGCCAAAAGCGGCCGTGATTGGGACGAGGCTCGACGAGAAAATAGGAAAACGCGCTCGTCACTTTCCTCCGGACCCAGCAGGGATGTGTTAAGCTTGGAAGCCCGGACATGCCGGTGTTACGAGAAGTGATCGACACTCTCTTCGTCAGCGAAAAGGTGAAGCTTTGTCAAAAGCGTCTCTGAAGATTCGCCCCGGTCGGAAGGGCGCCATAAGGTGAGATCACCAAATTGCTGGCCTTTCGGTTCATCAAAGAGGTGTATCACCCGGTAGCTTGCCAATCGGTCTGGTGCGAAAGAAGAACAAGACATGGCGTATATGTATCGACTACACCGACCTCAATAAGGCATGTCCCAAGGATCCTTCGGGCTTCCCGCATCGACCAAGTGGTGGATTCCACGCGGGGTGAGCTCACGAGTTTTTGGGCGCCTATTAGGGCTATCATCGAGATCAGCTGAAGGAGAAAGCGCATCAAAAGCGTCGTTCATTCGCCCTTGGCGCTTTACGCTATATCACAATGCCATTCGGGTTGAAAAAGCAATGGCGCGACTTACGGCGCACTATCTGGCGGTGTTTTCACGCTCAACTTCGGGCATAGCGTGGAGGTATATGTCGGCGTCGTCATAAAAACCAAATCGAGAGGGATCTCATGCAGATCGGCAGAGACATTGAAAGCCTAAGGGCATTCGGATGAAGCTAAATCGAAAAGTGTGTTTTGGGGTTCCGTCTGATAAACTACTCGGTTCATCATCTCAATCGAGGATCGAAGTAAATCCGGAAAAGGTCGGTGCCATCCTCAAGATGAAGCCTCCGGCCAACCAGAAAGATGTCGCGAAGCTCATTGGATGCATCGTGGCACTTAGCGATTTGTTTCCGACTCGGGGCGAGGCATGCCTTTTTAGGCTCTTCGCCGACAAGGCGACTTCGATGAGCGGTGGAAGCCTGACAAGCCTTTGAAGATCTGAAGAGGTTCCTCACCACACGCGGTGTTGGTCCCTCCATGCCCAAGAGCCCTCTTGCTCTACATTGGCGCGACGACTCACGTCATCGTGGCGCTTTGGTGGTGGACCGAATGAGGAGGCTCCCTCAAAAGTCAGACATCCGGTCTGCCGTGGCGAGGTATTGGCGAGTCAAAATAAGGTACCCACAAGTCTAAAAGCTTACGTATCTTTGTGTTACTCACATCGCGGAAGCTCAAGCATTATTTTCAAGAGCATGAAATTTGGTGGTCACCTCTTTCCGCTTGGAGACATACTCCATAATCGGGAGGCCTTGGGAGGATTGCCAAGTGGGCGATTGAGCTTGGAGCTTTTGAAATAAAGTTCGAGGCCTCGACTAGCCATTAAATCTCAGCGTTGACCGACTTAAATGCTTGAGTGAATGACCCAAACCCAGTGACAAAGGATAATCTCGAGTCTTGGACAATGTGCTTTGATGGTTCCCTCATGCTCGGTGGCGAGGCTGGGATTTTGCTCATATCGCCGGTTGGAGAGAAGCTACGCTTCGTCCTCCGGATATTGTTCCCGTCGGCAACAACGCCGCTTGATCTGAGGCACTCATCCATGGTCTCTGGCGTCGCCATATCGCTCGTTGTTAAGCGGTTAATGAGTGTGGAGATTCTCAACTCGTGGTCAACCAAGTCCAAAAGGTGGTCTTGTATTGGCGGCGGCATGGCGACCCTCTTGTCGGGAGGTTCGCAAGTTAGAAGACAAGTTGAACGATTTGGAGCTTACTCACGTGCTCCGCCGCGACAACGAAGCAGCAGACGAGCTAGCGTGGATGGGATCCACTCGGGCCCAGGTCCCGAGTGGTGTCTTCATCCAGGAGCTATGCGCGCCGTCGATCAAGCTACCATCTGCATCAGGGGAAGATCAAGAGAAGCAGTCAGAACCCGATGCAGAGATACTATCAACTACTCCCGAATGGACTCAGCCCTACTTAGATTATCTTCTTCGTGATGAGTTGCCTGAGGATCAAAGCCTAACCGAGTGCATCACACGCCGAAGCAAAATCTATAAGGTAGTCGGGGACGAGCTTTTCAGAAAAATCAGTTCCGGGGTACTAAGGCGTTGCATATCTAAGTAAGAAGGCAAAGAGCTACTCAACGAAATCCATTCGAAGTCACGGGCATCCAGCGGCGACAAGCACCACAGTGGGCAAGGCCTATCGGCGAGAGGTTTTACGGCCAACGCGGTCACGAATCACGGAAGATATAATGCTGCGAATGTGATGGGTGTCGATTTTCGCATACACAATTCATATCTTGGCGCAAGATCTCTGAGCGATTCCGATCTCTTGGCCCCCGCCGTCTGGAATCTGGACATGGTGGGCCCCTCAAGCGGCGTAAAGCGGATTCACTCATCTCTTAAATCGCCATTGACAAGTTTACCAAGTGGATTGAAGCCAAGCGGTTCTTTGTCATCCACAATGGCCAAAACCGTGAGTTCTTCGGGACATCGTTGTGCATTTTGGCGTACCAATCGCATCATCACCGACAACGGCGTTCGGTTCAAAAGCGATGAGTTTCAAGATTGGGGCGAGGCTGGGCATCAAAATCTACTACGCATCGGTGGCCCGCCCAAGAACAGCAGACGGGTTGAGCAGCATGCAGTTGGTGCTACAAGGGCTCAAAGCCCGAATTTTCGATCGCTGAAGCCGTGCATAGCAGCTGGGTTAAGAGTTGCCCTCGGTGCTCTGCTGCTTAGAACAACCCCAAGCCGAGCCCTTTGGCGGACACCCTTTTTCCTAGTTCTGGCTCGAGCGGTCCTCCGGCTGAATTGAAGTTCGGTCTTCTCGGGTTGCGATTCTGACGATGTCGGTCGGATGAAGCAAAGTGTGAAGACCTCGATCGGCTCGAGGAAGCGAGAAGCGGCATTGATCGGTCGGCAAAATATCAGCGGAGACTGCGTTGCAACCATCGGTATAGCGTAAGGGTCGTGCATTCTCAAGGAGATCTGGTCCTCCGAAGAATCGGAAGCCTGAGCATAAACTCTCCCCACTCTGGGAAGGCCCCTATCGTCGGTTGAGGTGACCGCGGGGGGCTTATCGGCTAGCGTGAAGATGGATCTGAAGTGCCCAACACGAAACATCGGCTGACTATGTTGTTTTTCCCTTAGTTCTTGTATCAACCAGCATTTGTGTAATTAGTTTCCCTTCTTTTGACTTGCTACTTAGCCGTAAGCGACCAAGTAGTAAGTGGAGAACTACTAAATAGTGTCTTGAGTCAACGCACCCTATCTCATCAATAAAGTTGTTTTCTCTCTACATGTGTTGATCGCATTGAGTAGTACGAAAATTCTTGAGTAATGGCGCCTTTACATCCTAGCGACAATGTTTAGCTACTTAGCATTTGCTTGGGAAGAAAGCCAAATGCTACTTCACGGCACTTTCGAAATTTGGACCGGTCGGCGGATCGTTCATGAAAAGGATAACACATATTATTTGGATAAGTCGGATCACGATGCTGGAGATCAACCAAAAGTTTCTATTACAGGCATAATTATAAGTCCAATTGATCAACTATTTGAGCAGCGATCGGATGAACCTCCTCTATGAGCTCGGCCTCCTCCGAGCGAACAAGCGAACCCATCCTTGGCAACCGCCAATCTAGGCATGGAAAGTTTGACTTAGCGATGGCGAGGCCTTGGCCGGTGCATGTTATTGCGGCCTCCGGGTGAAGACCTTGATCCGCTCAGGAAGGGCGTCGAGATGGGCCACCAGGAGGTCAGGATCGTTCGGCGGCTCCTCGTCTGGATAAAGGCATTCAATTATTGGAGCAATTCCCATTGTGGTTCGTGGTGAAGCTCTCTGGGACGGTCGGGTGAGGCATGTCGGTCGGGTTTGGTGAGGTCGAGCAGGGGAGAGCGATCGGAAAGTTACCTTCCAACTCTTTAGCCGACCCTCGGCGGCGTTAACTTGGCGGACTTCCTCCTCTAGTGCCTACGCCTCGCCTCCAAGGCTACACTCGGCGGCAACCGTTGAAGATCATCACGTATGAAATATCACCTTTCGGAGATTTAGCATGGATTGGGGTCTATACCTCTGTTTATGTTGGACTCTTCCACATGGCAAAATCGAGCTCGGTGACTTCACGGTGGAGTTCTTCAATCCGGCGTGATATTGCCGCTTGGTGGCATCTGTAGCGTTATCAAACTTCGTCGCAGCGTTTTCAGCTCGCCACCGTTCTCCCCATGCATCGGGTCTTACGCCCGACCTCTCCTTCATGCGCTGCATGGAGAAGGGGGGAAGGTTAGTGGGATGCCCTCGTGCGGGATGAGGATTCATAGCGAGAAAAAGAAGCTTACTTTGTATATCTCGACTTGAATGGCGGTTACTTGGTCCAAGACTTCCCACTCTTCGGCTTCCTGCCCGTCGTCGACCTCGTAGCCCTCCATCTCCTTCCGCCATTTTAATCGGAAGGGTGGAGTGTGTGCTTTGGCGGAGGGATGAGGAATCTCCTCGATTTTTGGCTTTGAGCTCTCTAGAGCCGGAGCTGGGATTTTCCCTTGGCAGCGAGGTTGGCGGTGGTGGCGAGATGGGCGAGTCTGGCGGTAGCGGTGGGCTTAGCGAATCCTTGGAGCTTAGCGGCTCGTCATCCTTCATTGGTTTCCTACAAGCATTGACGACCTTTCAAGACAATTGTCTTTACAAAGCATGAACTTATCTTTGTCACAAAAGAATACCTATCGACGGGATGTATTTCATCTTGAATTTCATGCGAACCACTCGGGCCCGATCAGGAGGTTTCTTAGCCCAGGCGGCCTTGGTCGGCGGTGGCGTGTGAAGGAGCTCTGTGGCTCTGTGACTGGCGGGTGGCGACTCCACCGCTGGGCGGCAATGGCGGAAAAAAGCGGGGCGGTGTCATCCTCTTCATCGTCTTCGTCCGAGTCCCTGGGCGACCCCTGCCTTTTTGGCGGAGGAGCACTCGTCGAGCCTTGGCGGGACCCTTGCGAGGTGCCTCCTTAGAAGCGGAGCCTCGGGACGGGGAGTGGAGAAAAGCCCTCGCGCCCTGCGACACATTAAATCACATTAATTCGACTCTAGCGACAAACCGTGGTTGAGTTGTGGTGGATCTCTTCCTTACGCCCGGTGTAAGTACTAAATGGTATGAAGCGGGCATTCCATGAGAGTTATTTACGAGCCGAACAAAAAGCTCACCCCTCGGTGATGATCTCCTACTGCGTAAGGTTCTCGCCGCTTTCGAGTGGCATCTTGGGGCCCAGTACTCAAAGGCAAGATGGACCCTCTCCTTGATGGGCTGGATCGATGTTGGGTGTAGTTCCACTACCCTCACCAGTCAACCCGTGATTTGGCTCTGCGGAGAAGAACAAAGTTCCTTCACTTGGCTTCCCCGTCATTGGCGGAGAGAAGACGAAGGGGCGGGTGTAGTGCACTCGCCGGAGAAGGAAGGAAGGGCGGAGGCGGTTAGCCTGATAGAACCACTCTGAGTGCCGGCCCTTGTTGGAGGTTTTCAAGCGAAGGTCAGTAAAACTTTTAACCCCTTCCTTGCAGTTGGAATCCAGCGCTGCTGACCTTAGGATTATCCTTGTTGGGGTAGGGTTTGAGGAGAAAAGGAATTGGAAAAGATCGAAATGAGGCGATCCCCAAATAGGCCTGTGAGGCGTGAACAAAGATCGCGATATGAAAGATGGAGTTGGGGTTCAAATCGAGACCTTGATCCCATAAAAATGAAGCAAACACCGGAAGGAGGAGCAAGGAAGGCTGAAGCCGCGGAGGAACAAAGACTCGAAGACCACTACATCGTCTGGCGAGGGTGGGGCAGGATTCGCCCGTGTGGCGCGGAGACACGAACCCTTCCGGCGGGAGCACGCCGAGGAGACCGGCCCGTGGCCTCCGCTCGGTCATGGCGGACTTCATCCACTTCTTGGCGTTCTTATTTGCCTCGGCGGTGGTGGGGATGGTGGAGCCATCGCGATTGGAGAGCAGGTGGCGGCGGAGCAGCAGCGGAGAAGAACCCTAGCGGCCGAGTCTGCTGGGAGAAGCTAACCGACTAAGCGAAAAGTGAGCAAGGTGAACTAATTTCGTTCCCCTGTTCCTAATTTATCATAGCAGGCAAAGTTTACGCGTGCAGGTCGGACCTTAGTCTAGCCTTTGGATCGGCCTTTTCTGTGGGGGCCGATAATCACTCGGCGGCGAGTGATCCCCTCGAAAAGTCTGCGTTAAGCGCGCCGTGGCGAGCGAGCCCAACTACTCGGACGAGCGATGTTGCGGATTCGAGATCAAATCGAGGAAGCGGCATGGCGATTCGAGGATGGAAGCGAGCCACGAAGAATGATGGATATCACAAAGATGTTCATTAAAGGGCTCAAGGGCGACTACATTTTCATGACACGGCACATTGAGCTAGGGCTCATCATGGCTCGCGGAGATACAAAGAAGAGATAACCTATCCCTCGAAGGCCACTTCACGCCGAGGATGGAGAAGGCGGCGCATCTTTGAAGTGCGGGCGGGAAGATTCGTGGATGGCGGACGAGAACCTAATGGCGCTTTGAGCCGTCCTTCTGCGTATTCCTCCCTTGGCCGAGCCCGCTCGGCCGTGGCGGCTTTAAGCGGCAATGGCGCGAACCGCCGCCGCCGGTGTGGCTGCCGAGGATCCATAATCTTTCCTTGGTTCTCTGCTTGTTGAGGGAAGAAGGAGAAAACTCAAGAACTCAAAAGCGAAGGTGAAGTAGTACTCGATCCTAAGTTTCTTTTATACGAGAGGAAGTTCAAGGGGCCACAGTAATCCGTTTGAACCGATAAAACCAACATGGCGATGGGGCGGAAGTGGGAGCGAATGCGGTTTTCGGCGGAGCTTCGTGTCGCTCATTTGTGTGAAAAGAAGCGTAGCAACCGCCTTCCCCTAGTGGGCTTGGGCTAAAAGCGCAAAAGGCAACCCCTTAACGAGCTTTCTTAACACGCGCTTACTTGGTGACAATGTGTTAAAATCGAGCCTAATTGACCTCGGTGCACACTGGAGGGCATATCACGGCGGCGTAAAGTTAAAAACATTTAGCGGCATACCCACATTGGGTCGCTAGCTAACCATACGTTAGAGGTTGGGTGTTGGTGAAATTTGGATTCAACTTCTTGAGGTATGCCTTTATAAGGTGCTTGATTGTATACCGCTACCGGATACAAGTACCTCTAAGCAAAATCGTATCAATCGTGCGCCCTAAGGGCATAAGTGATCCCTTCACTGGTTGGGGCCGGTACCACCCATTGAAAGGTCGCCCATGTTGGCCAGCGCTGGTTCTTACAAGTTAAGGCAGGCGCTTGTGTGATACTTTAAGCGCTAAGATTACAGACATCTTGCAAGACGAAGTTATGGCGTGGCTTAAAGGCATACCCATGTTGGGTCGATGCACCCTTGTATAGCAAAGTGGGTGCCAGGGCGAACCATACATTGAGGTGATGTGCCCAATGAGCGAGTAATGGTGGAGTTTGGTATCGCCAAATCTAAGCGTTATTTCAACACAAAAACTTAAGATTTCTTGAGTTCTTTACAATCTCTTTTCAGATTCACGGAGATATAAGCGAAACCGATCGGCCAAGCATCGACTCGATCGTAAAGCACTTGGGGACTCTTGTGGACTACATGGGCCGGGTATCCTCTAGAAGGCCCATAAAGGGGAGCGGATGGGGAAGCGTCTGAGTCGGCCGATTAGGGTTGAAGATTGCTCGGGCTACGTGCCTTGCACACAAGAGAGGACCGAGGATATGGTATATCCCCATGTAAATAGCAGATCAATGGACACATACCATGTAACATTATAACATAAACAGTTGCCATATACCCCGCGACGCTATGTAATCCTATCCCCCCCTACACTATATAAAGGGAGGGGGTAGAGGCCGTAGGGAGAGATCTTCTTCGGTCATCATCATCAAGCATACACAATAACCTTGATCATCTTGCATCCTGCATATTGATCAACCATAATCCCATACGAGGAGTAGGGTATTACCACCGTTGAGGGCTGAACACTGTATATATACATCTTGTGTTACCCATCTGGTTTGGTTCTTGATTAGCGCCCCCTCGTACAAATTCATTGCCGGTGGTGACCCCCTAGTTAGTCACCTATCGACACCAAGTATCATGCTTAGAGAGGTGCTTAGAGGAACTAAGCACCCATACAAGCTTCTACGCATTGGAAATAAGTTTTTCTACATAAATGCTTAGTGGCGTAGCAACACTCTCTCTCTCCTTAAATGCCTGTTATAAACGTTTTGCATTCGGGCCGTCCCTGCTAAGATCTCTCCTCGAATCATGGTGTGTGGCTCGGGCTCTTGAGGTTGCCTGACGACTATTGGTAGCATGGAAGCATTTCTAAAGTCATGGCATTCCTTATCAAAAGCATAAGAGGCCAAAATCGGGATGAATGCATCCTCTGATTTAGAGTCTTCATCACTGGAAAGCATGGTTGTGGGAGTATCTTTGATTTGAAAAGATTCGGTTTGGCCCAGAAGGTTTGATTTAGTAGGTTGTTCTACAATTACAGGGTTGTTCTCAGGTTTGAACTCTAGGTCCGATGGTTCATCAAATGCTTCGATATAGGGAGTATTTCCTTGCAATCTGCTC
>CM070537.1:5414599-5884420 GCA_036346415.1 Raddia guianensis
GTAAAAGGCTAGAGGTTTGAAAAAAAAAAAAAAAGAAGGGGTGTCTCATATTTTTTTAGGAAAAGGATCGCTAGGCGAGTGGGGAACCTCTATGTTTTAACTAGGTTTTTCTTGCACAAACCTCAATGTTGTGATCCCTTGATTATAGTAAAACACTGGACGTGGACCTATTATCCCGGCCTGGGAGGTCTGAACTAGCATAAAAATCTCTGGTGTTTTCTTCTTTGTGTTTCACGCAAAAATCTCTTTTACATCTTGGAAGTCGAGATAGCGGCATAAAGGGGGCTCTCTGGTCCTGTATTCAGAAGAAAGCTAGACTCGCAAACCTTGTTCCCAATAATCGATAGCTGACGCCCACCGTGGGGCTGAAGATTTTATTGTCGCTATCTTCATCCAAAATGTCGATTATCTCTAGCGATACCCGACATCTGTGCATGTTCGACGGCGTCAAAGATCTCGATGAATACTGTAACGACTACGAGGCTCCCTAGATTTGAGATCCCAAGGGCCACATGGAGCACGGACCGGATGACACGCCAACTTTTCATGCTAATCAGGCAATGATGACTCCTTGTACATTCTAGAGCCTCTCCTTGAGCAATTCCTTAAATACTACTCCCTCCGGTTCTCAAATAATAGACGTTTTGGACATTGACACAGTCTCCAAAAAGCAACTTTGACCATAGAAAACCATTCTAATTTATTTACAAAATGCACTAAAATTATAATATTATGAAAATTCTTTTCGAGACGAATCTATACATATGAATTTTATGTACTCAATCAAAATAGTTTAAAAATTATCGATGGATAAAGTTTCAAAACTTTGACTTTGGACAAAGCTAAAACGTCTATTATTTGTGAACTGGAGGGAGTAGATCAAACTCCCTCGTCTACAGGGAAAGGAAACGATGCATTTTATGCTGGACTAAATATCCTAGACAACATAATGAAATCCGTTGACGAAGACAATACCTTCGGTGACACAGGTTAATGACCCTGTAGCTGCTCGAAGGTCCCTGCGACGTTTTTAATGGAAAACGAACAATACGAAGTGCGACGACGTCGGGATCAGAAAGCTAATTAGCATGCAAAAGAAGCTGGGGCTCTGCGCCTCTCCAAGGAGGATGGATCCCGTCGTGGAGTGAAGAAGGCTAAGGAAGAAATCTTGTCTATCATGCGAGAGGGAGTCCACATCCTGTGTTTATTGTACCTAGTCCGGGATCTCGGCCGAGTTGACTTGCTCGATGAACCAGCTCCAGGAGAGTTGCAAGCACATCAAGGCTTTGGAGACCTTCGTCCGGCAGCTTCACAACATGCCAGGCAACAATAACTTGCTAGAAAAGGGCCTTGGGTGAGCCCACTCATATCGTAACCTCAGCCGTCCTAAACAGATGAACTTGATGACAGGAAACATGCGACTTCTGCTCACACCTCCCTTCGTCAGGAACATCAAGACAATCCAGATCGGCGAATAGTTCCGTGTGACCCACCTCAAGACAATCCATGGGAACAGGGCCGGTCCTGACATTTTGGGGGCCCGGGGCGAAAACTTATATAGAGGCCCCATCCACCTTCTCATATATATATGTCTATGTATATATGTATGTATATATATACTTTTAAACACACATAATTAAAGAAATTAATATTTGACGCACAAAAATGACAAATGTAAATTGTAAATTGTAATCATGAAACCTTACTTGGCACATGACAAATGTAAACTTCCTTTTCCTTTTTTCGTTACGGGATGGATACTTTCTCGATGACATGATATCACAAAGTACTGAAAATAAAAAAAAAACGTATCAAAGGATGAATTTCGCTACCGTAAAATTAAAAAGAAAAATAGAATACGCGTGCACAAACCTTATAAGTCAGCGCAGTCAGCACGAACCACCAACAAATCTCGCGTTACCGGCTTACTGCGGGCGTCGAGGCTCTGACCTCTGGTCAGTACTGTACTCAGCGTCGGCGTCGGGCGTCGGTCGAGGGCTCGTCGCCTCGTTAGCGTCGTGATCGCTTCGAAGCGGCGGCTGCGTAACCTGCGTTCTGACTTGATGATCTACGGAGGAGCCGAGGAGTGGAGGCCTGAGGACGGACGGTTCGTATACTTGCACAGGGCCGACTGGGCCGTATACTTGCACCGTCCGGTCCAGTCCGTCCTTAGTTCGCATGCTGTCCATGCGTTATTCAGTCCATGCATACAGCATACGACATACCTAAACCTGATACGTGATACCTGGCCCACCTGAGTGGGGGGCCCATGACCTTGGGGGGCCCAGGGCGGCCGCCCCCCCCTGCCCCCCCCCCAGGGCCGGCCCTGCATGGGAAGGTCTGAACCACAAAGAGCATGGTAGACTCTTGGGAGGTGAGTATCGTGAGGCCGCAGTGTCAATGCATTCCCCAGGCAAAAGTTGTGGCCAAGTTTTTGATAGACTTGGTCCATGCTGTGACACCCCTGCAAACCCGAGTCACTCCAAACAATAGGGATACGGTAGTAACTTGCCTGAAGAGATGGATCGTTGTTCTGCCAAGCCGATCCATTGCCGAACCTTCTTGCGGGATCTGCAAAACGTCATTAGGCTGAATATATTCAAGCCCGGGCCCATAGAGAGGTTCAACTTGACACAAAATCCCAGCGAATTAATTTCTTTCTGCCTACACCACCACGATCTTAGCGGCTAGTAGGGACGAGGATGTCACAACAAATTTCCTACACACTATATATGTTGGAAGGACCGACATATACTCGTTTGTTTAACCAGCCAAAGGGCTCAATCCACGACAGGGAATAGCTCTATGAGTCCCTGTGGAGCAATTTCTAGGGTTGTGGTGCCCGGCAAGATAGGCCGGAAAACATGGAAATGATACACATAAAGATTGGGAGACTCTTCAATCTTTCGTCAAACGCTTCATCCAAGTAAGAAACACCATTTCCAATATATCGGATTATGCGGTCTACCGCGCAATCAAGAATTGAGCGAGGATGAAAGGTTCATCGAGAAATTAGAAATCTATGCCGATGTCTGCGTGAACAAATTGCTTTGGGCATCACACCTCTACGCTAAGAGAGAGGAATCCAAGTAAATGAAGCGCATGCTTAGAAAAGGCCAACTTTCCCCTTCAATGGGTTTGAAGTCCAAAGAGAATAAGAAATCTCTTAATGTCCTGCAATTACAAAACGAAGGAAAGTTTGACGGCGAAAATCGTGGTTACTATAGACAAACTCTTCTCCAGAATAGGAACATAAGAAGCGCGCTTACCCTGGAAAGGGCAAGGCACACACTCCGTAGCACTCAATCACAAGGACGATTTCTATAGTGGGGTTTGTTTCCTACGTTGCTTGAGAAAGGCGACAATAGTAAGGGCAAGAAGGTTCCCCATGATGGTAATGCCTCTAAGGAGTTCCTCAAAATGAAGCATCATATGAATGTCATATTTCGGGGCTCTTCGGCATACACCACTCATCGTGAGCTCAAGGATGTACCCCATGACATTTATCACAAAGAACAGGGCAAACCTCATCTTGGGTAGCTCAAATGGACTAAGACTTCCCTGACATTCTGTATTGACGATTGTCCCCTTGGAATGACAAAACCAAAAAGCTTCCTCTAGTGGTCTCCCATACCATGATAACTCCACCGTTGGGTAGGTTATGATTGAGGGTGGAAGTTCCTTGGATGTGTTAATTGTTGAGGATCTTGATAAGATGCAAATATCGAGGTCCAAAGTGAAGAATATCAAAATTCCTTTCTCTAGCACAGTGCTCGGATAACAGGTGCAACCTTTTTATTATTTAATTATAAATTTATTTTTATGTAGTTTATATGGACTCTTTTTAGTTTTAAAGTTGTTATGAACTCGTTTGTTTATTACTTTTACCTCAAATTTTTATTATTTTAGATTTCATTTTAGTTAGAACAAACTCTATCATCAAATTCTACATGGACTCTTATTTTTATTTTCTATTCTAAATAAAAATATTTATTTTATTGTAATTGACATAAAATGTTTCTATTATCCGGTATGGACACATATTTGTATTGATTTTCTATTGTCAATTTCTAGTAACTTTTATTTTTATATATCCCATTACAATTTGTCTCCATCGTAAACGATTGTTTAGATCTTTTCTTTTCTTTTTCTTGACCTATGTGGTAATTCCTTAATTAATATTGTGGTTGTGTAGACTCCTGCTTTAATGTTATAACGATATTATAGTTATAGCTGATATGAACTTTTTTCTTCTAGCTAATATGGACTACTTATTGATATTTTTATTGCAAAAATAGTTATGTTTGATTTATTATTGATACGAACTCTTTTTCTAGTTTTTAATGTTAAGAGGAACTCTTTTCAATTAGTTTTATGTCAAATTTCTATTTTTTTAGTAGTTTATGTAATATTTTTCTAAGAGAAAATTGCACTGTAGCTCCCGGAACTTGTACGAAATTGCACGAAATCCCCTAAACTTTGAAATTGCTTTCTCAGCTCCCGGAACTTGTCTCCGTTTGCACCGTTAGTCCTGTGCCGTTAGGATCCGTTAGAAATTCCGTTAAACGCTGACGTGGGGCCCACGTGGCCGTTAAGCGCTGATGTGGCGCCGACGAGGCCCCAAAAAATTCGAAAAAATAAAAAAAAAACCACAAAAAATCTATAAAAATTCATAAAAAACAAAACAAATTCACAAAATTCATATAAAATTCAGAAAATTCATTAAAACATAATTAAAAAATATAAAAAAATTAGAAAACCTGAAACAAAATCCAGAAAATTCATAAAAAATAATTTAAAAATATAGAAAAATTTAGAAAACCTGAAAATAGTCCACAAAATTCATAAAAATGTAGAAAATTCATACAAATCCAACAAAATCATTTAAAAATTAGAAAAATTTAGAAAACCCGAAAATAAAATTTTGAAATGATTGTTTTGGATTTTTTATGAATTTTATTAATTATTTTCGGGTTTTCCAAATTTGTCTAGATTTTTAAATGATTTGTTTAGGTTTTTATGAATTTTCTACATTTTTATGATTTTTGATTTTTGTGGATTATTTTCAGGTTTTCTAAAGCAATTTCAAAGTTTACGGGATTTCGTGCAATTTCGTACAAGTTCCGGGAGCTACAGTGCAATTTTCTCAAAAACAAATTATGAATTTTCTTGATTTTTTCAGGTTTTATAATTTTTCCTATATTTTTTTAAAAAATTATGATTTTTCTGCATTTTTTATTATTTTTAAAATTTTTTTATGAATTTTGTGAATTATTTTTGTTTTTTTGAATTTTTATAGATTTTTTGAGGTTTTTTAAAAAAATTTCAGATTTTTTGGGGCCACGTCAGCGCCACGTCAGCACTTAACGGCCACGTGGGCGCCACGTCACCGTTTAACGGAATTTCTAACGGATCCTAATGACCCGGACTAATCTGCAAACGGAGACAAGTTCCAGGAGCTGAGAAAGCAATTTCAAAGTTTAGGGGATTTCGTGCAATTTGTTACAAGTTCCGGGAGCTACAGGGCAATTTTCTCTTTTTCTAATATAGCAGTTTATATGGAGTCGATTTGCTTTTTCGCTTTTATTTTTGTATTCTATATTTATAGTTTTTTAAAACAATTGTGGGTGATATTGACTTTATTTTAACTTGGCATGGATCCTTTATGTTCTTATTCCAAATTTATATAGTTTTTATTTTAAATTATGGGTGATATGAACTCTTTGTATTTGACATGGATAGGATGACGTAGGAGATGCCAGTAGAAGACAGGCTGGCAGACAGCTGTCGGTGAGGTGTTGCCACCCTAGTTGACCAAGTTAAAACACCTCGAGCAAGACCTACTTCTTGAGGCCGCTCAAAGGAGTTCCCCAAGCGAGGACGCTCAGAAGGGCTACCTGCTCGGAGGGTGTGCCCAAGCAAGGATATCATCGCTTGGTGAAAGCCTTGCTCAGGTCATGCCAGTGAGGCAGAGACGTGTTGGGATGAAGACTACAGGGTTGGCTTCCCTACAAAGCCACAAGCCTGATAAGACCCCTCTCATAAATGGCATGACACACCATCATCGGGATTGCAATGTGTGCGCAATAATGATAGGATAGTGATGGAGCAGTGGTCGGCGCAACGATGCAGTAACAGTGGGCCTAGGTTGGAGGACACGACAAATATCAACCCTACACAGTGATATATCTTGGTCAAGATCATGTGCAAACGGCTGACACAATAATGAGCGGGGCCCATGGATGAAAGCAGCCTCGACTACCTCGAATTCATTCCCGGAGGACTATAAAAGCTTCACTCGATCGCTAGAAGGGGGCATCCGTATCCAAAATCAGATCCAGGAAGTCAAAGAAAAACACACACACACACGCACTTAGTATGTAGCTACACACATAGGTAGATCTGAAGCACATTCATCTAAGCACATAGTAGCAAAGTCGTCAGGGCCTCTCTTGTACTTCATTCTTCCGCATAGCGAGGGCCCACTGGAGTAGGGTAGTTACCTCCCTTGAGGAGCCCAAACCAACCTAAATTTTCAGTGTCTCCTATCCCGTTTTCCTCGTGATCGTCTCACCATCCACCTTCTCCCGTCGTCATGCAGGGATTGGAATACGTAGACCAGGCGGTTCACTCATCCTTCTCTACAAATATCGCGGTTCAACCCACAGGGACTCCGGGTCATAGGAGTCAACAATTTTAATATGTTATGAACTCTTAATTCTATTATTTCTTATTACAGTTTTTATTTTTTTCAATTGGAGCTGACATAAACTCTTTCTTTTAGTTTGGTATTGACTCTTTTTTTTGTTAGTTTTAATTTCGAATTTTTAATATTTTATTTTTAATTTGAACCATTATATAATGTACAATAATTTAAATATACTAGGAAGTGCGAAAGTTGCATCAGAGTTGTGAAAGGGATAGAAAATAAAGGTATACATCAAGTTTGGAGTCCTATGAAATTAGAGGAAAAAATCATATATAATATGATATTCCATTGCAACAACCCTACAAACTAAACACATCGAATATTAATTTTTCATTTGGATTAAAATCATCTGCTTCTCCTTTAATTAAATTTCCTTTGAGCCCTATATATATGCCTTGTTCTTTTTAGGTTAAATTAAATTAAATTAAATTTTTTATTTTATAAAAAACCAAATGATGCAGTACTTTGTAGTCATTTTTTTGGAGTTTTAAATTGTTTTTCTTAAAGTTTCTAAATAATTTCCAAGACATCTCACGTCTCCCGAGAAGGATCAAAGGGTTTGTCGGATTAAAATTTTCAGCTGAAACAAACAAGGTCTATGTTGTGTTTGCAACATTCAAGAATAAGTAAAAGGAAATCATGGAATGACAATACAACAGTCAACAATTACGGCTAATGTTTGAACCCACGGGCGCGCGCGGGCGACTCTGCGAGCGGCTAGGGTTTCCCTATCCGCCCCGGCGGCGGCGGCGGTGGTGGAGACGCTCATCGCCGGCCGGCTTGCCGCCGCCTCCTCTCCCCCCTCCGACACCGCCTTCACAGACATGCAGCATGGCGGCGGTTTCTCCTCATCCTCGCTCCGTCTTTTGCGGCAGCGGCCGGCAAGGTTCAGCGGCAGCCTGCGAGGTCCTGCGGCGGCGGCGGCTAGGTGGCCTGTGGCGGTGGTTGGTGAGGACGTGAGGGCATCGCGGCCTTCCTCTGCGTCGGCTGCGCTGTGGCCTCCCCCGTTCCCTCCAGATCATCTGGGACGTTGAAGCGGAGGCATGGCGGTAGCGCTTCCCCTCGTGTGGCTGGCAACGGTTCAGGTCACCGGTGCCTTGGCGGCGCAGCCCTTCTCCGCGTCATCCAGCTCTGCTCGTACATGGCGATGGCCGACCGTGGTGGTGGTGGGTGGTGGCTGGCCATCATGGTGCCCGCGACGGCGCCGCCTCTTGCTGGTACCGATGGCTCCTCCTTGCGGCGTGGGCGCGTTGGTGGTGCCTGTGGATGCAGACCTCCCATGGCCTGGCGGCGTTTCCATGCCCCTCCTCCCATCCCCACCTAGCCGCCCTCTCTCTGTAGGAGCGTAGCGTCGTTCCTCTCCCATGTCCCGTCCGCTCGTCGCGCATCATTCCTCGCAGGACTCGCAGCTTCCCCCTTTCGTCTTCGTCCCCACCTTCGCGCGCAGTGGTGGAGCTCGGCACCAGCTTTCCCTCTTCCGTCTTCCCCTCCTCCTGGGCCTATCTTGGTAGAGACCACTCGGAGGGGACCGCTCTGTGATAGGCCAGATCCGCGAGCAGGAAGTCCGGATCTAGCGGTGTGTTAGCCGGAGCGGTTGGAGTGGGTGTTCTCTAGGGTCGTGGGTCCGGTGGCCTCGTAGCTCGGCAACTCGTCACCGGCATCTTCTCCTTCCCCCACCACCTGAGCCTGCAGTTTTGATGGAGGCCACTTAGGGGGGTCCACTTTGGTAGTTGGCTGGAGCAGGTATGCTCCAGGGACGTGTGTCTGGCATCTCCTCGGCTCCTCCTGTGGTGTCATGGTGGGCCGTCGCCCGTACTTCGGCGGTGCTGTGTCCCTTGTCTCTAACTTGGTCCCATCCTCGCCTTCTTGCCCTCCCCTCCTTGCGAGGTGCTCGATGGCATCGGTTGGCGTTTTCCAGGATAGAGGCGGGGGTCGGCTAGCGTCGCCTAGGTGGCGTGGCATCTGGTCTGTTTCGCTTCCCGTGCGCGGGCCATCAGGCGTGGTGGCCCCTTTCTGGCGGCATGGGCTAGCGACCTTTCTTCGGTGGCGTCCCCGTTCTCCGCCTCTTGGCTCGGTCCCGCCCTCGCCGTCTAGACCCTCCCCTTCTTCGAGGTGTCGGATGGCGTGGGAGGAGTCTTCCGCGTCAGGCGGCGACGCTCATCGATGCACTCCGGCTCATCGATGCTCGGTCTTCTGCTGTACATTAGCAAGTCAGGTCATGGGTGAAACCCCGCCCTTTCGGGCTGGTGATAGCGTCACCCTTGTATCGTTTCTCTCATTGGAGGCATCACCATTTGGACCTTGTCCTACTTTGGGTGAAACCTTAGCGGTTTAGCGACGGTGATGGGTCTTCCCCGTCGCTACCTTGTTGGAGGCGTCGTGGTTACCATTCTAGCGTTGTGGGTTTCCGTTGGATCTGCTGTTTCAGGAGTCGCTCGCTGCTGTGTAAGTGTTGGTTGGATGTCTGGCGGTGGCCGGTGTTGTCCTTTTCCTTTTCTCTCCTGTATCTCTCTCCTATTTGGCCTTTGTTCTTGGCGACAGCGGTGCGGCTGCTTTCCTTCTTCTCCTCTGTAGGTGGTGTTCTTGGTGGTGGCCGGTGGTATGTCTGGCTTTGGCCAGCATTGCAACGGAGCGCTGTGGTTGTACCCCGTACTTGTATAAGTTTTTTATTTTATTTTCTACTGCTGATTAATGAAATAGGACGACAGTTCTCCTGCCCCTCTTTCAAAAAAAATCATGGAATGAAGAAAATAAAATGTGCTAGTGCATTGGCGGCAAAGACTCACGGCTCATTAAAGATGCAACCCATGACCGTGAAGCTGAGGGCTGAAAGCCTATCCGTTGCTAGAATCTTTTTCTTTCTTTTTGCACAACATGGACATGAATGCAAGCCAGGTTTATCGAAAACCAGAATATCCATCACCAGCCGACCAGCATCGACCACACGATCGCATGAGAATCCAAGTGGCTTATCCAAGTGGATTAAAAAAATAATTAAAATAGTTTTAAAATCTTCCGAATAACTACTAAAAGTCACAAAAACATCGAAACAACTTATCATAACATGTAGGCTATATAAAAATAGTAATTTTTTTTTTTTGCAAAAGGGGAGCACCCCAATTTCCATTTCCTTAGAAGAACAAACGGAAACAATGTACTTCCATCAAAACAACCAACCGCTACTAGCACCGGCATACACAGTCGGACAAAAGAAAACGGCTACGAACAGCGACCTCACCGTTCGCACACGTGCGACTACCTGCAAACCGGCCTCAAGAACATTAAGTCAGGAAACAAAAAACCATCTAGAACAGGCCCAACATCCATCACCAAACCTGGCATACAGGCAACCAGAACCCCAAAATGACTGAAAAGAACAAAAACTAGGAAAAACAAAGATCGCTTCCATCAGTCATCAGCATCTTTCTGGGCTCTCTTCTTGTTCGGATTGTCATCAGCATCTTGATTCTCTCTGACGGCCTGGATTATCTTCGCAATCCTCATCTCGACCAGCTCTTTGTCATGAGCCTTTAGAAGACCTGCCCAAATTTTCAATAAATGCTAGCGTTTTGTAAATCAAAGTAATGGGGTCTTTTATCAAGCATTTGCCGAAACAACTCTCATTTCTAGACAACCATATTGACCAGAGGCAGGTAGAAAGGGCGAATATACTTAGCTTCTTATTCCCTCCCATCCATCTGTTAAACCAACCCCAATAATGCTCAAAGCACCCAGGGAAAGTGTTTGCCCCCATTGACTTCGCTATAACCTCCCATAAAGCCTACGCTAGCTTGTACTCAAAAAATAAATGGTTGCAAGTCTCCACTTCATAACAGAACTCACAGGTCTGGTCACCAGACCAACCTCTTCTGTAGAGGTTCTTTTTCGAAAGGATGGCATTGTTGAAACACAGCCAAACAAACACTTTGATGATTTTGAGAGGGATTTTGGCCGTCCAAATTCGTCTGCAATAACCAACATTTGACATTTGGTAAAAGCTCTTGTACATTGATCTCACAGTGAACCTACCATTTTTTTTTCTTTGGATTCCAAAACACACCATCATGCTTATTAGTGATGTGGATTGATTTCATAGTTCTCAACATTTCACACCATGAGTTACAAGCATCTACCCCAACCTCTCTTCTGAGATTTAAAGAGTTTTCTGTACCCAAACCATCAGCAACTGAGCATTTCGTGTTCTGACATATATTAAAGATCCCTGGGAACTGAGTTTTCAAAGGCTTATTGTGGATAACATAGACTCCGGGTACCCACACGGCGGGCCTAAAACACCGCCCGATAGGGGATGGACCAAGTCGGTTGGACAAGGACGTGTACCACTCGGACTCTAGAAGGCTTGACCGGCAAGATAGAAGTCTATCCTTAATTAATAGGGAAGATATACTTGTAATCCCGGATAACTACATATTTGTTTAGAGGATAGAGATAGGAATCCTACCTCGTAACCGACCAGGACTTTATCTTATAACCTTGGCCCCCACTATATAAGGCGGGCAGGGAGCCCCTGGTTAGAAAAGTTGATCATCATCTCCACACCCATCCATGGACAGACATCTCCGTCCACATTGATCATCAGATCACCATATAATCCCAGAGCACAGGAAGTAGATATTGCCTCCACCATGAGGGCCTGAACCTGTGTAAATCCCTGTCTTGTGCTACCATCGAGTTTGAATCTTGTGCATCGCCCCATATATAATCATTGCCGACGATAACCCCCGGTTAGCTACCCGTCGACAGTTGGCGCGCCAAGTAGGGGCAGCGTAAAGATCATCTTCATCAAGCCTGATGGCATCGATCAACGGAGTCGCCGTCATCTCCGCCCCCGGCCAGGCTTTCAACTTCGGGAGCCGACTGCATCAGCAACGACTTCGGCAAACTCCACTTCCCTGATTTGGATCAGATCCAATCTGGGGAGAACTACAACAACGCCTCCCGCTTGGGTTGGGGAACACCACGGCCATCTACTCATGAGTAGTACGCCAACAGCTCACTTCCTGACTCGGATACGGCGATGGCTCGAAGACAGATTCTGGACGCGATCTTGTTTCTTCAATTCCCATTGACCCAGAAGGAATTTATTTTGGGATGAGACTAGATGCGTTGGAAAGATAATTTTGTCAGTTTTCCGTGAAGCCCAAGAACGCCAAAAACGGAGTCCGGATGTGTCCGGGGCGTCCGATTGAAGGCAGGCTGCGCGGGAAGGACGCGAATCTCGGCAAGTTCGTAAAACCCATCTGCGGAGGATGCGACACGCGGATATGCCGTGATACACCTCTAACGACATCAAGGATCAGCAAGGAGCTTCTCCAAACAATTGACGATCAACAATTCTTCCGGACTCGGATCCGATCCAGTCTGAGGAGAATATCGACATTGCTTCGTTTGGACTCTCGTTTGGGTCGAGAAACGTCGTCGTCACCTACTCCCAAGTGATGTGCCGGGGGCTCAATTCTCGACTCGGATATGGAGAGAACTCAACCAAGGACTTCAACAACGCTTTTTCGGGCTTGGACAAGATCCGATCCGGGATGGAATTCAACAGCGCTTCACTCGGACTCACGGTCATGTTGGGGAACGTCACCGCCGCCTACCGACGAGTAGTGCGCCGGGGGCTTAATTCCCGACTCGGATACGGTGAGGTCCCGATGGAGAACGAATCTCGGGTGGTGACCGTCATCAACAGCAAATCACTCGGACTCGACGATCATGGTGTCCATCGTGCGACACCGGCTTCATGAACCGCGACACGAACGTGAGAAGAAGATACGATCTGTTCTTGTTCATAATCTGGACGGAACTTGTGCCGCAAATTCCCGTTGACTCAGAAGGATTTTTGGGGTAAACTAAGATGCGTTGGAAATTTTATCTCGTTATCTTTCCAACGAATCCAAGAACTCCTAAATCCAACTTCGGATACGACCGTGGCGTCCTTTTCAAGACAGACTACGCAGAGAGGTCGCGAATTTCGGCGAGCTCGTAAAGCTCGTCGGTGCTGGCCACGGCATGAGGATTGATCGTGCCACATCTCATGGGACGTTGAAGACCAACGAGGACTTTTCATCGAATTTACATCAACCGCGTGTAGATCATTCATGACGACTGCCGACTTCGCCGATCATGGGTGAGACCTCGGCGAGCATGTGCTATTCGACCCCGACCATGACATGTGCTGCTTGATGTTGACCGAGATTTGAACGACTACTTTCACCGCTCAGCTACACGTACGCCTACAACTCTATGGCTCAGCGACAAACCACTCGGTGACATGCCTACGCTCGCCTTACGAGCGACCAAGTCTAGGCTCGGCTGTACGCCATCGCGCGCCACGATCACCCGGTACGCCTGCACGCCTGTAGCTTCAAATCTCCAGCTCGGCAACAAGCCAGTCGGCTACACCCCTACACCAGCGCCACGAGCATTCAAGTCTACGGCTCGGCGACAAGCTACTCGGTGATACGCCTATGCCCGCTCCACGAGCGCAAAAGTCTCCAGCTTGGCTGTACGCCATCGAGCTCCACGATCGCCCGGTACGGCTACACGCCTACGCCTCCAAATCTACGGCTCGGCGACAAGCCACTCGGCTACACGCCTACGCCTACAAGTATGTGGCTCGGCGACACGCTACTCGGCGGCACGCCTATGCCTGCGCCACGAGCGCCCAAGTCTCTAGCTCGGTTGTACGCCATCGCGCACCACGAGTGCCCGGTACGGCTACACGCCTACGCATGCGCCACGAGCGTCCAAGTTTTCAGCTCGGCTGTACACCATCGCTAGCCACGAGCGCCAGGTACGGCTACAAGCCTACGCCTCCAAATCTACGGCTCGGCGACAAGCCACTCGGGTACACGCCTACGCCTACAAGTATATGGCCCGGCGACACGCTACTCGGTGACACGCCTGCTCGGCTGTATGCCATCGCGCGCCACGAACGCCCAGTACGGCTACACGCCTACGCCCCAAATCTACGGCTCGGCGACATGCCACTCGGCGACACGCCTACGCCTACAAGTATATAGCTCGGCGACACGCTACTCGGCGACACGCTTATGCCCGCGCCACGAGCGCCCAAGTCTCCAGCTCGATTGTATGACATCGCACGCCGCGGGCGCCCGATACGGCTACACACGCCTACGGTTCCATGTCTACGGCTCGGCGACGTGCCACTCGGCTACGCGCCACTCGGCTATGCGCCTACGCCAGCGCCATGAGCGCCCAAGTCTATGGCTCGGCGACACGCTACTCGGCTACACGCCTACGCCAGCACCACGAGCGTCCAATTCTACGACTTGGCTGCACGCATGCGTCTACATCAGAGCTAAGTTCTCTTTACCATAATCTTTTCATATTAATCTAAGTTGTTTCTTGACTTGCTACTTAGTTGGTCTTCAACTAAGCAGTAAGTCGGGGGCTACACCTAATAGGTGCACTTGCATGCACTTTTTTGTTGCTTTTTCTTAATGATTGCAAATGAATCCGAGTGGTTATTCTGAGTAGTGAAGCTCTGACTCACGAACGGCGAACTCTGGTCACTCGATACGCATGCCTGGGAAAAGAGCCATGGGCCAATTCCCGACATCCGGGGGCTAGACTAGTCAGGCTGAGTGCATAACAAAAGGAAGATTACTTGGAGGAGTTTAAGATCAAAAGAAGGAAAAGTAGCAAAAGCATTAAAATTACATAAATAAAGCAGTCGGACCTTACATTCGATTGATTGTTTTTTCATCAAGATACTGCCCAAACTCTACATGTATATGCTACAGGAGTTCATGGGTTTTTATCTCATAGAGTATCTTTTATGACTCCGTATACGAGTAAGAAGGACCTGCGCCATGAGTGGCAACTACGGCTCGGCTATAAGCCTATGCCGATGGCAATAAGCCACCTTGCGCCCCGAGCGCCAATTCCTACTCGACCAAAGCAAAGGGCGATCCCCTTAACAGGCTTTCTCAACAGCCCTTCGCCAAGTGTAACAGGGTGTAGTTTAAATCGAGACTTTGAGCCTCGGTGTACCCCTTTGAGGGCATATCATCGGAAGAGCTACAATAACAATTACCCATCTCTTGGTATACCCTATATTGGGTCACTAGTTGGTCACTGCATGTCAGGATCAGATACCAGTGATGTCGGGATTGAGTTTCGATGGTATGCCCAGATAGGGCCTACGCTGTACACCGCAACCCGGGTATGGATACCATACGGCCAAACTCTTTCCTTAAGGTACGCTCTGTGGTGGGGTCGGCAGCTGTATTCCGCGACAATGGGATACAGGTACCGCCTAACTGACAACAATGGTATACCCCATGTTGGGACACTAGCTGTGTACCGCACCAGTCGGATACAGGTATCATTGGGCCAAACACTATCCAGATGGTATGCTTCATGTTGGACCAATTGTTGTATTCTACGAGTACAGGTACCAGATGGTTAAAAATATGGTACGTCCCATGTTGGGTCGTCAGCTGTGCATCGCAAGAAAAGTACAAGTACCACTCGGCTTTTCAGCCCAAAACCAATGGTATGCCCCCATGTTGGGTCACCAGCTGTACATCGCAAGACGAGTACAGGTACCATTCGGCTCTTCAGCCAAAACCAATGGTACGCCCCATGTCGGGTCGTTAGTTATACATCGCAAGACGAGTACAAGTACCGTTCGGCTCTTCAGCCAAAACCAATAGTACGCCCCATGATGGGTCGCCAGCTATACATCGCAAGACGAGTATAGGTACCACTCGACTTTTCAGCCGAAAACAAATGGTACGCCCCATGTTGGGTCGCCAGCTGTACATCGCAAGACGAGTAGAGGTACCACTTCATCAAAATCAAAGTGATGCGCTTTACAAAGGGCCGACCGCCAGAACTCCGGCAATCCCGGGCTGGGTATCACTAACAACTCTTTATGAGTCCTTCACAGTCTCCTCGCAGATAACAGGTAGAAGCCAGTCGGGAAGGAGCATGAACAATCTACAAAGCACCCGGCATTAAGCATGACACATCCAAGATGCGGTAAAGAGTAGCAACTCGACTATGAAGCACTCGGGGGCTACTGTGGATAACATAGACCCCGGGTACCCACACGGCGGGCCTAAAAGACCACCCGATAGGGGATGGACCAAGTCGGGTGGATAAGGATGTGTACCACTCGGACTCTAGAAGGCTTGACCGACAAGATAGAAGTCTATCCCTAATTAATAGGGAAGATACACTTGTAATCCCGGATAACTACATATTTGGTTAGAGGATATAGATAGGAATCCTACCTCGTAACCGACCAGGACTCTATCTTATAACCTTTCCCCCCACTATATAAGGCGGGCAGGGAGCCCCTGGTTAGAAAAGTTGATCATCATCTCTACACTCATCCATAGAGAGACATCTCCCTCCACATTGATCATCAGATCACCATATAATCCGAAAGCGCAGGAAGTAGGGTATTACCTCCACCATGAGGGCCTGAACCTATATGTCGGGGATTAAATTACGGCCCATTGCCATGGCCCACTCCCTGACGGCCCACTCGAACAGCCTACCAGGGCCCAGCTCCCTGGAAGGTTCAATCAGGCCCATGTGCATCCTGCCGAACAGCTTCTTGGCTGGCACGGTGCGTAACGGCCTGGGATTCGTGTTTGAATCCTACTCGAGCAAGAGTTCTGCACGGCTACGTAAAGACCCGGACGTTGGTTTCCCGGATTGGATTGGGAGTCATGATCCTCAAGACTAGGAGTATGCCTTATCTGCCTCGGGATATATTTGGCATGTATGAGTTCGTTATGCGATCTCGAAGTTAGCGGCCCGATATTCCCTCGGTAGGTCGGTTTGCTCCGCACTATATAAGCAGGCCCCTACGGTGTTTAGAGGGATCCTGGCATTGAGTTTACATCTTAGCATCTAGCTTAAGGCTTACGGCACTTGATCCTCGCATCATTGCTTCACTCAGACCATAATCTCGCCGAGACTTGTTCGTCTCGCCGAGCCACCTCTTGTATTCATCTCGATATATAAGAAAGGCCGGGCGTGGGCTATTATCTCTCGAGAGGCTGAACCGGGATAAAAACCTGTCTCCTGTTACGTTCTTTGTTAGCGTTGTTTGGCGTGTCTCCTATCTCAATCTTCAAGAACCTTGGTTGACTTGAGATCGATATCTCAACCGTCGGCAACCGGCGCCGACCGTGGGGACACGCAGATCGAGCATGTCGAACTCCGTCGGCGATCTGAGATACTTCCCGAGGGCTCGACTCGGAAGGACGGGATGTCTCGTCCCTGTCGATTCAGATCGATCTGTTCGGTCTCGAACGCTTTCGCGATCCGGCGCGATGTCTCGCTTACATGGCGAGATAGCCTCGGATCGCACTCATCATCGGCGAGCGACTACAGGCGATGATCTTTACGACGGTTTAGATTTATCGATTCCAAGGCTATGTCGGTAGATTCCACCTGTGGAACACAGCGATGACACCGTCTAGCATACCTTCGCATGGCCCCGCGGCATCAACATGGCGGCGTAGGAACCTCGAGGATCTGCGCGCGGCCGTGGCGGCTGGCGAGTCGAGCGGATTAACTCGCTCGGCATCAAGGCGAGGCCGCAGTGCTGTCGCGCGAGCAAGGCGTCATTCGCCGACCTCGGCGATTCCATCAATCGACCTTAGCGCGGTTTAGCGACCGATTATAGCGGCGGCGTCGCGACCCACCTCGCGTCTTGGCGCTAAGTCTCCGGCGAAGCTTCCCTGCCGGGTCAATTCCCGCGTGATCGGACTCGGTCGGGCGAACGCGGATGGTTCAGTGATCCCGGACCCATAGATCAAAGTCGGGAGCGGCTCGAAGCTATAGCAACGGTCCTTAGATCCACCAATCAAGTTGATCTCGCCCGCATGGGCGTCTTGTGCGACTAACCTAGAGCGGCGGGCCGAGGTCTAAAGTCTCTAGGAGAAGTCAACAACTCCTCCGGTAGCGCAGCCAAGCTGCCGGAATGATTCGGACAGCTCGATCGATCGCGTGACCCGTCACCATCGAAGGATCCTTGTCCATGAGCGAGCTACCGTGGTCGCCGTCGCTTCGCCAAGTCCTCGTAGTCATCGCGACCACGGGGCAAGCGCGCGCGATGATCACGCAGACGGTCCCCTCGTGAGGAGCGTCGTCGCCACCACGAGGAAGGGCGTGGTGGATTATCCGGAGAGAGTTTCTCGGGCGAGTCCTCCCGTTCAGCGAGAGTTCCTCCGCGCCGCAGGATAACGTCTTCTCAAGACTAGGTTACGCGGGGAAGGTGGCGGTCATATGTTCTGGCTGCGGGGCTTTCTCCGACGAGCTTGGCTGTCCGGTGGCCCTCAAAATTCAAGCCCGGTCACATGGAGATACAATGGGACTCGGAACCCGAGGAATTCCTTTCCATCTACGCTTCGGCCATCATGGCGGCGGGGTGACGAGCTTCGTTATGGCTAATTACCTCCCGACCGTCCTTGAGGGTGCCGCTCGGACGTGGTATTCAATCGACAAGAGGTTCCATCGGCTCATGGAACCCGCTTTGTGGCGCCTCGATTGCTAATTTTCAGAGCTATTACGTGCGTCTGGGCAAGGAGGACGATCTGCACCAGATGATCCGGATGAGCAGGGAGACCCTCCGCAATTTAAGTGAAGCGTTTCATTAAGATCCGCAACACGATCCCAAATATCTCGGATGAGTCTGTTGTCGCGCCTTCAAAAACGGAGTCCGCGACGAGCGGCTCACCCAGATCTCGAGATCAATGAGACTGGACCGCCAACGACTGTTCAAGGCGGTGACCACACGCCTCGCGCTGGCGAGCGCGTTCGATACAAAAAGGCGTTCGACAAAGGCGGTGCCGCCCCCACTGGTGTGGATGAGAAGAAGAAGAAGCGGCGACAACGTTCACGGTGACAAAAATCCCGGAAGAAGAAGAACAAAGGTGATGCGAACAATACCGTTGCGGTATGGATCGCGCACCTCCTCCCAAGGACGGGCGAAGAAGCCCAACAATAATTACAAGGGCAAAAAGCACGCTCGGGGGAGGCGGACAAGGCAAGAAAGGTCCGGCGACCGATTTTGCAAGTTCCACCAAAGACTACGGGCATGATATCGCCCTTTGTAGAACTTGGGCTGCAAAGCTCGAAGATTTCTACAGCGGCAAGGGCCCAATGCCCACCCCGCCCGAACAAGGTGATGCGGTAAGGCTAGCGCCAAACCGACGATGGTGATCGGAAGATGATGATGAATATCAAGAGCCGTGAACCATATCGCCGTCATTTTCGGCGACTCCTCGGCTTACACCTCTCGCGCGAGCCTCAAGGAAGCTGCCGGGAGGTCCTAGCGTCGAAAAGGCAAAACCTCGGCTGAATCGATGAAGTGGTGAGGTCCCCATCTCCTTCTCTCGGGAGGATTGCCCCATTGGGATGACCAAGCCTCGGCGGCTCCCATCGGTGGTCGCCCGACCATCGACAACGCTAGAGTTGGCCGTGTCTTAGTAGGCGGCGGGGCGCTTTGGACTTGCTTTACGCTAAAGTCTTGGGCGAGATCAGATTCCTCGTTCTAAGTGAAGGAAGTCGCAATGCCCTTCTCGGAATTGTTAGGAGAAGTCATCAAACCGTTAGGGCGAGTTGTCACCTGTCACCTTCGGCAACCCAAGCAACTTCCTACGAGTTGATCACTTTTGGCGTGGTCGACTTCCGTCGGCGTACAACGCAATCTTGGGCGAGCCATCTCTCGGCAAGTTTATGGTCGTATCCCACCACGCTTATCATTGCGTGAAGATCTGGGGTCCTAACGGCGTGATCACGGTCAAGGGCAACTACAAAGCGCCTTTGGATTGCGACGGCGATCCCTTGCCCCTGATCGACCAGCTTCGCCGCGTGGTCACGAAGTTCCGCAGACCAAGTCTGCGCCCTAGGGTCTCCCTTCACCGGGGAGAAACCAAGGAAGTTCATTGTAAACAGCGATACTTCCAAGACAGTTCACTTGGGGCGGTCACGGACCCCAAATAGGAAAGAGCTTATTGCCTTCCTCCGAGCTAATGCGGATGTATTACGCAGGAGCCATCGACATGCCCGAGTCCCAAGGAGGTGTCGAGCACAAATTGGTGTCCGTGGGACAAAACTGTTAGCGGAAGCTTCGTCGCTTTTGAATTCAAGCAGGGGATCATCAAAGATCGACAGCAAGCGCTTTCATTCTGGGTTCATCCGCGAGGTTGATCACACCGAGTGGTTAGCCAACCTGTCATTGTAAAGAAGAAAGGCGGCAAGTGGAGGATGTGTGTCGATCACACGATCTGAGCATTGCTTGTCCTAAGGACAATTTCCGCTGCCTCGCATTGACCGGTGTCGATGCGATCATTGCGAACGCCAGCTTTCGAGTTTTTAGATGCTTACTCCGGTTACCACCAAATAAGCATCTCCCGAGGATGAAGAGAATCGCCTTCATCACCCCTTTCGGCACTTTACGCTGCTCGACCATGTCTTTCGGTCTGCGCAATCTTTGGTGCCACATTCCGGTAACAATGGAAGACCTTCCCGAGCAGTGCGGAAAAAACACGGAGGTCTATGTCGGCGACATAGTTGTAAAAACAAGAATGCTCGAGATCATGTAAAAGACTGGCGAGACTTTTGTAATCTCACGGGCATCGAATAAAATTAAATCGAGAGAAGTGTACCTTTGGTGTTCGATCGGAATGTTGCTCGGATATGTCATTGGCTGCAAGGTATTTACGCCAACCCCGAAAAAATCGAGGCCATTGAAAATATCGAGCTCCAACTACCATAAAGGAAGTACAAAGCCTCCTTTGGGCGGATGGCTGCTCTAAGCGAGTTTATTTCCGTCAAAGGCGAACGCGGCTGCCCTTCTTTAAGGCCTGCGCAAGCACAATGGTTTCGAGTGGACGGAAGAAGCCGATAGATCCTTCCGGGATCTCGAGCGATACTGTCAATCCTCCGTCTTGACTACCCAGCGGCATGGCGGCGGCTCCCATCTTGTACCTAGGTTGCCGCCTGGCGGTGGCCGATCTTGGCGGTCGAAAGGAAGGCCTACGGCGACCAATCTATTACGTGGCGAGGTACTTCCGCGGATCAAAGGCGTTACCACGAGGTCGAAGCTACTCGCCTTGCTCATGTCCTCCGGAAGCTTCGCCACTACTTCCAAGCGCATCAAATCTGGTCCCGACCACGTTCCCTCGGGAGAAATCTTACGGAACAAGGAATCTAGCGGACGTATAGCCAAGTGGGCAATGGAACTAGCGAGTTTGATCATTATTTGTCGCCTGAATCGCTATCAAGTCACGGGTCCTAGCTGACTTTGTCGCTGAATGGACTTGCCGCCCAAATCGAGGAGCTCCCGAGCAACCCGATGAACCCCTGGACCATGTTTTTCGATGGCTCGCGCCTTTGGAAACTTCGGGGCTGGTTTTGTTCTCATCTCCCCAAGGAGAGCAGCTCGATATTCTATCCAACTACACTTTGCGGCGACTAACAACGCCGCAGAGTCTGAGCCCTCTCGCCGGACTAAGGCGTGCAAGTCGCTTGGTGTCCAACGGCTAGCTGTGAAGGAGATTCACGGTGGTCATCAATCGAGTTAACAAGGAGTATCGGTCTTTGCGATAACTCAATGGCGCGATACGGTTGAAGTGAGGAAGTTGGGCGGCATTTTCGATTTTTGAAGTGCTCTTCGTGCCGGAAAGACAACTTCTGGCCGACCAGCTATCAAGTATGGATCCTCACGCGAACTCGCTTCGGCAGGGTGCTCGTCGAGCACCTTCACAAGCCCTCAATCACGTCTCCGGACGAACAGCGAGACAGTGGTCTTGTCTCCGTCATCGGCGGTGCTGCGGATGGACAACGCCATTTGTCCGGTACCTTGCGATGGGACCACTGACGACGGCCGAAGCGGCGTTCCGGCTTACAAGGCGTCTTGCTCCATACAAGCTTGTGGGCGGCATCCTTTACCGCCAAGGTGCTCGGGAGTTCTCTCCAAGTGCATCTCGCAGCAGAGGTGTGTTCCTTCTTAGGGACATACGAGGGTGCTGTGGCAACCACGCCTCCTTGAAACTACGGTGAAAAAGCGTTTCGCATGGGCTATTATTGGCCCATGCGTTACAAGATGCCCTAACATCGTGACTAAGTGCAAGGCTTGCCAATTTCACGCCGGAAGGCACACAAGCCCGCCCAAGAGCTCCAAACAATCCCCATCTTGGCCTTTCTCCACATGGGGTGCGGATCTGCTCGGCCCATTCCCTAAGGGTACAAGGGCTATACACACCTTTCGTTGCCATAGACACTTTTACAAAGTGGATTGAGGCGAGCTCGTGTCGCCTCTTCACGCCAAAGCGGCTGTTCGCTTTTCAAAAGCAACGTGGTCACAGCGGGATTCCCCATAAGGCGATCACGGATAGCGGTACCAGTTCGGCGAGCTATTCGAGAATCTGCGAGCATTTGGGTACCAAGGTCTGTTCGCCTCATGGCACATCCACGAGATCAATGGAAGCGATCGGCGAGCTAGCAGACGAGATAGTCCGGTATCAAGCGGCGGTATTCTTGCTCTCGGCGAAAGCACAACAAGGCACAGGTTGGCGAAGTTCCTTCCGTCCTCAGGCGATTCGCTTTTCTGACGGTAGGCGGCAAAACTCCTTTCCAAGCGGTCTATAGTGCGAAGCCATCACGCCGCCCGAAATCGTACTCGGTTACGCCTCGCCGCGAGCTCGGTCAACCTAGTTGACGGCGAGCAAGCGCCTCCTCGATCTCGATCTCCTCGAAGGCACACGCCACCGGCACAAGTCGAATGGCGCGCTACCGGCAAGATCTTCGCCAACACGCGCCAAGTCGGTTCGACCTAGGGCTTTGAAGGCGGGCGACCTCGTTCTGCCGTGTCGAGAACTTGTCCAATGCCAACAAGTTAACTCCTCGTTGGGAGGGCCGTTCACGGTCATTTCTTACTGCTTTCGCCCGGGGCTGTTCGCTGGCTATGGAGGGGCGGGAGAGAGGCGACCAAAGACTTGGAACATCGACCAGACCGTAAGTTCTTTGTGTAGGTCTTTTTGTGTTTGCTTAGCTTTGCGCTTTTTGTAAACTTCGCGCTTTAGTTCGTCCAAGTCTCTCGGGCACCATGTAAAGTTCAATCCAATTCTTCAGTGAATCCTCGCGGCCTCTGTGCCCCTTTTCACTTTGTTTGTCTTCTCGGACTACTTTCTCTCTGGTAACACTTAATGGCTGCCCGGTCTTGCGAACTCTTGGCTCCATAATCTTAAGGATTGTTCCCTACCGTATCTGGTTTCGACAAGTTCCTAAACTTCGGGGTTGCGTAACACGGCCTTTCCACCTTGCGGCTAAGTGCGCTCTCGTAAGCCCTCCGCCATGGCGGAGCACTTCTTCGCTCAGTAGCGACCACTTGGCAAAGCTCGCTCTCGTAAGCCCCCGCTGCGAGGCACTTTCCTTGTTCGGTTACTCTCGGCGCTTAACTTACGTCAACGAAGCGGTATGGAACAAATCGAGCAAGGTTCGGTGTCGCTCTTTCTCTCTCTGCGTGCTCGAGTTCGCAGCTTAGGTTCTCGAGCATCGTCCGTCATCGGGGCTAGGGTGTCGCTCTTTCTCTTGTGCACTGTTCGGGTTCGCAAACTCGAGTTTCGGCGAGATGCACAACGGGCTGGGAGTTAGGCTAAGCGCTCTACCGTTTTCTTAAACTTCCTAGCGCTGTTAGCTTTTCTCTTAGTTTCGTTCTTTCTTGTCCTTTTTGCTTGCTCTCTCTTTGCGAGGGAAAAGGGTAAATCTTATTAACAAAATTTGCGGTACAAAAGTCCATCTCGGGTTCTGACCCTCTGACTACCTAGAAGCGAGTTGCTCCTTGAGCTCCTCGATCACTTCCTTAAGCGCAGGACTTCCCTTGGGCTTTGAACCCCTCTCGGCCTCGGCTGGAGGCGATCGGCTTCCTCCTTGCTGCTCCTGCCTGCTCGTCGCCATGCACGGAGAGCCTCGACCTCTTCGGTCTTGGCTCGCACTGGTCGGTCGGTGCCTCGCTCGACTAACTTCATTGCTTTCGGCGGTCTTGAGCTGCTCGTCCGGCTCCTTGACCTTCTTCTCCTCGGTGATCGCCCTCACCGCCATCCAGCGATCTCCTCAATCTCCTCTGTGAAGCCCACAGGTCGAGATCCTAACCTGAGTCCCGCGGATATCCGCTCCTCCTTGGCGGTGGGCTTTAAGCTTCTTGGCTTCCTCCATGAGCTGGTTCCGCCTGGGCGCCTCGGCAAAGCTGCTCTTCAAGCCACTTCAGGCGGCCCGAAGATCTCCTCCGCGGCACTTCGCCTTCACGGCTTCTTGCAAGCTCCTCGTCTTCCTTTAGGAGAGCTTGGAGAATGCCTCTCCTTGGTCACTTTGGCCTTGAGCTTCTTCGCTTTCGCCTTGGTGGCTCCGGCTTTGGGCGGCAGAGCGTTACGCCGGGATCCCCGCGAAGATGCTCCGGAGGAGGCCAAGACGGCGTCTGCCCGTTCGATGGTGACCCCATCCTCGAGTTCGCCATGGTGTCCACAAGACACAGGAGGAAGAACAAGTTGATTACGTTGCGATGGCGTGGCTAAGCTGAAAAAGATTGACCTTGGTGTTTACCTTGCCAAGTCGGCGCTTGATCCAGACGCAGCGGTCCTCGAGGCCATCGTCCGCAGCCCGCTTCGTGCGGGATGAAGCGGGCGCTTCTGGCTGTCGCCGCCTTGTTCGCTCCTTCTTCTGCGGGAGCGCATCTGCTCGGGAGCTGGAGCGACGGGCGAAGCTTTTTCGTCTCTGCGCTCCTTCTCCTCTTCCTTTTCCTCTTCCGCCGAACGTCTTGGGCGAGGCCGAGCCGCTCCGCTCGGCGGCGCCGTTGTTTCCACCGGCGGGGCGACACCTTTCGGCTTTGCTCGAGGCTTCTTCTTGTTCCCGGCAGGTGGGGTCTCACCTTGCTCGGTCTCGCTGCCTGGCGCCTCGAACCATCGCCTTGGCTCCGAAGTCCGTCAGCGCCACCGCCGTTACTTTTGCCTCCACCGCTTCACCACGTCTTTGGCGCGTCGATCTGCTCGGCTGGAGCCGGCGGCAAGCAGCTCCTGCTGCCGGCTTGTCCTTGAGGCTCGCCCGACCTCATCGCCCGTGGCAGCGCCGTGCAGATGCTCGGCGGCGAGACCGCTCAACCGCCTCCTCGGCGTCGTCCGTGGCGGTCTCTTCTTAGGCGGTGATGAGCGAGTTGATCGTTAAGTCTAATGCGGTCGAGGGGTGGAAGGATCAAAAGATCGATTTCTACATACCCGCCGTGGAGGGCTTAATCCCGATCTTCTTCGCGAAACTTTCCGCCTCTTCCTCGGGGCTCCTTGGCGGGTTCTCGCTTTGGCCCTTAGGCGTTCGGCGATGAGCTCGGCTCTCTAGTGGTGAGCACTCCTCTCAGCAAGAACGCAAGGAGTTTCTCCTTCGCGCAACCTCCTCCTCGAGTCTCCTTTGTTCGGCGACTGTTGTAGTCGCGCCATATGGCCGGGTGAGCTTGCGCGTGCGCCTAAGCCGAGGGCCATGGTCTTTACTCTTCGCTCGCTCTGCTCGGCGAGGAGGAGGGCTTAGTCTCTTCTCATTGGGCTGACCAGCGCGCCGCTTGGTCTGCCCGGGCGCTCTGTCGCCCTTGTTGGTTTCTTGGGCGGTGGCGGCCGCCATGGCGCTGGCGAGCTCAGCGTCGGCTCGGCCGCCACCTTGGGCTTTGTGGCGCCTTGGCCTTGCCCTTCTTCTTCGGCTTCTCCTTCTCGAGACCAGAGAGATCCTCGGCGATCCCTCAGAGGATCACCGGTCCTCCTCACGCATTTTGAGAAGCGAACGCCAACATTAAAACCAACGGTGTAAATCTAGCAACACGGGCTGGGTGTAAGTGATTTACCTCAAATGCATGCGGATGAGCACATTCCTCGGACAAGTGTAGGCCACCTCGCGGTGACCTCGCTGTCCTTCTTCGCCGCCTTGACATGGCGTCAACCCGCTCGGTCACCCATGCGTCGGTCGGCATCTCGCGCGGCGGATGGAATCGTTAAATTCTGTTCGGAGAAAGCGATCAATGAAGAGGTTGAGTCTTAAAGGCACTTACATGCTCTCCCTTGTGATGTCTTCCCATCCCTCTATCTTGTAGAAGGGATAGGACCTTCTCCGCAAGGCGGACTACATTATTGTGAAGTCCCGGATGATCTCCTGCCCGTGAGCCCAAGGCTCACGAGGAGGCGATCTTCCTGTCGCGTACCGATCCTCGGCACTCATCTCCGGCCGAGGCATTGGCGTTCCTTCACGGCGCCTTTCGGTGAAGATGAGCTTGTTGTCGCCACTCCGCTTCTTTGAGAACCACCTCACCCACCATCGCCCATTCAATCGGCGGGCGGGCGAGTGTGCGCGTCGTCGGCGGGGCTTGAGCTTGAGGTAGTAGCACCCAGCCCGAAGCGGCGGGCTGCTCCTCGTTCTTGTATAATAGTGGAGGAACAGCCCCACCGGTGGATCGATTCCCAGATAGCCTTCGCAGTGTGCGAGGCGGCCATCTGGAGGATCTTTGCTCGGATTGAGGTTCGCCACCTCCAATCCGCTAATGTTTAAGAAGGCCTCAACGAAGTCGCTTTGGAGATCGCAACCGAGCAGAGCGAAGCTGCTCGAGTTAACGAACTCTCCTCCAGCGGCTCGGAGTATCCTCTCTCGAGCAGCCTCCACCTACCGGTGTCGATGTAGCCCTCCTCCTCCCAGATCCTAAGGTCCTCCTCGGTCGAGGCTAGTGCCGGTGAACTTAGCCATAGCGGTTCCCGGGATCGGGCGAAAGGGGTTGGTGGTGGAGTTTGGGTGCTTGATCTTTGGCCTGGCAGTTGGATCTAAGGCTTAGAGAGGAAAGGCGTGAGAACGAAGTGGCTGGCATGGGCGGCAGGTGCTTTTATAGTCCCGTATAAGCAGCTCTGCGAACAGTTCGATCCCAAAGCGGCTAGTTTTTATCGCAGCACGGCTAGGTAAAACGATGCTTTGTTTTCCTTCGCGCTGACAGAAGTTACCATTGGAATCGCTAGCGGCTATTTTTCCAAGTGTTCGTGACTTGAAAGTGAGTGCTCGCTTTCGGACAGATGTCGTTCCTGTTCGACGCGACGGAATTGCTCAAGACTTGATCGGGTTTATTCGGTCCGGACAAGTCTGTTCGGTTGAACCGTAACTGTTCGATGCTTTGTTGCGTCTTTGTAGCGAAATATACCCTCTTCGTGACTTGGAGTCTCAAGAGGATGACCCCACTCTAGTGAGTCCTTCCACTTGAGTCTCGGGGCTAGCTGTCGAGGATTAAATTACGGCCCATTGCCATGGCCCACTCCTGACGGCCCACTCGAATAGCCCTACCGGGGCCCGGCTCACTGGAAGGTTCAATCGAGCCCATGTGCATCTGCCGAACAGCTTCTTGGGCGGCACGGTGCGTAACGACACAGGATTCGTGTTTGAGTCCTACTCGAGCAAGAGTTACGCGGCTACGTAAAGACCGGACGTTGGTTTCCCGGATTGGATTGGGAGTCGTGATCCTCAAGACTAGGAGTATGCCTTATCCGCCTCGGGATATATTTGGCATGTATGAGTTCGCTATATCTCGAAGTTAGCCCGGCCCGATATTCCCTCGGTAGGTCGGTTTGCTCCGCACTATATAAACAGGGCCCCTACGGTGTTTAGAGGGATCCCTGGCATTGAGTTTTACATCTTAGCATCTAGCTTAAGGCTTCTGGCACTTGATCCTCGCATCATTGCTTCCTGTAGACCATAATCTCGCCGAGACTTGTTCGTCTCGCCGAGCCACCTCTTGTATTCATCTCTGATATATAAGAAAGGCTGGACGTAGGGCTATTATCTCTCCCGAGAGGCCTGAACCAGGATAAAAACCCTGTCTCCCTGTTCGTTGCTGTTCGCGTTGTTTGGCGTGTCTCCTATCTCAATCTTCAAGAACCTTGGTTGACTTAAGATCGATATCTCAACCGTCGACACTATATAAATCCCTGTCTTGTGCTACCATTGGATTTGGATATTGTGCATCGTCCCATATATAATCATTGCCGACGATAACCCCCGGTTAGCTACCCGTCGACACTTATCACCATACCACATGTCATCCCAAAAGCTAGTATCTCTTCCATCCCCTATTATTTTCATTCTGTTGTTTATGTAGTAAAACCTCATTTTCATCGGGTCTTTCCAGACAGGAGAATCATCTTGTCTCACTCTTATCTGGGCTAAAAGATTACCACTGCAGTACTTGGCCTTAACCAAATCTTGCCATATACCATCCCCCGTCTCCAGCTTCTATAACCATTTACAAAGGATGCTAATATTAAGATGATTAATGTTCTGGATACCTAAACCACCTTTCAATCCGGGTTTGGTAACCTCACTCCATTTTATCAAATGATATCTCTTCTTCTCCTCAGTACCTTTCCACAGAAAATTCCTTCTGATTCTATCGATTTTGTCGCAGACTGTTTTGGGTAGAAGATTCATGGACATAATGTAGATGGGGATACTGGATAGACAGGCATTGATTAGAGTAAGCCTTTCTCCAATAGAAAAAAATTTGCCTCTCCAAGAGTCCAATCTTTTGTGAATCTTTTCCACTAGATAGTCCCAATTCCTTACATTTATTCTTCTATGGCTCACCAAAGCTCCCAGATATTTAATAGGGAAACATCCCACCTCACATGTAAAAAGCTCAACATGAGTACTATCTACGTCAGAACTTCCATTTAAAGAAATCACCTCACTTTTGAGGAAATTAATTTTGAGACTAGACATTTTCTCAAAAATAGAAAGAATAAATTTTACATTTATAGCTGAATCAATGTCATCCTGAATGCACAGGATAGTGTCATCGGCTAATTGGAAAATTGGGGTTGCTCCTTCCAACAGTAATAAATTTTGTTACAGTAATACGCAACGGCACGTGACGCTGAAGAGAGAACAAGGACAATTGCGCTGACATCCTCGAGCAGGAATGAGATGCTCAATTATTGTTCCATGTCGACACAAAGCGGCCAAGGCTCAGATTCCGCCATAGCTCTTCTTCTTAAGGCCGCCGCAAATGCAAGCGAGACGAGCTCCAAGCCTCCAACCAAAGCTCGCTACCCCGTCCCGAGCTCGAGCTCGAGAATCGAGATCCATGGCAACGCCGGCAGGCCGGCAGGCTGCGCCGCCGCCACCGCAGCTGGCTGTGGACTTCGAGGCGCTGAGCTACATCAGCAGCCTCGTGGAGGCGTTCCAGGCGTTCGACGGCGACAATGACGGGCTCGTGACGGCGGCGGAGCTCCGGGGGCTCCTGGCCTCGCTCGGCGTCGACAAGTCGGAGTCGGAGGCGCGGGACATGCTGGCGCGCGCCGACGCGGACCGGGACGGGCGGCTCAGCGTGGAGGAGCTCCTGGGCGTGATGAACGCCGGCGCGCTCGGGCTGGGCGCGCTCGGCGCGCTGCTGCAGTCCGCCGTGCCGGCGCTGGAGTCGGCGGCGGGGCCAGACGGCGTGCTGGGCGCCGGCGAGCTCGCCAGGGAGCTCAGCCTCATGGGCACCGCCAGCGTCGAGGACTGCATGGAGATCGTCGCGTGCATGGACGGCGACGGCGACGGCGCCATCAGCGTTGAGGAGTTCAAGCTCATGGCCGACCTGCTCTAGAGGCTTGGGGTTCAGACATCCGTCCGTCTAATGTACCGTGATCTAACGATCAATAAAGCAAGAGAGTTCTATACGGTGTACGTGCGCTGAATTTGCATGTCCGTGTAGGTACTAGGTACTACCAGTGATGTGATGGCAAAAATGAAGGAAATTTGTTGCAAGCCTTTGGCATATAATGTAATAAAAATGTTATGTTTTTCAAAAAAAAAATCCTTCATGCTGATCCCAACAAACATTTTGCACCAACAACCCTCCATCCTTTGTCTCCACAATTTTTTACGGATAGGGAAGGTTTGGTTGGTTAAGCGCTTGTTTGGATTAAAGGCTCGTTTGGCTGGCGGGGAAATAGTTCGGTGGAAATACATTGTAGGGAGGGGTTTTTGTTCCATTCGAATCCATGGTCGGTTCTACCATTTTGAGACCCTAATGTAAAAATATAACAAACTTTTAAATAGGAATTTTGAGACCCTAATACAAAAAAATAACAAAGTTTTCATATATGACGTATCACTAAGGGTGGGCATTCGGTATGTACGGTATTTTTAGTTCGGTATTTTCGGTATTCATAAATTTGGTATTTGAGATTTGGTACCAAAAATTTACAGAAAACATCTCCTACCAAAACCGAAATACTGAAATAATTCGGTTTCGCTGTTTCGCTGTTTCGGTATCGACGGGGGAGAGGTCACGAAGGAACTGACCAAGGGCGAAGACGGTGTTGGGCCCAATGTGGACGGCGAGGTGCCGAAGCCGTTGGTGCTGACGAGCACGAAGCCGGAGGTGCCAAAGGTGTTGAGGTAGTCCATGGCGAGCACGAAGTTGTCGGCGAGGATAGAGACTGGGACAGCGCCGCTCGTCACCTCCGCACACAGGCCCCAGCCGCCATGCGCGCAGAGCGTGCACGCGACCGAGGGGGCGAGGAGGCGGAGCGGCAGCATGGCTGGAAGCAGAGTGGATGAGGAGAGGAGCTCACAAAGCGGCGAAGTGGAGAAGGAGAGCGGCGCAGAGGCGGGCAGCGGCTGGGTGGGGGATGGGGATAGGGAGTTAGCGACGAGAGTTTAGGGATTGGATGTAGTACTTGGGCCTATTGGGCCTTCACGTTGCTAATGGCAGGCCAACGGCGGGATGGATCAGCGTTGTAAACGCGATAGTTCGGTTTTCTCGGTTTTCTAAGCTTCATAGCGAAACCAAACAAAACCATTTCGGTTTTCTGCAGATTAAAACCAAACCGGATGCCAAGTACCAAAAATACCGAAAATTTTGGTTTTTTCGATTCGGTTCAGTTTTCCGATATCGGTAGCGCTTTGTTTAGATAATAGATTCAACTCCCTTTCCTATTTTATTTCCCTTCATTCCCTATTATCTTGAACAACATCCCTTCGAATAAATTTGCGAAGAAAACTGAGAGAGAATTTCCTTGCGAAGAGAATCTACGAAGATATTTCTTCTAAAGAGATCCGCAAAGAAATTATGTTAGATCGTCTACAGAGACCAAAAATTTTACACGAAGAGAAAATGGCTCATAGAGAGATACCGTTGATGATGGTTTTAAATGACCGAAACCCGCTGCACTATACGACAGGTGCTTCCTAGAAAAATATGACGTAGTGTGTTTTTCGTGCCGAAAAAAATTAATAGAAAAACTCTCAAAAAAATATATTGGTACATATGGACCAAAAAATAATTTTTTTGGAAATTGTGAGTGTATTATTTGTTTTTTAAAAAAAAAATAATTTCAAACATTATTGAGGGATATTTAAATATTATAGTTTCTTAAACAATTTCATGATCCTTATGCACTATTGTAAAGTTTTAAAATTTGAAATATTTTTATAGTAAAAACATTAGTTATATATGTCAGATGTCACCAAACCCTATTCTGTTATGGGCAAGTGAAATAGGAGCCAAATGACCCATCAAGGCCCATAAATAGTCACGGTACTGTAGCACAGGATTAGTTAGGAGTTGGTTAAAATTAGATCGAGTTTTGAATTAGATAAGATTAGTTTGTTTAAGTGATAAAATTAGTTAAGATTTCTTTTTTACGGTACAAGTCTTGTATCACTATAAAAGGGATATGGAATGTATATTTCTATTTATCAAAGCAATAAAGTAAAATTTTAGATTTAGATCTTATAAGCGGTGGCTTAGATAACAGCCTCGGCGCTATCCGTGTCAAGGGTCGTATCCCCTGTCGTGTGCCTGGATGCAACATATGCCATGTTGCCAAACTTTGACATCCTCTATTTTGTCGTATGTCACTTGTATTTTCAAAAACCTAAAATTAAATAAAAGGGAATTGATATATTCAAAACCCTAGTTTAAATTACTTTAATTAGGTTTAAAGCCAAAACCATAGGAAACCCTTTAGGAAAATTCTGGAAAAATTCCAGTAATTCTTTGAAGCCATCACCAAGCAGCCCTCCAAATTTCATGTCCAAATTCCAAAGCTAGCTCGTGATTCCTTGAAGTTTTTCCGTTTTGTCGGGAGTTCGTCAAACCAATAAAATAATGAGCAAACGAGGGAATCTCATGCTCAAATTTGAGGGGACCTTTTTGAAGCCTAATCCGAATTACCCTCCAAATTTTAGCCCAATCCAGCAAAGGAAACTTTGTTTTCTTGATAAACAAGCCCGCAGCCTATCCGAATTTTACCCGGATTAGAATTCGAGTCCTAATCCAACACATCTTAGCCCAAGGCCCAGCCCTGGTCGTCCAAGACACTATATAAACCCCCAAGACCCCTGTCCCAAGTCCTCATCACGAAATCTCTCAAGTCCCAAACCCTAGCCGTCAAAAGCCCTTCCACCGAAACCTTTCACTACAAGAAATTTGGCCTTCTGTGACAATCAGATTGTGACGAAAAGATGGGTTTTCTTGTCACCGTACGCAATCTGTGACGTTCTTGTGACGAAAATCCATTTGTCACAGAAGGTGCGTCTCTAAAGGCCTTCTATGGCAAAACAAGAAAAAACGTCATAGAATTAGTGACGAACATTACATCGTCACAAATAATTATGACGGCATGAATCGTCATAGTTTAAAACGACAAACGTCACAAATGGGTAACTGGGATGCAGCCACATGGCATATGACATGGCGGGATGTTGTGACGAATTTTATCGTCATAATTTTCCAGAACCAAATCCATTTAGTGAGCCCATTAATTTTAACTCAATAACATATTTAGACCTAATTAGAGCTCACAATTTGTCAACACAAATAAATTCACAACTTTTGCACAAAAATAAATTCATTATAAATTCATAATTGATCCGATAATACAAATATTCATCCGTACATAGCAACATAGACACGGTTGTATTTCAGTGTCACCAAAACATAGTAGTAAATATTCCCTAGTTATTGCTTCATCTACTCTTGTTTGTTTTTACTTCTGATCACCAAATTCTTCATGTTGATACCGGTATGGATTTTTTGGGAGCAATTCTTTCAACCTGCTAGTAAAAAAGGTAGTGAAAATCCCAGCTGAAATGAAATCAATGTATAATAAATTATCATGTGACTTTTAAGTGCAGTCACATATGATGACTTCTAAAAGTACTGCAGTAGAATAATTAGACAACCATCAAAATTTTCTTGTAGATAAAATACAAGTGTGAACCAAAAGTAAAGCGCTGCACAATAGTATCAGAACATAACACGCCCTCGCATTCACTTGACCAAAAGGAAAATTAACAGTAACTTCACTTCATGGGAAAACATTAGGCACACATTTGGAAGGATTAGAAACTGGCATAGAGCCCCAAGATCACATATATGTTCAACCATAATTGCAACAAACAGTAAGAAGTCTTCATGGCCATGCTGCAACAATCCGTCAACAGAAAATCATCTTAGTCCATGTAGAGTGCACTAATTAGACTAATTCTAACATAGAAAAGGAACAAAGGGAAATTCTGCCCATAACCGTACAGAACTGTGACATGCAGATGCAGTACCAGTTATGCAAATAGTTCCCAGATTATTAGGAAGCAGTGGATTTACCAAGCTCTCAATCGATTACCTGCTTGGCATGTCAATCTGCCGCAATCTTGGAGTTGAACAAGTTGCTTCATCCACCTGGATCAACCCATCGAGCTCATTAGAAAAATAACAATAAATAACATGTATACCAAATGAGAAAAGTTATAGGAATATTGTCGGGGATAGAATTACGGCCCATTGCCATGGCAAACTCCCTGACGGCCCAATCGAACAGCCTACCAGGGCCCAGCTCACTGGAAGGTTCTATCTGGCCCATATCGCCTGCCGCCAACAGCTTCTGGCGGCACGGTGCGTAATGGCCAAGACTTCTGCTTGAGTCCGACTCGAACAGAGTTCTCGCACGGCTACGAGAAGACCCGGACGTGGTTTCCGGATTGGATTAGGAGTCGTGATCCCCAAGATTAGAGCTTACCTTATCTACCGTAGGTTATATTTGGCATGTAACCGAGTTCATTACGATCTCGTAGTTAGCCCGGCCCGATATTCCTCTCAGAGGTCGGTTTGTTCAGATTATATAAACAGGCCCCTACGGCGCTTGGAGGGACCCTTAGCGATAGATTTTTCAGATACTACTCGCCGAGACTCGCTGATCTCGCCGAGTCCCACCTTGTAATCCTCTTTGATATAAAGAAAGGCCGGGCGAGGGCTATTATCTCTCGAGAGGCCCGAACCAGGATAAAACCCCATCTCCTGTTCGTTCTTTGTTCGTGGTTGTTCGGCGTGTCTCCCATCTCCTCTTTGAAGAACCTTGGTTGACTTGGGTCAATATCCCAACCGTCGACAGCTGGCGCCGACCGTAGGGACACGCAGATCGAGCATGTCGAACTCCGTCAGCGATACAGAGATGCTTCCTGAGGGTTACGACTCAGAAGGACAGGACGTTTCATCCCTTGTCAGTTCAGATCGATCTGTTCGGTCTCGAACACTTTCCGTATCTAGGACGGAGGTCTCTGCATATATGGCAGAGATTGCCGCAGATCGCACTCCCGTCATTGACGATGACTACGGAATCGATGATCTTTACGACGGTTTAGATTTATCGGATTCCAAGGCTATGTCGGTAGATTCTACCGTGGAGACACAATGATGACACCGCCTAGCATACCTTCGCATGGCCCCCGCGAAGATTAACATGGCGATGTAGGAACCTCGAGGATCCTACACGGCCGTGGGCTGGCGAGGTCGGGCAGATTAACTCGCTTTCGGCATCAAGACGAGGTCATACTGGCCGCTCATGCGAAAAGGCGCCATTCGCCGCAACCTCGACGATTCCATCAATCGATCAGGCACGGTTCCGCGATCGGTGCAAGCGACCGCGTCGCGACCCACCTCGCGTGCCCTCGCCAAGTCTCCCGGCAGAAGTTTCTCCTGTCCGGATTAGTTCCCCGCGAAACCGGACTCCGGTCGGGCAAAATGCGGATGCCTCAAGGGTCCCAGAACCCCTAGAGCAGAGTCGGGAACGACTCGCGGCCATGGCCGGTGACTAGATCTACCAACCAGCCGACCTCGCCAAGATGGGCGATGCGTCGTTGTTTCTAACCTAGAACGATTGGTCAAGGCCTAAAGTCTCTAGGAGAAGTCAACAACTCCTCCAGCATAACAAGCACCAAAACCGCCCGGAATGGTTCGGACAGCTCGATCGATCGCGGACCTCGCCACCATCGGCGATCACTGTCCATGAGCAGGCTACCCGTGGTCGCCGTCGCTCGCCGAGTCCTCGTAGTCATCGCGACCATAGGGGCAAGCGCGCGCGATGATCACGGACGGTCCCCTCGTGAGGAGCGCGTCGTCGCAACCACGAGGAAGGAGCGTGGTGGATTGTTCCGAGAGAGTTTCTCCAGCCGAATCATCCTGCTCAGCAGAGTTCCTCCGCGCCGCAGACCAACGTCTTTTCAAGACTAGGTTCTACCGGGGAAGGTGGCCGGTCATACGCTTTGGGCTGCAGGGCTTTTTCTGACGAGCTTTGGGCCGTCCGGTGGCCCTCAAAGTTCAAGCCCGGTCACATGGAGAGGTACAATGGGACTCAGAACCCAGAGGAATTCCTTTCCATCTACGCTACGGCCATCATGGCGGCCGGGGTGACGAGCTCGTTATGGCTAATTACCTCCCGACTGTCCTTGAGGGTGCCGCTCGGACGTGGTCGTTCAATCGCCAGGAGGGTTCCATCACCATGGAACCAGCTTTGTGACGCTCTGAACGCTAATTTCCAAGAGCTGTTACGTGCGTCTGGGCAAGGAGGATGATCTGCACCAGATGATCCAGATGAACGGGGAGACCCTCCGCAACTTCGTGAAGCGTTTCATTAAGATCCGCAACACGATCCCGAACATCTCGGATGAATCTGTTGTCGCGCTTTCAAAAGCGGAGTCCGCGACGAGCGGCTCACCCAGATCTCGAGATCAATGAGACTGGACCGCCAACGACCTATTCAAGGCGGTGACCGATCATATGCCAACGCGGCAGAGCGCGTTCAAGATAAAAAGGCGTTTCGGCAAGGCGAGCCGCCCCACTGGTGTGGATGAGAAGAAGAAGAGCGGAAGAATGTTCCCGTGACAAGAAGTCCCGTAAGAAGAAGAACAAAGGTGATGCGAACAATACCGTCGCTGGTATAGATCACGCACCTCCTCCCAAGGATGGGCAGAAGAAGCCCAACAATAACTACAAGGGCAAAAAGCCTGCTCAGGGAGGCGGACAAGGCAAGAAAGGTCCAAGCGACCGATTTTGCAAGTTCCACCAGCACTACGGGCATGATATACGCCACTGTAAAACTTGGGCTGCAAAGCTCGAAGATTTCTACAACGGCAAGGGCCCAATGCCCACCCTGCCCGAACAAGGTGATGCCAGTAAGGCCAAGCGCCAAACCGACGATGGTGATCGGGAAGATGATGATGAATATCAAGAGCCCGTGAACCATATCGCCGTCATCTTCGGCGGCTCCTCGGCTTATACCTCTCGGCGCAGCCTCAAGGAAGCTGCTCGGGAGGTCCACAACGTTGAAAAGGCAAAACCTCAGCCTGAATCGATGAAGTGGACCGAGGTCCCCATCTCCTTCTCTCAGGAGGATTGCCCCACTGGGATGACCAAGCCTCAGCGGCTCCCACTGGTGGTCGCCCCGACCATCAGCAACGCAAGAGTTGGCCGTGTTTTAGTAGACGGCGGGAGCGCTTTGGACTTGCTTTCTGCTAAGGTCTTGGACGAGATGTAGATTCCTCGTTCTAAGCTGAAGGAAGTCGCAATGCCCTTCTACGGGATTGTTCCGGAGAAGTCGCTGCCGTTGGGACGAGTTGTCCCGCCTCGTCACCTTCGGTAACCCAAGCAACTTCCGGACAGAGTTGATCACTTTCGACGTGGTCGACTTCCCATCGGCGTACAACGCAATCTTGGTTAACCAACCCTGTAATTGTAAAGAAGAAAGGCGGCAAGTGGAGGATGTGTGTCGATCACACAGATTTGAACGCTGCTTGTCCTAAGGACAACTTCCCGCTGCCTCGTATTGACCAGCTGGTCGATGCGACTGCGGATGCCCAGCTCTTGAGTTTTTTAGATGCTTACTCCGGTTATCACCAAATAAGCATCTCCCTCGAGGATGAAGAGAAGACTGCCTTCATCACCCCCTTCGGCACTTTCTGCTATACGACCATGTCTTTCGGTCTGCGCAATGCTGGTGCCACGCTCGGTAACAATGGAGAAGACCTTCCTGCAAATATGGAAAAACCTCGAGGTTTATGTCGATTTACATAGTTGTAAAGAGCAAGTTTGCTCCAGATCATGTAAAAGACCTGGCCGAGACTTTCGTAATCTCACCAGGCATCGAATAAAATTAAATCCAGAGAAGTGTACCTTTGGTGTTCGATCTGGAATGTTGCTCGGTTATGTTATTGGCTCGCAAGGTATTTCTGCCAACCCTGAAAAAATCGAGGCCATTGAAAATATGCAGGCTCCAACTACCGTAAAGGAGGTACAGAGTCTCACGGGGCGGATGGCTGCTCTAAGCAGATTTATTTCCCGTCAAGGCGAACGCGTCTTGCCCTTTTTAAGGCCTGCGCAAAGCACAATGGTTTCGAGGGATGTATAGCCGATAGATCCTTCCAAGATCTCGGCGATACTGTCCAATCCTCCGTCTTGACTACCCCCGCTGCATGGCGGCGGCTCTGTTGTACCTAGGTTGCACGCCACAAGCGGTGAGCGCGTTTTGACGGCCGAAAGGAAGGCATACAATGCCAATCTATTACGTGAGCGAGGTACTTCACGGATCAAAGGAACGCTACCACGAGGTCCGAAGTCGCTCTCGCCTTGCTCATGTCCTCCGTGAAGCTTCGCCACTATTTCCGGCACATCAAATCTGGTCCCGACCACGCTCCCTCTCGGGAGAAATCCTACTAACAAGGAATCCAGCGGACGATAGCAAAGTGGGCAATGGAACTAGCGAGTTTGATCATCTTTTCACGCCTCAATCGCTATTAAGTCACAGTCCTAGCTGACTTTGTCGCTGAATGGACTTGCTTCGCCCAAATCCCAGGAAGCTCCCGAGCAACCTGATGAACCCCCATGGACCATGTTTTTTGATGGCTCGCGCACTGGAAACTCGGGGCTGGTTTTGTTCTCATCTCCCCTAATGGAGAGCAACTCCAGTATTCTATCCAACTACACTTCGCGGCGACTAACAACGCTGCGGAGTACGAGGCCCTCCTCGCGGGACTAAGAGCGTAAAAGTCGCTCGGTGTCCAACGACTAACTGTGAAGGGAGATTCACAGCTGGTCATCAACCAGGTGAACAAGGAGTATCAGTGCTGCGATGACTCAATGGCGCGATACCTGGTTGAAGTGAGGAAGTTGGAGCGGCACTTTTGATTTTTCGAGGTGCTCTTCGTGCCCAGGAAGGACAACTTCCTGGCCGACCAGCTATCCAAGTATGGATCCTCACGAGAATCTGCTCCGGCAGGGGTGCTCGTCGAGCACCTTCACAAGCCCTCAATCACGTCTCCGGACGAGGCAACAGAGACAGGTGGTGCTGTCTCCGTTATCGAGCAGGCTGCGGGCTGGACAACGCCATTTGTCCGGTACCTCGCAGATGGGACCCCGCCGACGACGGCCGAAGCGCGCTCCGGCTTATAAGGCGTGCTGCTCCATACAAGCTTATGGACGGCATCCTTTACCGTCATGGTGCTCTGGGAGTTCTCTCCAAGTGCATCTCGCAGCAGGAGGGTGTGTCCCTTCTTAGGGACATACACGAGGGTGCCTGTGGCAACCACGCCTCCTTCAGAACTCTGGTCGGCAAAGCGTTTCGCATGGGCTATTATTGGCCCACTGCGTTACAAGATGCCCGGGATATCGTGACTAAGTGCAAGGCTTGCCAATTTCACCCCCGGAAGGCACACAAGCCCGCCCAAGAGCTCCAAACAATCCCCCCATCTTGGCCTTTTTCCACATGGGGTCTGGATCTGCTCGGCCCATTCCCTAAGGGGTACAGGGGCTATACACACTTGCTCGTCGCCATCGACACTTTTACAAAGTGGATTGAGGCGAGCACTGTCGCCTCTTCACGCCAAAACGGCCGTTCGCTTTTCAAAAGCAACGTGGTCACGCGCTTTGGGATCCCCATAAGTTGATCACGGATAACGGTACCCGCCTCAAACGAGCTATTCCAAGAATATCGCGAGCGCTTGGGCACCAAGGTGCGCTTTACGCCTCGTAGCACATCCACGAGCAATAGAGCGATCGAGCGAGCTAACGGACGGATAGTCCAGGTATTAAACGGCGGGTATTTGCTGCTCGGCGAGCACAACAAGGCTCAGGTTGACGGTTCCTTCCGTCCTCCGGGCGATTCGACTTTCGGCCACCGGCGACCGGGAAACTCCTTCCAATTGGTCTATGGTGCGAAGCCATCCCGCTTCACGAAATCGTACTCGGTTCGCCTCGCACGAGCTCGGTCAACATAGTTGACGATGAGCAAGAGCGTCTCCTCGATCTCGATCTCCTCGAAGGCACACGCGACCGAGCACAAGTCAAAATGGCGCGCTACCAGCAAGATCTTCGCCGACACGCTGCCAAGTCAGTTCGACCAAGGGCTTTCAAGGCGGGCGACCTGCTCTGCGCCGTGTCCAGAACTTGTCCAATGCCAACAAGTTAACTCCTCGTTGGGAGGCCTGCTCACGGTCGTTTCTTCCGCCTCGCCGAAAGTGTTCGCTCGCTATGGAGGACGGAGAGAGTCGACCAAAGACTTGGAACATCGACCGACTTCAAAGTTCTTTGTGTACGTCTTTTACTGCTTTTCTTAGCCTGCGCTTTTGTAAACTTCGCGCCTTAGTTCATCCAAGTCTCTCGGGCACCATGTAAAGTTCAATCCAATAATTAAGTGAATTCTCGCGCCTCTGCGCCTTTTTCACTTCTTGTCTTTTGAAGACTACCTCTTTCTCTCTAACACTTGATGGTCGCCTGCCTTGCGAACTCTTGGCTCCATAATCTTAAGGATTGTTCCCTACCCGTATCTGGTTTCGATAAGTTCCTAAACTCAGGGTTGCGTAACACGGCCTTTCCACCTTGCGGCTAAGTCTGCTCTCGTAAGCCCTCCGCGGCAGAGGCACTTCTCGCTGGCGCAGACCACTTGGTAAAGCTCGCTCGAAGCCCCGCCGCGCAGGCACTTTCCTTGTTCGGTTACTCTCGAATCGCTTAACTTACGCCAACGAAGCGTATTACGGAACGAATCGAGCAAAGTACGGGTGTCGCTCTTTCTCTCTACGCGCGTGCTCGAGTTCGCAAGCTTAGGTTCTCGAGCATCGTCTGCATCGGGGGCTAGGTGTCGCTCTTTCTCTTGTGCACCTGTTCGGGTTCGCAAACTCGGTTTCGGCAGATGCACAACGAGGGCTGGGAGTTAGGCGAGCGCTCACCGGTTTTCTTAAACTTCCTAGCGCTGCTAGCTTTTCTCTTAGTTTCTGCTCGTTTTGTCTTTTGCTGCACTTTTTTGCAGGAAAAAAGGTAAGTACTTTATTACATTTACTCAAAAGTTTTAGGTACAAGGCCCTTTCGGGTTACAGCCGCGGTGCTACTTAGGAGCAAGCTGCTCCTTGACTCCTCAACTTCTAACTTGAGGCGCACGACTTCGCCTCGAGCCTTGATTCCTTCCGGGCTTCAGCTCGGGGCGCTCGATCTCCTCCTTGTTCGCTTGGCTTGCGCGCACCTTCTGCCGGATGGCCTCGACCCCTCGGTCTTGGCGCTTGGAAATGATCGGCGAGCCTCGCTCTGGCCGACTCATTCTTTCGGCCTCTGAGCTGCTCGTCCAGCTCCTTGACCTTCTTCTCTGCGGTGATCGCCCTCACCGTCATCCCACAAGATCCTCGATCTCTTCCCGTGAAGCCCAGTGGTCGAGATTTTGCTTGAGACCATGAAGTCTGCTCTTCATTGGCGAAGCCGGGCCTTGAGTCCCTTGGCCTCCGCCATGAGCTGGTCCCGCCGTTGGGAAGCGTCGAGGCTGCTCTTGAGCCACTTGAGCGGCCCGGCTTCTCCTCAGATGCTTCGCCTTAATGGCTTATGCTGCAGCTCCTCGGCCTCTCCTAGGAGAGACTCGCAGGAACGCCTCTCTTCGGCCAGTCGGACTTTGAGCCTCTTCACCTTTGCCTTGGTAAGGCCGACTTTGGGCTGGTGCAGAGGGCCCCGCTTCGGACTCCCTCGTCCGGAGGTGCTCCCGGAGCGACGCCAGTACGGCGCTCCGCTCGATGGTGACGCCGTCCTCGAGCTCCTCCATGGTGTCCTTCAAAACCTGAGAGAGAAGACTAGTTAGCCGCTTTTGCGGTAAAGCTACCCAACTAAGTTAGAAGTAGTCTTGGTGTTTACCTTCCCAAGTCGTTGCTTCAGTCCGCGGCGCAGGCGGTCCTCGAGGCCATGCGTCACGAAGCCCCGCTCGTGCGGGATGAGACGGGTGCGTTGTTCCCGTCGCCGTCTTGTCCGCTCCTTCTTCCCGCTGGAGCGCATCTTCTCGGGAGCAGGAGCGACGGGCGAAGCGCTTTCGTCTCCGCGCTCCCTCTCCTCTTCCTCTTCCGCCCGAACGTCTTCGGGCGAGGCCGGAGCCACTCAGCTGGGTGGCGCCGTTGTTCCAGGGCGGGGCGACTCGCGCGACCGCTCGGGGCTTCTTCTGCTCCTGGCGGCGGGGCTTCACCACCTTTCGCCGCCAGAATCCCGTCGCCTCAGGGGTGAGCTGCCCCTGCGACGAAGTGCTTGGCGGAACCGGCTGCTCGGTCCCACCCTGGGCAACTCCCTAAGCCGTCGTCTTGGCTCCGCCGTCCGTGGCGCTGCGCGCCGCCTCCTCTGCCTCCAGCCGCTCCACCGCGCTCTTGAGCGTCCGAGCTTCGGCTGAGCTGGCGGGAGCGCTCCACGCCGCCATTTTGTCCTTGAGGCACGCCAAATTCAATGCCAGCGATGCGCCGTCGTGCAGATGCTCGGGCAGCGAGGATCGCCGAGCGCCTCGACGGCGTCGTCATGGCGATCTCTCCTTGGGCAATGATGAAAAAGAGATCATCGTTAAGTCTAATGCGGTCGGTGGGTGGAAGATCTGAAGATCGGTTTCTACATACCGCCGTGAGAGGCTTGATCCCGATCTTCTTTCTTTGGAACTTTCCGCCTCTTCCTCGGGGTCCTTGGCGCTTCTCCGCCTTGGCCCTTGGGTGTTCAGGGCGACGAGCTCAGCTCCCGGTAAGCCGAAGGCCTCCTCTCGCAAGCGCAGAAGTTTTACCTTGCGTGCGACTTCCTCTTCAAGCCTCCTCTGCTCGGCGACCTGTTGGAGCCGCGCCAAATGGCCCTTGGTGAGCTCATGAGTAACGCCTAAGCCGAGGGTCATGTTCTTTACCTCTTCGTCGCTTTGCTCGGCGAGGAGGGAGGGCTTGGTCTCTTCCTCACTGGCCGACCGCGAGGCCGCTTGGTCTGCTCGGCGCCCTCCGTCGCCGTGGGTGGTCTCTTCGATGTCCGACGGCCGCCGTGTCAAGGCGAGCTCACAGAGGCTCGGCCGCCACCTTGGGCTTTGTGGCGCCTTGGCTTTGCCCTTCTTCGCCTTCTCCTTCTCAGGCTCAGAAAGTTCTTCCACGATCCCGCCGAGGATCAACTCATCTTCCTGTGTGTTTGAGAAGCGAGGGTTAGTTTGATTGATCGGTGCAAATCCTGCGACACAGAAGAGGGTTCGAGTAACTCACCTCGGCTGTGCGGACGAGCACGTTCCTCGGATAGGTATAGGCTACCTCGCCGGTGACCTCGCTGTCCTTCTTCGCCGCCTTTCAAGATGGCGTCGACCCTCTCGGTCACCCATGCGTCGGTTGGTTTCTCTGCCCGGACAGATGGAATTGTTAATTCCTGTTCGGAGGAAATAACCAGTGAAGAGGTTGAGTCTTAAAGGCACTTACCCGTGCTCTCCCTTGTGATGTCTTCCCATCCCTCTATCTTGTAGAAGGGATAGGATTCCCGCAATGTAACAGATCCTGCTCACTGTGAAGTCCCGAATGATCTTCGCCCGTGAGCCCAAGGCTCACGAGGGAGGCGATCTTCCTTGTCGAAACCAGTCCTCGGCGGTCATCTCCGCAGAGGTATTGGCGCCCCTTCACCGTGCCTTCCGGTGAAGACAAGCTCTTGTCGCTGCTCGCTTGTCAGAACCATCTCACCCACCATGCGCCCATCGAGTCGAGCGGCGGTGGGGCGAGGGTACGCCGTCGTCGGTGGCCGGAGCTTGAGGTAGTAGCACCCTAGCGCCCGGCGGCGAGCTGCTCCTCGTCCATCAGATAATAGTGGAGGAACAGCCCACCGGTGGATCGATGCTCAGATAGCCCTCGCAGACAGTGTGCGAAGACGATATCTGGAGGATGGAGTTTGGATTGAGGTTCGTCACCTCCAATCCGGCGATGTTCAAGAAGGCCTCGACGAAGTCGCTCTCGGAGACCTCAACCCGAATAGTGCGAATCGCTCAAGTCGATGAACTCTCCTCGAGCGGCTCGGAGTATCCTCCTCTCCAGCAGCCTCCGGCTACCGGTGTCTCGTGGCCCTCCTCCTCCTGCACCTTCAGTCCTCCTCGGTCAGTGGTGCCGTGAATTTGGCCATGGCGCTTCCTGTATGGGACGAACAGTTGGGTGTGGAGTTCGGCTCTTTGATGTCAAGCGAGGTTGGAATCGTGGTTTGGGAGGAAAGGCGTGAGCAGTGGCTGGCATGGCGGCTTGGATACTTTTATAGTCCCGTATAAGCAGCTCTGCAACGGTTTAGTCTCGTAACGGCTAGTTTTTACCGCAACGGCTAGGTAAAACGGTCGCTTTTTTTTCTTCTTGCAATGATAGGAAGTTACCATTGAAGTTCCGCTAACGGCTAGTTTTTCCAAAGGTCCGCCTGACCAAGGCTGAATGCTCGCTTTCGGATAGATGTTATTCTGCTCGATGCACGGAGTCGCTTTCGGCCTCGAGTAGGTTTGTTCGGTCCGAGCATGCCTTGCTCGGTTGAACCTTAACTGTTCGATCGATCGTTATATGCCTTTGTAGCAGCTAAATTTCCCTCTTCGTGGCTTGAGTCTCAAGAGGAAGACCCCACTCTAGTGAGTCCTTCCACCGAGTCTCGGGGCTAGCTGTCGAGGATAGAATTACGCCCATTGCCATGGCAAACTCCCCGACGCCCAATCGAATCACCTACCAGGCCCAGCTCCTGGAAGGTTCTATCTGCCCATATCGTCTGCCGAACAGCTTCTGGCGGCACGGTGCGTAATGGCCAAGACTTCTGTTTGAGTCCGACTCGAGTAGTTCACTGCACCACGAGAAGACCGGACGTGGTTTCCGGATTGGATTAGGAGTCGTGATCTCCAAGATTAGGAGCTTACCTTATCTACCGTAGGTTATATTTGGCATGTCTTGAGTTCGTTTTATCTCGTAGTTAGCCCGGCCCGATATTCCTCGGTAGGTCGGTTTGTTTTGTACTATATAAACAGGGCCCCTACGGCGTTTGGAGGGACCCTTAGCAGATAGATTTTCGCATACTACTCGTCGAGACCTGCTGATCTCGCCGAGTCCCACCTTGTAATCCTCTTTGATATAAAGAAAGGCTGGACATAGGGCTATTATCTCTCCCGAGAGGCCTGAACCAGGATAAAAACCCCTGTCTCCTGTTCGTTGCTGTTCGTGGTTGTTCGGCGTGTCTCCCATCTCCTCTTTGAAGAACCTTGGTTGACTTGGGTCAATATCCCAACCGTCGACAAATATATTGCCCGCCTTCTAATCATCCCTATATCTCAAATATAATGGCCTAATATTCCTGCAATGAAAACCGGCAACAAAAACACAACCTATAATAGGAAATGCCGCATAGTGGGAGTATTCAAACAACTGAAACAGCCAAATTCTGCTTGTTGGCAACCTGACAAAGGTGCAAAATGTCCCATACCTAGAAATCTCTTGGCACAAACTATTTACATCATCTGTAACAGGCCAGCAATCCATGAAGAAAATAAATTAAACACTTTTTAGTTATTGGTCTCTTGAACTGCAACTCAATTAATATGCAGCGACAAAAATCAATCAGATACCCGAGAAAAGACTGGGAGCTAGCCAGCTAGGAAAGATAGTCTGTACTAATTCACAACTTCATTTGCCATTTTCTTTTGCTTTTCCAATATTAACTTTTAAAATTTGAAGTTTTTGTTGAACCGCAGACATCCATCAGGCTCGGTTGTTTACATGTAGCTACTCATACATCTCATTATTATATTGTGCCAATAATGAATTAATCTAGATCACACGTAAGAATCAAACAGTATGCATGCGCTCTTCGATCCTAGCATGCCTGCTGGACTTTTATATGTAAACCTACAAAAAAATATAGTGTAGTACTTAACGCATTCCACCAGGCATAAAACAAGCAAATTAGCACTGATGTCACCATCGTAAGCTGCAGCGGAGACTAAACCCCCACAGAAAACCAACAAACCATAAGCACTGAAACCACCAAGCAGAATCAGAAAGGAATGAATCGAACAAACTCACAACTGGAGGTGCAGGATGATGCGGCTTGGTGTAGATCCATGACTGGAATTATAGGCCTAAATAAAAATGGATTAGTAAGCTTCATCAAGGTCCCTAGCGCCACTATCATCTCCAGATTGGAGCATCAAAAATAATGAAGGACCCTACCGGGGAGCAGGATTGTGGGAGGCGGCGCCGGCGCCGAGGGTCGCCTCTCGCCAGGCCACCGGCCTGCCGCTGGCAGCTAGAGGGAGGAGGCGGTGTTGGTGGCGGTGGGGGTGAGGGAGAGGCGGCGTGAGAGAGAGAGAGGGAGAGAGAGAGAGAGAGAGGGTCGCAAGAGGGTTAGGGAGAGGGAGGGGGGCGCACTATTGGCGACGGCGGCGGGGACGGTGGGGACGCGGTCGGGGCCATCATCGGACGCCGCCGCCGAGGGGTAGCTCGAGCTCCTCCTCCTCTCCACGCAGCACCGCCGCCAAAATTTGGGCGAGTCAAGAAAAATCCACAAAATTTCCCCCCAAATCAGTGGAACTCGAAACCCTAATTCGTTGAAATCCCTCAAATTTGAATCCAAACTAACGAATCAAGGCTAATTTCGAAAAAAATTACTCAAATCCCCGAAGAACCCTAAGAGGTCGGATGAAGTTCTAACCGATCTGGATGAGGTCAAACCTTGGCATGAAGATGGCGGCGGCGGCATGCCGCGGGGAAGCAAGAGAGGAGGAGAGGCAGTGGGGGGTGGAACCGGCGGCACGGGGGAGCGGTTGTGGCGGCACCACGCGAGGAAGCGAGAGGGGGCGGCGCCAGCGGCATGGGAGAGCGAGAGGAGGAGGCGGCGGCGCGGGGAAGCCGTGGAGAGGTGAGGCGAGAGGTGGCAGCGCGATAGGCATGAGGGAGACCGGGGGGGCCGTCAATATTTGATCGGACGGCTGTAAAAAGGTGACGGACGAAGAAATCCTACTCTCTTTATAAGTAGGTAGAGATAGAGATTAGGTGAAGATTTGGAAAATAATATTTTCTTTAATAAAATTCATCGTTATTAACTAAACATTGATCAAAATTTTAAATAATTGAGAAAATATAGTGATTATCTATATGTTTTCTATTCACATCTTAAAATTAAATATTTTAGGGTGTGACACATGAATGCATCAAACATGTTGGAGAAGCTTTAGAAAAATGTGAAAAACATTTTGGGACGTGACATTTATGCTGATGGACTCATAGAAGATGCTATAATAAGAAATATTATGTCACAACTCACAACAAATTGTTGGCGCTTAGTGACGATTTCAGATTGGATATGACAAAACTATTTTGTCACAACACGTTGCTATATTGCTTTATGACAATTTTGGATTGGCCTTAGTGACGTCTCCGACACATTCGTCACTAAAACGTAGAGCTACATGCCCTATGTTATTGCTTATGACATTTTTTAGAAGAATCGTCATAAATCAATGACAGATTACTCTGTTGTCACAGAAAATACGTCACAGAAGGTCATTTTTCTTGTAGTGTTTTTCTACCCATCTTTCTCTGTGCCGTGGCCAAACTCAAGATTAGATGGTGCCATGTTGAAGATCTCGTCGAGACGGTCCAGATGGGTACCTGGATCATCGAAATCGGTGGAGAAACGTGCCCAGAAAAGCTCGCCGGAGTTGGTCGCTGCTCCGCCGCCGCACTCGCCGCCGGCGATCTCGCCATCTGCGTCCGCCGCCCGCATCAGCCGCGCGCCACCCAGCGCCGACACCTGTCCCCGCCGCCGCCACCAGCGCCTGCCAGCGCCGCCACGCGTCGCGCCGCCATCGGCTGCCGCCGTCGCCCAACCAACCGCCGCCACGCGCCCCCTCACTCGCTCCCGCCCGCCCGCCGGCCTCGCCGCGCGTCGCCGTCGCGTCCACCCGCGCTGCTCCGCCTCTCCCACGTTGCCACGCGTCGCCCTGTCGCCCCGCGCTGCGCGCTGCCTGCCTGAACCGTTCGGTTCGATCTGTTTTCTTCGGTTAAACCGGTTTATTCTTTTCTGGAATTTCTGATTTTCGTCAAACTTCCAGGAATTGTTCCGGGAGCATCCGAACTCCAAATTACGTGATTCCAGAGCCATTATTTTCCATAAATAGCCTAGAATTTTATATATTTTATTGAGCTATATGTTCTGTTGATTGTTTTGCTGTTTCTTGCACATATGCATATACGTGTAGATGTCCGTGTCTGCGTTGTTCGGGAGGATTGCAGGAGCCGATCGGAGGAGGATTCCAAGACCCGGAGTACTACCAAGGCAAGATAGTTGCATCTTGTTTTCCCAATTTATAAAACTCACCCGTTTATTGTTTCTATTTATTTTCTCATGCATAAATTGATGGGAAGGGTAGAAACCTAATATTCACACTGCGTCATTGACCCTGTGAATTAGCCCTTTATTGCTGCCTTATTTGTTATTCCTAGCCTATTCTTGTGCATAGATGCTAGTGCTCGTGGGTTGGTAGTTGATTTAGGTTCATCATTTAATTATTCTTGTGACTTGGTATGATTGGAGATGCTGAGTTACTTTAACCTAATCAACTAAAACCTACGTGGCGTGTGTTGACTAAAGGTGGCATAGTCGGGTGGTTTTGTGGAATGTGGAATGTGTGGAGGTAGTCACCTTGGTCTAAGGACTTTGGACGTGTGCCAATCCAGCCAAACCGAACAAGCACAACCATAAGTGCTAGCTTAAGCATGTTAAGCTTGCATGTGCTAGTCCTGACTTAGTAGTTAGGGAAGACTGTTAACACACTTTACTTTGAAAAGATCGGGCTGCGGTCCGTTGGCCCAAGAGGGGGCCCGAGTGCTAAACCTTAGAGCGGGTATCGGTGTTAACAGAGGGAACTAATGAATCGCCTTGTATTGCTACTTGGTCTGGGCTCCTAAGGAAGAGCTAAGATGCAAACGTTTCACTCGGCTTATGGGTAAAGTGTGCTACACTCTGCAGAGTTAAAACTATCATGATAGCCGTTCCCACGGTTATGGAAGGGGAGGTAGGCCGTACATGGTAGTCTCATGTGTTTAATAATAATCTGATGGGTTGGTTTTGGTTTTGAGTATTCGAGGCTTGTGCAGTTTTGCAGAGGGGCTTTCGAAGCCGAGCTCTGTTTGTTATCTTGGGGAGTCGTTCACCTTATTAATTGTTCAACAAATGTTTTCACAACATTTTAATTAATATTGACTAGAGTAGGTGTTTATGCAAATTAACCACCCTGTTCTTTGTTATACCCGTGCATTTATTTATAAGGACTCTTGCTGGGTAGCCGTGTACTCACTATACAAAAACCACGGATAAATTTGTATTCAGGAGAAGGATTAGGTCCGGTATATCTACAGGATCAGGAGGACCTTGTTCCGGACTTTGATGAGGATTAGCTGGCGCTCAAGGGTCGGATTGGAGCATCATCATACTTTATCCGCTGCATATTTGAATTTCCGCACTCTGGTATATTATGGACATTATTATGTCATACTTAATCAAACAAGTGTAATAAGTAGTTGTGTAACAATTACTTTTGCATAATATATAATTTCTCTTAGTTATTTGTGATTGTGCGATGATGTTCAACAAATTGTCGCTCACAAGTTGCTAGCATTGATCTCTGGGACTAGCAATGGATTGTGAGTGGATCCCGGTGAAGCCGGGGTTGTGACACAAACCCATCATTCCAAACCACCCGGGGTGTCATATGATGTAGTTTTGATAAATGAGGATGTAGTTTTGAATTTGCAATAAGTCCATATTATATCCCTCAATTATGATAGAAATCAATTCCATACCTAAACTACAAAATAGGTTCACGCGATCTGCAGCGGGGCGGGCGCAGTGCACGCCCGTGTGGGGTCACTAGGTGGCACGTGGCACACGGTGATTCGGTGCGGCAGGAGCAGGGGGGACAGCAGTGACACGCGGCCCGAGAGCGGGAAAAAAAGAGGGCGCGTGGCAACTGCGGGTTGGCGGCGGCGACGCGAGAACGGGGCGGTGGCACGCGCGCGGGAGGGGCGCGACAATGGGTGACGCATGACAGCGATGTGCGACGGCGAGCGCGCGTGGGCGCTCAAGCGCGAACTCCGGAGTGGCGGCGGAATTCGCAAACCGGCAGTGATGTCGGCGTGGCGACGCAGGCCTAAACTCCACAGAGTTCAAACAGCTTCATTTCTTCAACAAAAGCAGCGATCTATATATTCATCTTGACTGTCTCAACGAGATCTATACAATGCATGGTGCCATCTATTCTAGGGTTTGAGTACATCACAAAGAGGGATACCTCAAAGAGGCTTAGGCGGTTAGGGTTTTGGTGGCTACGGCTCCTACTCTGAGACTTCTAGAGTTGTGGTGTTGGTAGAGGGGTACTGGGGGGGTTTATATAGTGGCAAAGAGGGCTTAGGCCAGCCCTAGATATCAAAGAGTCGGATTAGAAATCTAGTTCTTATCCGGGTTGGTTTTGGGTCATACAAACTTGGAAACCAACATTATCCTCGTTAGTTCAACTTGGGCTCCTATCTTAACACGAAATTAGGATTTTCGAAACTCCCCTTCAAATTTGGGCATGAGATTTCTTTGTTTGCCCATCATTTCATGTGTCTAACGAGTTTTCGGGCAAAAAGGCCACTCACATGGAATTATAGGCTAGTTTATTAGTTTGGCCTTGAAATTTGGCTTACGGCTAGGGTTGGGCTTCTATTGTTCCCCTGAATTTTGATTGGATTTTACGAAAGTGAATCCTATGGTTTCGGGTTTATACCTAATCAAATTAATTTTAGTTAGGGTTTTGTATATAACAATTCTATTTTATTTAGTTTTAGAGTTTTCAAAATACAAGTGACATACGATAAAATAGAGAATGCCATATGGAGAGAGAATTTCCTTCTGGAGGAAAAGCACGAAGAAATTTCTTTTGAAGAAAACTATGAAGAAATTATGTTGGATCATTTTGAAAGATCAGAATTTCTTCACGAAGAGAAAATGCCCCCTGAAGAGATACCATTTAAGATGGTTTCAAATGATTCGAGCCTGTCACACTAGAGGACCGGTGCTTCCTAGCAAAATACGGCGTCGTTAGTTTTTTTGTACTCTAAAAATTTATAGAAAAATTCTGAAAAATATTTTAGTAGACATGGGCCAATTTTTTTGAAATTATGAGTGTATTATTTGTATTTTTTTAAAAAATAGTTTTAAATATTATTAAGTGATATTTAATTATTTAGATTTTCTAAAAAAAACTTTACATCATCCTTATGCACCATCATAAAATTTTTGCTTTTAAATATTTTTATAGTAAAAAACACTAGTTATGTTAGATGTCACCAAACCCACCATTCCAAACCATCCGCGGTGTTAGATGATATAGTTTTGATAAACGAGGGTGTTGCATGACTGGTTTTATAGTTTAGGTAGGGAATTGATTTTTATGATAGTTAAGGGGTATAATATGGGCGTATTCAAAATTTATAAAAGTGGTATTTGTTAATAAGTTTATCGAAAACACTTTAGGACGGACGTCCGTCCGTCCGGACTCCTCCCTAGCTCATTTCTATCTGGCTCTCGCGCGGAGCTCCTCCCCCTCTCTGTCTCTCGTGCCCGCGCTTTGCCCGGTGACGAAGCTCGGCGCCTAGGCCTCGCCCTTGAGCCGCGCCTCCGCCTCCTCGTCCTGGAAGGCTCGTCGCCGAGATGCACCGCTGCCGGAGCTCGTCACCGAGGAGCACGGGAGGGCGCTCGTCGCCATGGCGCACTGCCGCAAGAGCTCGTCGTCGAGGCACGCACTGCCGCTCGCCGCTGTAAGCTCATCGCCGAGGTGCGTCGCCGTAGGGGCTCATCGCCGGAGGCGCTCGCCGTCGGGGGGCTCGTCGCCCAGGCGCACCGTGTGGCTCCACGTGCTTGTACCCTCCTCAACTTGCTTGGTTTTCGCTCGATCCGACGAGCTTTGGGGTTGGGGTTGTTGGATTGGGGGAAGAAGGGGTTGGGGCTTGCTTGGGTTTCGTTCGATCCGACGAGCTTTGGGGTTTGGGCTGCCGGATTTGGGGGAAGAAAGGGTTGGGGCTGCTTGATTTGGGGAAGAAGATGTCAGGGACAAGCGTCAACCCATTTTTGCCACTCGAAACCTGAGACTCTCCTCCTGAAACCCGGGGTAGCACATCCGAAACCTAGAGTTTGTACTTTTGATACCTAGGGTTTTCGTTCCGAAGTTTTTTCGGATCCCGCACGTGAAACTTTGATTTCTGCTTGACAAAACCCAGACCTTTCTCGTGGTAACCTCGATTTGGGCTGCACGAAACCTAGGGTTTTCAAGATTTTTCGGAAACTTCGCCTTTTTTGGTGTTGAAACTTAAGTTTTACCCATCGAAACTTTGTATACTACCTACTGAAACTTGAATTTGTACTATCGAAACTTGGTTCTTACTCTCGAAAAACTTTCTGAAATCTCAAGTTTCGTCCTCAGGTTGCCACTGTTCATTAGGTTTCTATCGTTATTTTCCACGTTTCCGTAGGTATTCACGCAGGTTACGCGAGCGATGACGTCAGGCTGACGTCAGCAGGTCCGGACGTCCGGACCCTAGTGCTCGCCTAAGTTTATACAACAACCGAATATGCCTAAAACTTTTTAATACGGGCGCAAAGGCAGTGGAGATTGAAAATAGCATCCAGCCCGATCACTTGAAGATGGAAGACTGGTCTGTGACAGCACTCTTAGCAAAGTACAAAACAGTAATATTGATATTTAATTTTTTTTATTCCTTTTATCACAGGACGTAAAACTATCTCCGATTCTCCATCTTATTATTTGCACATTCAAAAAAATCATCACACCTACTTCAAGTGCAGCCAACAGGCAATAATCTCTTCTTTCATCAGTATAGCATGATTTCAGTTCATATATATGCGATGAGAGGCGGTGATATGTTCATTGCAGAAGCAGAACAAAATATACATATAAGTAGCTAACCAAATCCGCTTAGCAGTACGAAATTTTACATATGAACACACCCTCCTGCTTTTAATTGAGGTATTAGAGAAAAACAACAAGTGCTATGGTTGTCTCGGTTTTGCAAAAAGTAGTAGTGTTGGCTATGAAGAACCATCCTGAAGTGCAATAGAAAGTGAACAGGTTGTTGAGGATTGAATGCTTGGCAAAATCCTCAGATGTTTGGTACAAGAGAAAACACAAGTGCACCACAAGGTGTTGCGCCGAGAACCACATCTGTCTGCTACGCTTGGGGTAGGAAGAACCATCCTAAAGTGGATTAGAAAGTGAACAGTTTGTTGAGGATTGAAATAGTATTTGTGTTTGTTTGTTTGGGTATTGGGTATAAGGAGAAACCAAGTGAAATTCTATTAATTTTATTGCCAACGAGCAAGATGGTCTACGCATTTGCGTGGCTAGATCTCCTATTTCATATTTCATATAGATTCTTTCTCTAATCTCTTATATGATAGACTTTTTATCTAACCTTGTATTCGTTATGAACTCTTTTCAACTCTTCTTTGTTTTATATATAATAGATTTATGTAGTTTTATTTTAAATTATAGCTGACATGAACACTATGTATTAATCCAACGTGAACTCGTATTTCAATTTATAATTTTAAATTTATGTATTTTTATTTTTATTTGTTGTTGATTTGAATTCTTTCTATTAAGGGGGCCACTAGCCCACAGTATCCCATCGGAAGCCCACCCGACGGGATACCTCCCCTCCACTCAACGCCTCCTTCCTCGCGCGCCTCCCCGCCCGCCGCCTCCTTCCCCCTTGACCGACGGTGCCCTCGCCACCCGGCCGCTCCTCCCCCCCCGCGCCCGGCCGCTCCGCCTCTTGCTCCGCACACCCCGCCGCCTCCTTCCTCCGCCCGGCAGCGCCGGCCGCCGCCCTCCTGCCAGCCTCCCACCGCCGAGCCGCCGCCCACCCTAACCCGAGGGGGTGAGGAGCGGTCCCCCCTCCACCGCTGGCCGACCGCCTTCACCCCCTCTCCCTGCTCCGGCGGCACCACCGCCGCCCCCGACGAGCCCCACCCACCACCGGTCCGCCGCCTCCCCGACCTCTCTCTAAACCCCGAGGAAACCCAAATGTTCCCTAACCCTAACCAGAAAACGGCGGCGGCGAGCTCGACGGCGGCCACGGTAAGGTAGGCCTCCTCCTTCCTCCTTCCTCCTCTGCACAGCGGGGACACGTGTCGCATGGGGACGGATCCCATTCGGATCCCTCCCCGGACGGGATCCCGTTCTGTAGAATTTTTGCTCTATTAATCATACATAAAGTCGTTTTTTTATTTTTTATTTCAAATGAATGAATTTTTATTTTTACTTGTAGCGGATATGAAATCTTTTTAATAATCCTATATAGACTCGTATTTCTATTTTTAAAATTTTGAACCTATAATTTTTATATTTTTGCTCGAGCTAATATGGACTGTTTATTTTTTTGGCATGGACTCCTATTTTAAATTTTTACACCAAATTTATAATATTTTTTAATATAAGCCGTTATAATGTGGCACTATTAAATTTGACGGTGGTCTTTTTCATGATTTATATAAATTTTTTTAGATTAACGTACTAGCTCCGTTGACTCTGTAATTATATAATAATAAATGGATAGATTGGACCTCATCTATAAGATCTTCTTTGAGAGGATCTTCAAGAAATTTTTTTCCAGACGGAACATGGACACAGACACGGGATGAGACGGTTGGGCGAAGATCGGATTGATGATGAGGCACAATCAACGAGGCCTTAGGGTAATGCGTAATGGATATGGCCCCAAACCCGTTGTGGACAGCTCTTTTGAGGTCGAGAATAGCCTCATCGACGTCATGTTTACTGGTTATAGCCTTATGACCAAATTGGACTATCCTCCTCTGTCTGATTTTTTAAATAATAAAAATATTTAGTCTCTGCACCAACTTAGGATGCATATAACAATGACAAGTGTTTGTTACAACGCTTAAACCAAAACAAAATAAAAAACAGTTGGCTTGCTAAGACAAGTAACACAAAGAAAACAAAAAAAAAAAAGCGCTTCTGCCTCATAACAATTAGATGATCGTTGGGCTTCATGATATTCTTTATCGATTTAATTCATAGGAATATCCAATTTCAAAATCTTCTTATAGCATCCAATACTATTTTGTGAGTTAGAAGGTACCAGTTGAATCAACTAATCTTAAGTAGGAATGTTGATCAAATTTACTGCAAAGTCCCCCATTTTATGAATGAACCAAAAGTCAATTAATCCAAATTTTTAGTAAGACCCATGCGGCCCTCATCAATGCCTATAGAAACAAAACGACACCCGTGGGCAATACTTATTATTATTGCAAGGCTCACCACCATATGTCACCACCTGACCACCATTGGAGCCACTATTGTCAGCATTCGTAAACTCAAAAGTTCTTTATTTAAACATTTATTAATTTGCTAGGTGCAACAATATTCTATTGAGTTGGTCGATGGATTTATTAGCAGATCCCTCGCTTTCAAACTATACAAAACCACACCCTTTCAATTGGCCAATAAAATCAGTGACCACCTTGCACGAAAGGATGGTTGTAAAGGAAGAAAACATTTTCGCTATTCTCGAGATAAGGGTCGTACCCTGGGCAATCACATACTCGATTGTTGCTTTGGCGGACTGCGGAAGATATCCCTTAGTTTCATATTTAGATTCATATTAACTGTCATTCAGATAATTAAGATATCTAAAGTTGATATCGCTTATAACCAAGAAATAGGTTTCACCATTGTCAACGACAGAACGCTGAGTGAAACCTTGCGCAACAAACCTTACTTTGTACCATACCACTTCATTCTTTTCATTTCTCTTGTAAACAAATACCCATTTATAACCCATAGGGCGTACATGAGAAGGTGTGCGGCAGACAGGGCCAAACACTATTCTTTTGTTTTGAGAAATAAGTTTCGCGGTGATTGTCTCCTTCCATTTTTCCCCATCTGCTCGGAGTTTACACTCGGCGAGTAATGATGGCTCCCGACCAGGTTCTATTTGTTTGACAATCGAATTTGTAAAATATATGTCGATATTGGTGGTTGTTGTATGCATGATTTTCCCTGTGATTTCATAATTTGTCGGTATATCATTGCTCTATCCTACTATTTCCCATCACGGGGGGCAAGGTCCTTTATTTGTTTATAGCCGGTGTGCGTGCTCACGATAGACACGGCTACGTACTGCTGCTTCTTGCACTATTATTGGCGCTTCTTCTTGTATTGCATGTATTACTTGTGCTTCTTGTGTTGCTTGTGCTATTGATGCTGCTGGTGTCGCATTTTCTGCTTCTTGCACTGCTATGTTCAAATTCGGGAGTAACATGCTAGCAGGTTCCTCTTAGGACGTGCCAGGTCTCAACTGGCTTCTCTTTTTGCTTCTTCGGGGCATTTTTGTGACTGGTTGTGTTAAGCCATCATTCCCCTTTTTACTCGGACATCTGCAGGTACTAGGAGTCCGAGGAACCGTTTCCTCTGTTCTTTTTCTTTCAGGCCTCTAAACAGGTTGAGGGATGCCTTCTATTTATTTTGGTAATGCTACCCTCTCTGGCGCATTGTGTGCTGGTACATGCTGACTTAATCACATCCCTAGAATCACAAAAATGATCGGACAGTCCTTTTGCCAATGCATGCAGCTCGAGGATCTTTTGAACCTCTTCATTTGCTTCTGCAGTTCGGGGGTCATACGCGGGAATGCCTGTTGCTTGCCAAATTATTTCCCGGCATTCTTCAGGTAATGGCTACTTATCTCCCCTAATGACAGAAAATTATCCTCATCAAATATGCAATCAACGAACTGAGCAATAAGCAAATTGCCTGTCATGGGTTCTAAATATCGGAATATAGACACAGTCTCATAACCAACATATATCCCATACTTACTTAACAGCCCCATTGAGGTTTGCTTTGGTGGTGGAATTGGTATGTACATACACAATGCATCCAAATTTTCTGAAATGGGAAATTTTAGGCGGTATGCCTTGCGCTAGTTGCATTGGTGAATGGATGTTGTTTGCTGATAGTCTTAAATTAATTAGTGCGGCTGCATGTAGGACTGCGTGTTCCCAACAAGTGTTTGATAAATTACAACCCTGCAAAAGCGGTCGTGCAATATATTTAATGTGTTTGATCAATGCTTTTACTAGCCCGTTTTGCGTATTGACATGAGGTCCAGGGCACCACACCTAGGGGTGCCCTAAGATTCGTTGCCAAAGACGTCGACGATCATGAGCGAATGAGAGGACTACAGTTTGCGGTGACGAAATGAGAAGACAAGGTTTAGGATTTTCAGTTACACTTATGTATGCCTTCTGATACTACAAAAGTAATGCATTTGATTTGATTTTCTCTAATATCTCATTAGCATGTCAACATTATCTACTGCCCATATCAATCTGCATGTTAAAACATCACGATACACTTTTGCTATATATATGCGCACCAAGAAACTAGTTGTAATTGATGGAGTATTCATAATGTATCAATCAATAAATAGTACAAGCCCGACCACGAGCTATGGCTACTGGCCATGTGGCTGGCATCCCCTCCCAGCATTACCACGGCCGTCCGATCGTCCGCAGCAGTCAGATCTGGCCGTCCGTTCGATTTTTACTTATAAAATAATTTTTTCCACGCAAAAAATAGCTGCTCGGTTGGTTTGCCGGGTTGGCTAGCAGAGGCAGATCCCACCGTGGAGACCGCGGTTCGATTCCCGGCCAGGCACTTAATTTTTTTGCTTTTTCCACCCTCGTCCGTGCCCGCGTTTCCCGACCTCGCGCCTGTGCCACGCGGCGCACACCCACGCGTGCCCCGGCCTCGGCGCGCCACGGGTGCGCCCATGCGTCTAGTATATATATGAGGGCACACGGTATCCATGAACCAACAATATGCACGATTTGAAGCTTTTACAGAACTTATGCATGCACACGTTGCACGTGCTACGCCCACACTTAACACATATCCGCGTATTTCTCCACTGCTTTTTTTTTAAAATGAATTTTGTGCAGAAAAACAGCAAACAAAAGGCCAAGATAACTGAAGATCGACGGTTTTACTTATATATTATAAAAGGTTACACAAGAAAGTAACATGGTCTTCTTCATCTGATCAGACTTCAAGTTAGATACCATCTTGCATGGGAGATCTAAAATATTGTCCACCTCGTCCGATAGTTGAGCATCATACTCCGTTCGAGGTGTGGCCTCCCGGCTCCCGCTGCACATAACACATGGCATCTGCAGTCCGGTGCCCTATTTCATCAGTATGGCGGGTGAATTCTTTAAAGGCAGCCTCGCTGGTGAGGAGCTTCTTCAGGCCGTATCTTGATCAAGTAGGAGTGCATGCTTGTTATGGCGGAGAAAAGCAACTTCCACCACGGCACGTTTAATTTCTTCATCAGCACTTGCACGGTGATGTTCATTTTCTCGAGGTCCTTTACCAAGGGACACCGCTCCTCCCTAACCTTGCTCCGCAGCGAGGTCATCTCGCGATGGACATTTTGCAGCTAGTGGTGCTGTGATACTCATTGCGAAGGACCTCAACGACAATGAGGTATCGAATGAGAGATGACGACATGAGAAGACACGGGTTAGGACTTTCAGTTACACTCACGCCTTTCTTCTGATACAGTGAAATGCATTTGATTTGATTTTCTCTAATATCTCAATAGCATGTCAACATTATCTACTATTTTTATCAATCTGCTTGTGAAAATGTCATACAGTATTTTCGCTATATATATACACACACACCAAGAAACTAGTTGTAACCGATGGAGTATTCATAATGTACATATATGAGGGCACACGGTACCCATGAAGGACCCAATAAGATCCATAGTTTGAAGCTTTACGGTGTCCCAGAGGTTATGATCAACTGAATGAAGCGGAAAACACGTACGTTGTGTGCTCGGTAGCTCTAAAAATTATGAAGCAGAAAACACGTACGTTGTGTTCTAGAGTTTTTTTGACCTGTTATGTGGAAAATAGAGATGCAGGCAGCGACAAATATTGGCAGTTGCATTCTGTTCAGGACATTTTTTTTTTTAAGAGAAGCCCAAAGACATGCTAAAGATGCTCTCTTTGTCATCTCATTTTTAAAATGCTTGTGATTGGACCTTTGAGAAAGTGCTCAAATTTTGAATAATTGCCAAATATTCCTATGGTTGTATGTCCAAATGTGCAATATTGAGCAAATATATATTTAGTAGATCATTGCCGAACTAGAACAACAAAGAACCGTAATCATGCATAGCAAACTGGTATGTGATAAATCATCCTTCATATAAATTGGGTTTACAAACCGTTGATCACAGACGATTTGAGGATATCACCGACGCTGTAAGTCAGACGGTTAAAAAATCATTTTTATGACTGTTCCAAACTATGGTGTGGCCCGTTTGTGGACTGTTGTAGCATCATTTGGAAGGAATTCTCATACAGTAGTGTGCCTCTCTGACTATTGAGATCATCAAACCACATAAAGAAGACATCACATAGATATGTCTGTAGTCTAACTATTTTCTTATATGTAGATGATTGATTAAAGAAGAATAAACTAGGAAGTTGCCGGTTGGATTTCTTGACCGCGATACCATATCAGGCACGACAATCGAACTGGATTAAGGATCTGCTGTGGAGTATGTGAGAAATATCATAATTAACAATAAAAAAGGACTTCTTGATTGGCGACCATAATCCCGCAGCCATTGAATCCTTAGAGCATCAACAGCAGGTTCTCTATATTTCGTTCTCTATATCCCTTCTCTAAATCACTATTCGTTCCCTATATTTTCATCATCTCCAGCAGATTCTCTATCCTTAAAAAGATATAGAGATTCTCTAGAGAGTCTCTAAATATAGAGACTCTAGAGAGAGTCTCTAAATTTAGAGGCTGAGATAGAGACCCTGCTGGAACATGATAGAGACTGCAGTTATCCGCAATAGTGTTTTAGGGAATCCTTTAGAGACCCTGCTAGCCATGCTCTTATGGTCATTTGTCCCAAGTAGAAAACGGTGTGGTATCTAGACTCATTAAGACCAATCGAATCAGGCAAAGCCGAAGAGCATGATTACAACTTTGTGAAAGAAGTCCTCAACGCGTAAGCTGTCTGGCTTAGTTTGCATATTCAACTTTTTAAACATTCAAATGTTGTCTAATCAATCTCTCTTCTTGCTGATCATATGCTCAATATCTTGTAGCAGTTAATACTTGGTCCAAACAGTCGTCTGCCCACAAACTGACACACAAGCATCATTTAAGGTAAATTAGTGCTCCTAAAAAGATTACATAACTTGCATTTTTTTCCCGGATGATGTAACAATAATTATTTATTCCATAGTTCACTCAACAACCTCAGATCAATGCTTATGGATTCTTTGTTGCACACAAAATGGCCAAAATAGTATACACATAAAAAAATTAACAATGCCAAAGTAAGTTGAACACATATATAGTTATAGTTTTAGCAAAAAAGACATATTTCTTTAAAGATAATATGAAAATGGTTGCATATAGTATGTGAAGTATTTTGCGAATGCTTCGGTCGACAATGCTGCCCCTTGGCGTTTTGACAGTGGATCGCCGCATTTTTTATATCCGAAACCATCAACCCAAAAGGCGAGTTCCACCGTAGAAGCTAGGACAATATAACAAATTGACATTGTCTTGTGAATGTGTACTTCCGTTATTGAATGCCACATGCATCTCTAACTCGTGAATGCGTACTGTGCATGGATTTAAATAGCGCTATAAGCGTCGCTATAAGCGCCCTTAACTATAGCGTTGGGAGACACTGGCGCTATGCTTTTAACCATTTTGAGGCTATTGACGCTTCGACCTCTATAGTCTTGAAATAGCACGCTAAACTATGCCGCTAACATGCCAATTTAGCGTCGCTATAGCACTTTGGGCCAAATTTGGTGCAGGGCTAAATTGAGCGGCTGACGGCCCAAATCCACACAATATACGACCCAAATCCACACAATATTCCGCACAACACGGTCACACTTCCAAGCTTTGCACTTATGCTTGAGGCAATTGGACTTGTTAAGTACTTAAGTTGTTAGGCTATTAGACTAATATGCAGGAGAGCTGCAAAACTAATTTATGTTGGCTTGTTGGATTTAAATATCTGCTGTGATTCCCTGCATTTTACATGTTTTTTTTGAAAAAAAGCTAAATGTCTTAGCGTCGCTATAGCACGTCTTAGTGTTTCTAGGAGGCCTTCGCTAAAGTGTTTAGTGCGCTATTTAAAACACTGGTACTGTGTGATTCTTTGATGCAAATATAGATTTTGTAAATTTGTGTCTTGTAGCGATGACGACCTAGTTGTAGTATACGACATGCAGAGTAAGCGGTCGGTTTGTGGCCATGACCCGAATAATCTGATATGCAAGTGCTTGGTTGCAGAGTAACGTCCAAAGTCAAAGATTCAAAGATGTACATAGACAACAGTGTTGAACTGCGTCACCAAATATTAGGGATGTTTGGTTGCACGATCCATCTCGGCTGGCCGTCTGAGTCGGCCAGTGAGTATCTAAACATACTGAGAGACGAATAGTGAAATATCAGCTAGTACGTGCATTCTAATACCATTGCGAACTAATCAAGGATGTCAATCTTAGGTATAGACTATCCATGTTAGCGCTATTGAGCACAAGCTCGTGTATACAGTGGATTCTACCTGACCTGGCATTACTATGATTGTCGCATGCAGTAATCAATAGAACAGGCGTATTACAGGTTGATGCTTGATAGCTTGGATCTGGTAGTATACTTGCTCGACGGTTTTGATAGACATAGTTGGTAGATTAAACTCGGATAGCTCCATAGTACATGAACGTGACACGATCATAGTTAGTAGCTCTGATAGTATAGCTCAAGGGTTGTTAGAAGTAACTGAGACCATATTGTCATTCGAATTGGTGTACTTGAGGAATGATGTTGCAAAGTAACAATCTTGAGATACTAGTCTAGATGTTCATTATGCAATTAGGAATAGGTGTTGCTAAAGCAAGTGATATCTAATCTGTCATTGTATTAGAGGTTCTGACTACGACAGTGAATTGGTACGCATATGGGTCATATCACTTGAGAGTATGATGATATCATTGATCAGTGATTAGTATGCACATGCATTTCAATGAGTTGCAGAGGAGATTTCAGCATACGTGTGTTATGGATCTTTTCATCATGGATTGACTCGCTATGATGGTAATGAGAATGCAGTATTCATAGTTGTATCTAATTGCAGATGATTCGATATATTGTGATGATGGACTAGAATATTCTGGCTTTGATTCAAATTCACTTTTAGATGATTGGAAGTATTTGTGCATTAAGTATAGGGATTGCCATGATGTCGGTAGTTCAGAGTTCTACTGTATGTATTATCGGAATGCATTCAGAGTCATTCAAGAATTGAGATTTTGGTGATCATCAATCATGTATTCGATAGACACTAATGATAATTGATCAACGATGCATTTGAGCTAAGATAATGATTGATCATGTGGTTCAGTGTGAAGTTCGCCAGTTCAAGATTTACAAAGTCTAATTTCATACAAAGTGTTGCAATTAACAAGTTTGCATGCTATTAGATGGGCTAGATTGCCACAATATGCAAATGTTTCACATACAATATTAGTCTTGCCATTATACATATCATGTTAGAGTAACTGTACAATTTCAGCATGCAAGTTTAGCAATTGTAGAATGCAGTTAATATAGCATTAGATAGCATTTTATAGGATAGATAGTAATGCCATTAGATTTTAGAATAATGATCAGTGCTTAATCAAATCTTCACATTGTGTAAATTAGTAACATGACGTTAGAACTGTTAAATTAATTGCATGCTTTATAAAAATGAAGCTCATTTATTTTATGTACGCTTTGAATTTATAGTCATTATAAAACCATTAGATAGCCATTATGCAAAATTATTCGTGATATTACACCTTGATTCAGAATCAACATAAACATGTCACCTCTTATCAAGTGAAATATAGCAAAACGATTTGAATTTAATCAACTAAATTAGGATTCACGTCTTAACTACATTGAATCTGACCATCCTAAAAATTAATACCACATCCAATTAAACATCAATCAATACAAATCAACCTACATCAATCCACACATTGACAAAGACAATTGAACCGTCAAGTATTGAAACCAACCCATACAAGATGGATTACTATTCAAACTAACAAGACACAATACCTAAATGGTCTATACAATCAATACAATATACATTTGCAACATGTAATACACCCAGCATACAACAAGCTCTAATTCAACACAAAATCACACATCAAGTATACAGACTTACATTAATAGCAACCAAATCAAACTCAATCAACCATCATTTACACCAAATCATAATCATCTTTCAACATAGCTAGAACGTGATAAACATCTCATAAACATGACATACATACACCACTATGAAGCTAGGAAATATCGAACTTATACCAATGATCAACTATCATAGCCAATGAATATCTGTGCAAACTAGACATCAACCTCAGAATTCTACCAGCAATTATCATGTTAATTATTTTCGGTGCAAGCCATCGGCGAGCTTCGTGATGGAGATGTGCGAGTTTGGTGGATCCACGATTACATGGTGAGTTCAATTTACAAGAAGCGAAAAGATTTGCAAAGTTGCATTTTGGTGCATCAAGATAATGAGTTTGATCGACCCACAATGGGTGAAGTGGTCCTCGTTCTTGAAGGTCTACAAGAGCCTAATATGCCCCTATGCCAAGGCAATTTGCCGCTATAACGAAATGCTCTAGTGTGGCCTCAAAGTAACATAATTTTCAGTCGATACAAGTATTATTTCTATTCAGCCAATTTCAAAGGTTTAGTATGGCCACTATGGTATTTGAAGGAACGAAGGATGCCAAGTATGCCATTGCCAAATTTAAGCGGAATGCACTTTATTGCGACTTGATTAATAATAACAATTAATACATATATAGTGTGTACTCGATGTAACAATCCTTGCTTCACAAATTTTAAACTTCTAGTGTGATGCGAAGGCTATAAAGAAGATAAGCATGCAATTTATAAAATGTAACGTTATGATGCGTGTGGTTTTATGTTTTATTTATTTCGTCTTTTAAAGTAAAAAGTGCCAATTTGATTCTTAGGTACCGCGTTTTATGCAAATTTATGCGCATGGTATAAAACCGATTGAGTCTCCTATGAATGAAAACATCAAAAGCAGTTGACTTCGTTCTCTTGATCGGTCAAACATGAAAGCCAATGTTATCGGTTTGAGCAACCATGTGGATGAATATGTGAGATATCACTGCGATGATTTTTAGATAATGAGAATATTTGGGCCTCTTTATCTTTATACAACCATTGCAATCTACGGACACATCCAATAAAAAATACAATAGAACAAAGTCCAACTGAAATATTGCCAATCAATTGAAACAAAGTCTACTATTTAATTTCCAGCCACCGTTATTGAAGAACATATGGTCACCACCTCCAAAGAATGGCTGTAACACCCCAACCCATACAAGCTTGGAATATTACTAACTTTACACAAAATTACAAATTTAAATGACACCTCCTTTGTTTTACGGACATCCACGACGAGCAAGTAACATGTTTGCACATATAATCAACCATCAACACCAGATAAATAAACTCCCATTAACGGTAAACAACCGACAATCACACATTCCATTCATCGAACCACCTCATCTCAACTAGAACCAACATCATAAACCAAATTCACCTTTTACCTTTAACGACGGCGACAAAGTCATTAAACAGTTAACAAACCAAATAACCAACGAATGGAATAAACATTCATCTCCACATTAGACAAGTATAATGAACGACCATCTAAATAGCCTAGGAAATGAGGTGACTAAATTACTAAATCAAACATTCATAACAATGTGAGTACTTGTGCCAACTAGGACTGAACTACACCCCTCCCATGCATGTCGCCTTCATCAATCACCTAAAAACATTTAAAAAGCAAGGGTGAGTCCACGACTCAGCAAGTATACATTAATCAAAGAGATTACTTTAACAATACCACATTAATGCCAATCCTCAATCATTATGCCACTGTCTCTGCAATCAACTCATTTCTTCAATGAATGCAATGCAATGCATGCGTCTGTATCTGTGAGCTCATACCGGTATAGCTAGAGTGTCACCCGTCGGTGCACACCCTTGCCCGTCCTCTCAAGGCCGGGGACCAATTACTCCACTCCCGTGGAGTGCCTACCAAAGTAGGACTTTTCCCTCCCACATCAGTGGGATGCCTACCCGAGGGTAGGTCCTGTCATATGAATGCAATGCAGGAGATGCAACTTATACCAATAAACAGTTTCAACAGCAAGTATGCTCAATAGAATTTGCATTGCCTCAGTAGTCATATCTTCACCAAACACATTCATCGATCGATAAATCTTTTAAATAACATATACTTGCCTTTCTATTCTCGAGGGCTAGCACGGCCTTACGATCGACGACGATGTCGCCCACCACCTCTGAAGGTGATAAACCTCAATACAATACACATACAAACAAGGTAGTAAAAGGCATATCGCTCCTACGCGCAACTCTTAGATCATTCCCATTCACACCACTAGAACCCTTAAATACCACTAAATAAGAATTCTGGACAGCAACATAAAAACAACCATAACTCCTTCATCTCTCGCTCGATTTCTGCGTTCTTGCATTCAAAAGCGAAGATAAAGTCGCTCGCTCCTCTTTTACAAAAGGATCGGTGCCGATTCTCAACCTAAACATGCCAAAACCGACAAATATGCTGCTGCATTGGTGATCATCAATCCAACTATCATATTTCCCCCTAGCCAACACTTAAACCCACAATTTAACATCTAATATGCAGTAATTTCCATGGGGCGTTCCTAATCACATCCTAATCAGCAATACACAAAGGAAGCACGAGGATAATCAAACCCTAAGACCATTCTTTACCTTCTTCCTTCTCTTCCCTTTGCTTATTCCTTGACCACCCACACGGACAGCAAAGCGGCGACCGGCGACGGCGCAACCATGGATGGCGAGTTCCACCGTAGAAGCTAGGACAATATAACAAATTGACATTGTCTTGTGAATGTGTACTTCCGTTATTGAATGCCACATGCATCTCTAACTCGTGAATGCGTACTGTGCATGGATTTAAATAGCGCGCTATAGCGTCGCTATAGCGCCGCTAGCTATAGCGTTTGGGAGACACTGGCGCTATGCTTTTAACCATTTTGAGGCTATTGACGCCTCGACCTCTATAGTGCTTGAAATAGCACGCTAAACTATGCCGCTAACATGCCAATTTAGCGTCGCTATAGCACTTTGGGCCAAATTTGGTGCAGGGCTAAATTGAGCGGTGACGCCCAAATCCACACAATATCGACCCAAATCCACACAATATTCCGCACAACACGGTCACACTTCCAAGCTTTGCACTTATGCTTGAGGCAATTGGACTTGTTAAGTACTTAAGTTGTTAGGCTATTAGACTAATATGCGGAGAGCTGCAAAACTAATTTATGTTGGCTTGTTGGATTTAAATATCTGCTGTGATTCCTGCATTTTACATGTTTTTTTGAAAAAAAGCTAAATGTCTTAGCGTCGCTATAGCACGTCTTAGTGTTTCTAGGAGGCCTTCGCTAAAGTGTTTAGTGCGCTATTTAAAACACTGGTACTGTGTGATTCTTTGATGCAAATATAGATTTTGTAAATTTGTGTCTTGTAGCGATGACGACCTAGTTGTAGTATACGACATGCAGAGTAAGCGGTCGGTTTGTGGCCATGACCCGAATAATCTGATATGCAAGTGCTTGGTTGCAGAGTAACGTCCAAAGTCAAAGATTCAAAGATGTACATAGACAACAGTGTTGAACTGCGTCACCAAATATTAGGGATGTTTGGTTGCACGATCCATCTCAGCCTGGCCCGTACGAGTCAGCCAGGCTGAGGAGATGCAAGTGATGTTGTTTGGTTATTCAGCATCTGTTGAGTCAGGCTGCGCAAAGATGTTGTCTGGTTGACCATATAGATTAGTGTGGCATATAAAAATTTATGAGGACAAACAAATTTAAAGAATAAATTCTAGAAAATATATAAATTTAAAGCAAAAAAAATTAAAAAACAGATAATAAAAAATTCAAACATAAAAATTTTAGTTTTTTAAAATTTATATGGCAAATGTGGTCTAGTTTTGTTCGAAAAAATATTAGGAATCCATTTTTGATATCGGTTCGGTAGCTGGACATACTAATTAAAAGATATAGCAAAAAAGAATTTAAAAAATGTATTAAAGTGCGTGCTTGTGCATGCAGGAGTTGTGAATTGGCTTCTTCCTCATGCGCGCGAGCACGCATCGAAGAAGCCCGATTCTGCGTTCGGTTGAGCCTGCAGTGAATTTGCATGAGGTTGGCCTAGCTCAAACACTAAAATCAAGCATCAAACAACAAATGCAAGTTGGCTCACCCGACTGATCAGCCTCCGTGCAAGCAACCAAACAGCCCCATTATGTCTCTCGAGAGGTTGTAGGATATGTACACCACCTTGCCCATACACGTTTAGCATTGTTCATCGTTCTCTGGGAGAGCCTCCGTCAACTGTTTGTCTGGAAGAAGCTAACGCAACTTTACGTCAACGACATGGCTGTCCCAGCTCAGCGATTGTGGTGTCGATAGCTAGATGAACATTGATATCTGCTGCTCGTCGTCGGCGCCAAGGACATCGTGGGCTCGTGGCTCCCGGCACGGAACCCAAAAAGAACTGTCCCACACATCTACAGAGGAAGTGGCAAAGAACACTAGTCTTTGTCAAAAACATCAAATTTTTTTTCCCTCTAATTATGTTCGTCCCCTGAAATTTGAAACTGTAACGTACACAAAATACAAGTAACTGCTAACTGCATCCGCATGCATCACCGACGAATTGACTCCTTGCACCTGCTATATCCCTAGTCCAACGCCATTAATTAACACCTTAACATGCACCACACATAGACATAGCATGCATGCCGGTACGTTATTCACCTTGAAGAGAGAATCATGGGGCTCATGAATCTACCTATACCACGCATGCCAAAACATCAACCAAGTTACAACGCTACGGAATATCAATTTCCAGCATCGATTCCTGTCATCCTAATTAACGCCTAACTCTAGCTCCTCCAGAGTCCAGACAGTCGGTCTGCTCACCTAATCACCGTCCATGCCATGCCCTGAATCTTCACATGAGATTTCCTGTGCTTCAATTCTTCGTTTCAACTTAGGAGAATAGACTTTGTCAAGATTATTTTTCCACAGTGCTGGATTTGATAGGTCATAAACTGGTAGACGTACGTACGTCCCATTATTATGACGAGAAGAGATTAGGACAGCACTGCTTCCAAGGAGTCAAGGATAGCGCTAGCTAGCGAACAGAGCCACTGAGACCCGGCTCAGGGTGTACTGTCAGAATCACCCTCCTAGTTGACGGCAGATCGAGTCGCTGCCCTCGCCGTGTCCTCCCCGTCGGTCGAGCTGCCTGCCCCATTCTATATATTCTCTTCTTCTTCCTCACACCAGCAAGGCAGCGAGTGCATCTATCCATATCCATACGTCGTCTATCATACTGAGTTTACTCTCTCGAGCCTCTCCTTGGAAATGTATCCTCACTACATACTCCTCTTGCTTCTCCTCTTCTCCCTGCACGCCGGCCCTTGGTGCTCCGCCGAGAATGGGAATGACACTCTCGCGGCAGGCCAGGTGCTCGCCGTTGGTGCCAAGCTCGTCTCAAGGAACGGTAAGTTCGCTCTCGGCTTCTTCCAGCCAGGAAGCAGCAGCAACTCCTCCTCCAACTGGTACCTAGGTATATGGTTCCACAAGATCCCAATTTTCACACCCGTGTGGGTCGCTAATAGGGAGAGGCCAATCACTGACCCAGAATCCAAGCTAACGCAGCTGGAGATATCAAGAGATGGCAATCTTGTTCTTGTCATCACAAACCATGCACATGAATCCATTGTTTGGTCCACTCAAATAGCCAATAGGACAGAAACCAGCAGCAACATTAGCGTCGTGCTCTCCAACTTGGGCAACCTTGAGATGCGAGACGCCTCAGAGTCAGACCCATCCCTGCAGGTGAGGTGGCAGAGCTTCGACCACCCAACCGATGTCCTGCTCCCCGGCGCCAAGGTTGGCTGGAACAAGGCCACCGGATTCAACCGCCATTTCGTCACGAACAAGAACAGGATTAACCCTGGTCTTGGCAGATACTGCGTTGAATTTGACAGCGCCGAGAAAGGCATCGTCCTTAGGGAGTGTAGCTCGTCCGTGGTGTATTGGTCGTCAGGGAAATACCTTGGGAGAATATACAAGAAGCTACCAGAGGTGGATTCCTTTTATAGCGGTTTTATTAACTACACACACGTTGATGACAGTAAAGAGGAGTACTATATGTATTCTGTGTTGGATAAATCACTCACCATATTCACCTCGGGTGAAATCTCTGGCCAGATCAAGGCGCGTGTGTGGTTAGAGACCTCACAAATACCGGCGAAATATACTCCCACCCATGGATCCTTGCATTGTGCATGCGACTTGCGGGCCTTTCAAAGATCTGTGCGCAGTAATAAAAATTTATCATGTGATTGTATGGATGGCTTTTCGGTGAAGGCGCCTCGGGATTGGGACCTTGGTGATCGATCAGGAGGGTGCATGAGGCATACACCATTAGATTGCAGTTTTGACAGAAACACTACAAGTTCAACAGACAAGTTCAACTTCCAGCCCATGCCTGCAGTTACATTACCCTATAACCACAAGCAAGTGAAGCCACCAAGGTGTGGCGAATGCGCAGACTTGTGCCAATCGGTGCTCTGCCTTTGCTTATTCTGGTAGTAATAGATGCTCGGTCTGGCATGGGGATTTGCTTAATACTGCTGCTAATCCTTCTGGAGATGTTCTATACCTTCGCCTTGCGGCTATAGATATGCCAACATTGAGAGAAACAAAAAGAGCATCACACGTTGGAGCTATTACAGCTGCAAGCATCGTTGGTTTTGGGTTACTGGTACTAATACTGCTGCTAGTTATTTGGATGAGGAACAGGCGGTATGGTTCGCCATTAAAGAACACCCAAGATTGTGGTGGGATTATAACCTTCAGATACAGTGATTTAGTTCATGCTACCAAGAATTTCTCTGAAAAACTGGGACAAGGTGGATTTGGTTCTGTATACAAGGGGGTGTTAAGTGACTCGACTTCTATAGCAGTGAAAAGACTCGACGGTGCCCGTCAGGGAGAGAAGCAATTCAGGGCTGAGGTGAGTTCAATAGGATTGATCCAACATATCAATCTAGTAAAATTGATTGGTTTCTGCTGTGAAGGTGAGAAAAGGCTACTTGCTTATGAACGAATGCTGAATGGGTCTCTTGATGTTCATCTATTCAAGGGCGATGCTACTGTGCTAAATTGGAGCATGAGGTATCAAATAGCCATAGGTGTTGCTAGAGGATTGTCCTACTTGCATGAGAGTTGTCGCGAATGCATCATACACTGTGATATTAAACCAGAAAATATTCTTCTTGATGGATCATTTGTTCCCAAAATTGCAGACTTTGGTATGGCAAAGTTTGTAGGAAGGATTTCAGCCGAGTTCTGACTACTTTTAGAGGAACTGCGGGGTATCTTGCCCCAGAGTGGATTAGTGGAGTTGCTATTACTTCAAAAGTTGATGTTTACAGCTTTGGTATGGTATTGTTGGAACTCATGTCAGGAAAGAGGAATTCACCTGAAGTATATTCTACCAGCAATTATCATGTTAATTATTTTCCGGTGCAAGCCATCAGCAGGCTTCGTGATGGAGATGTGCAGAGTTTGGTGGATCCACGATTACATGGTGAGTTCAATTTACAAGAAGCAGAAAAGATTTGCAAAGTTGCATTTTGGTGCATCCAAGATAATGAGTTTGATCGACCCACAATGGGTGAAGTGGTCCTCGTTCTTGAAGGTCTACAAGAGCCTAATATGCCCCCTATGCCAAGGCAATTTGCCGCTATAACGAAATGCTCTAGTGTGGCCTCAAAGTAACATAATTTTCAGTCGATACAAGTATTATTTCTATTCAGCCAATTTCAAAGGTTTAGTATGGCCACTATGGCGCTGAAGGAACGAAGGATGCCAAGTATGCCATTGCCAAATTTAAGCGGAATGCCTTTATTGCAGCTTGATTAATAACAATTAATACATATATAGTGTGTACTCGATGTAACAATCCTTGCTTCACAAATTTTAAACTTCTAGTGTGATGCGAAGGCTATAAAGAAGATAAGCATGCAATTTATAAAATGTAGCATTATGATGCGTGTGGTTTTATGTTTTATTTATTTCTGTCTTTTAAAGTAAAAAGTGCCAATTTGATTCTTAGGTACCGCGTTTTATGCAAATTTGTCTGCATGGTATAAAACCGACTGAGTCTCCTGTAACTGAAAACATCAAAACAGTTGACTTCGTTCTCTTGATCGGTCAAACATGAAAGCCAATGTTATCGGTTTGAGCAACCATGTGGATGAATATGTGAGATATCACACTGATGATTTTTAGATAATGAGAATATTTGGGCCTCTTTATCTTTATACAACCATTGCAATCTACGGACACATCCAATAAAAAATACAATAGAACAAAGTCCAACTGAAATATTGCCAATCAATTGAAACAAAGTCTACTATTTAATTTCCAGCCACCGTTATTGAAGAACATATGGTCACCACCTCCAAAGAATGGTCAGTAACACCCCAACCCATACAAGCTTGGAATATTACTAACTTTACACAAAATTACAAATTTAACAACACCTCCTTTGTTTTCGGACATCCACGACAGCAAGTAACATGTTTGCACATATAATCAACCATCAACACCAGATAAATAAACTCCCATTAACGATAAACAACCGACAATCACACATTCCATTCATCGAACCACCTCATCTCAACTAGAACCAACATCATAAACCAAATTCACCTTTTACCTTTAACGACGGCGACAAAGTCATTAAACAGTTAACAAACCAAATAACCAACGAATGGAATAAACATTCATCTCCACATTAGACAAGTATAATGAGCGACCATCTAAATAGCCTAGGAAATGAGGTGACTAAATTACTAAATCAAACATTCATAACAATGTGAGTACTTGTGCCAACTAGGACTGAACTACACCCCTCCCATGCATGTCGCCTTCATCAATCACCTAAAAACATTTAAAAAGCAAGGGTGAGTCCACGACTCAGCAAGTATACATTAATCAAAGAGATTACTTTAACAATACCACATTAATGCCAATCCTCAATCATTATGCCACTGTCTCTGCAATCAACTCATTTCTTCAATGAATGCAATGCAATGCATGCGTCTGTATCTGTGAGCTCATACCGGTATAGCTAGAGTGTCACCCGTCGGTGCACACCCTTGCCCGTCCTCTCAAGGCCGGGGACCAATTACTCCACTCCCGTGGAGTGCCTACCAAAGTAGGACTTTTCCCTCCCACATCAGTGGGATGCCTACCCGAGGGTAGGTCCTGTCATATGAATGCAATGCAGGAGATGCAACTTATACCAATAAACAGTTTCAACAAAGAAGTATGCTCAATAGAATTTGCATTGCCTCAGTAGTCATATCTTCACCAAACACATTCATCGATCGATAAATCTTTTAAATAACATATACTTGCCTTTCTATTCTCGAGGGCTAGCACGGCCTTACGATCGACATTTATGTCGCCCCACCACCTCTGTAAGGTGATAAACCTCAATACAATACACATACAAACAAGGTAGTAAAAGGCATATCGCTCCTACGCGCAACTCTTAGATCATTCCCATTCACACCACTAGAACCCTTAAATACCACTAAATAAGAATTCTGGACAGCAACATAAAAACAACCATAACTCCTTCATCTCTCGCTCGATTTCTGCGTTCTTGCATTCAAAACGAAGATAAAGTCGCTACGCTCCTCTTTTACAAAAGGATCGGGTGCCGATTCTCAACCTAAACATGCCAAAACCGACAAATATGCTGCTGCATTGGTGATCATCAATCCAACTATCATATTTCCCCCTAGCCAACACTTAAACCCACAATTTAACATCTAATATGCAGTAATTTCCATGGGGACGTTCCTAATCACATCCTAATCAGCAATACACAAAGGAAGCACGAGGATAATCAAACCCTAAGACCATTCTTTACCTTCTTCCTTCTCTTCCCTTTGCTTATTCCCTTCGGCCACCCACACGGACAGCAAAGCGACGACCCGGCGACGGCGCAACCATGGATGGCGAGTTCCACCGTAGAAGCTAGGACAATATAACAAATTGACATTGTCTTGTGAATGTGTACTTCCGTTATTGAATGCCACATGCATCTCTAACTCGTGAATGCGTACTGTGCATGGATTTAAATAGCGCGCTATAGCGTCGCTATAGCGCCGCTAGCTATAGCGTTTGGGAGACACTGGCGCTATGCTTTTAACCATTTTGAGGCTATTGACGCTACGACCTCTATAGTGCGAAATAGCACGTTAAACTATGCCGCTAACATGCCAATTTAGCGTCGCTATAGCACTTTGGGCCAAATTTGGTGCAGGGCTAAATTGAGCGGCTGACGGCCCAAATCCACACAATATACGACCCAAATCCACACAATATTCCGCACAACACGGTCACACTTCCAAGCTTTGCACTTATGCTTGAGGCAATTGGACTTGTTAAGTACTTAAGTTGTTAGGCTATTAGACTAATATGCAGGAGAGCTGCAAAACTAATTTATGTTGGCTTGTTGGATTTAAATATCTGCTGTGATTCCCTGCATTTTACATGTTTTTTTTGAAAAAAAGCTAAATGTCTTAGCGTCGCTATAGCACGTCTTAGTGTTTCTAGGAGGCCTTCGCTAAAATGTTTAGTGCGCTATTTAAAACACTGGTACTGTGTGATTCTTTGATGCAAATATAGATTTTGTAAATTTGTGTCTTGTAGCGATGACGACCTAGTTGTAGTATCGACATGCGAGTAAGCGGTCGGTTTGTGGCCATGACCCGAATAATCTGATATGCAAGTGCTTGGTTGCAGAGTAACGTCCAAAGTCAAAGATTCAAAGATGTACATAGACAACAGTGTTGAACTGCGTCACCAAATATTAGGGATGTTTGGTTGCACGATCCATCTCACTGGCCCGTACGAGTCAGCCAGGCTGAGGAGATGCAAGTGATGTTGTTTGGTTATTCAACATCTGTTGAGTCAGTCACATAAAGATGTTGTCTGGTTGACCATATAGATTAGTGTGGCATATAAAAATTTATGAGGACAAACAAATTTAAAGAATAAATTCTAGAAAATATATAAATTTAAAGCAAAAAAAATTAAAAAACAGATAATAAAAAATTCAAACATAAAAATTTTAGTTTTTTAAAATTTATATGGCAAATGTGGTCTAGTTTTGTTCGAAAAAATATTAGGAATCCATTTTTGATATCGGTTCGGTAGCTGGACATACTAATTAAAAGATATAGCAAAAAAGAATTTAAAAAATGTATTAAAGTGCGTGCTTGTGCATGCAGGAGTTGTGAATTGGCTTCTTCCTGTGCGCGCCAGAGCCTGCATGCGAAGAGAAGCCCGATTCCTGCGTTCCGGTTGAGCCTGCAGTGAATTTGCATGAGGTTGGCCTAGCTCAAACACTAAAATCAAGCATCCAAACAACAAATGCAGTGGCTCACCCGACCTGATCAGCCTCCGTGCAAGCAACCAAACAGCCCCATTATGTCTCTACGAGAGGTTGTAGGATATGTACACCACCTTGCCCATACACAGTTTAGCATTGTTCATCGTTCTACAGGGAGAGCCTCCCGTCAACTGTTTGTCCTGGAAGAAGCTAACGCAACTTTACGTCAACGACATGGCTGTCCCCAGCTCAGCGATTGTGGTGTCTGATAGCTAGACTGAACATTGATATCTGCTGCTCGTCGTCTGACGCCAAGGACATCGTGGGCTCGTGGCTCCCGGCACGGAACCCAAAAAGAACTGTCCCACACATCTACAGAGGAAGTGGCAAAGAACACTAGTCTTTGTCAAAAACATCAAATTTTTTTTCCCTCTAATTATGTTCGTCCCCTGAAATTTGAAACTGTAACGTACACAAAATACAAGTAACTGCTAACTGCATCCGCATGCATCACCGACGAATTGACTCCTTGCACCTGCTATATCCCTAGTCCAACGCCATTAATTAACACCTTAACATGCACCACACATAGACATAGCATGCATGCCGGTACGTTATTCACCTTGAAGAGAGAATCATGGGGCTCATGAATCTACCTATACCACGCATGCCAAAACATCAACCAAGTTACAACGCTACGGAATATCAATTTCCAGCATCGATTCCTGTCATCCTAATTAACGCCTAACTCTAGCTCCTCCAGAGTCCAGACAGTCGGTCTGCTCACCTAATCACCGTCCATGCCATGCCCTGAATCTTCACATGAGATTTCCTGTGCTTCAATTCTTCGTTTCAACTTAGGAGAATAGACTTTGTCAAGATTATTTTTCCACAGTGCTGGATTTGATAGGTCATAAACTGGTAGACGTCGTCGTCCCATTATTATGACGAGAAGAGATTAGGACAGCACTGCTTCCAAGGAGTCAAGGATAGCGCTAGCTAGCGAAACGAGCCACGAGACCCGGCTCGGGGTGTCTTGTCGAATCACCCTCCTAGTTGACGGCAGATCGAGTCGCTGCCCTCGCCGTGTCCTCCCGTCGGTCGAGCTGCCTGCCCCATTCTATATATTCTCTTCTTCTTCCTCACACCAGCAAGGCAGCGAGTGCATCTATCCATATCCATCGTCGTCTATCATCTTGAGTTTACTCTCTCGAGCCTCTCCTTGAAATGTATCCTCACTACATACTCCTCTTGCTTCTCCTCTTCTCCTCTGCACGCCGCCCTTGGTGCTCCGCCGAGAATGGGAATGACACTCTCATGGCAGGCAGTGCTCGCCGTTGGTGCCAAGCTCGTCTCAAGGAACAGTAAGTTCGCTCTCGGCTTCTTCCAGCCAGAAGCAGCAGCAACTCCTCCTCCAACTGGTACCTAGGTATATGGTTCCACAAGATCCCAATTTTCACACCCGTGTGGGTCGCTAATAGGAGAGGCCAATCATCGACCCGTAATCCAAGCTAACGCAATGGAGATATCAAGAGATGGCAATCTTGTTCTTGTCATCACAAACCATGCACATGAATCCATTGTTTGGTCCACTCAAATAGCCAATAGGACAGAAACCAGCAGCAACATTAGCGTCGTGCTCTCCAACTTGGGCAACCTTGAGATGCGAGACGCCTCAGAGTCAGACCCATCCCTGCAGGTGAGGTGGCAGAGCTTCGACCACCCAACCGATGTCCTGCTCCCCGGCGCCAAGGTTGGCTGGAACAAGGCCACCGGATTCAACCGCCATTTCGTCACGAACAAGAACAGGATTAACCCTGGTCTTGGCAGATACTGCGTTGAATTTGACAGCGCCGAGAAAGGCATCGTCCTTAGGGAGTGTAGCTCGTCCGTGGTGTATTGGTCGTCAGGGAAATACCTTGGGAGAATATACAAGAAGCTACCAGAGGTGGATCCCTTTTATAGCGGTTTTATTAACTACACACACGTTGATGACAGTAAAGAGGAGTACTATATGTATTCTGTGTTGGATAAATCACTCACCATATTCACCTCGGGTGAAATCTCTGGCCAGATCAAGGCGCGTGTGTGGTTAGAGACCTCACAGCGCTGGCAGGAAATATACTCCCAGCCCATGGATCCTTGCATTGTGCATGCAGCTTGCGGGCCTTTCAGCATCTGTAGCAGCCGTAATAAAAATTTATCATGTGATTGTATGGATGGCTTTTCGGTGAAGGCGCCTCGGGATTGGGACCTTGGTGATCGATCAGGAGGGTGCATGAGGCATACACCATTAGATTGCAGTTTTGACAGAAACACTACAAGTTCAACAGACAAGTTCAACTTCCAGCCCATGCCTGCAGTTACATTACCCTATAACCCTGAAACAGTAGAAGCCACCAGTGTGAGCGAATGCGCAGAAGCTTGTGCCAATCAGTGCTCCTGCACTGCTTATTCCTACGGTAGTAATAGATGCTCGGTCTGGCATGGGGATTTGCTTAATACTGCTGCTAATCCTTCTGGAGATGTTCTATACCTTCGCCTTGCGGCTATAGATATGCCAACATTGAGAGAAACAAAAAGAGCATCACACGTTGGAGCTATTACAGCTGCAAGCATCGTTGGTTTTGGGTTACTGGTACTAATACTGCTGCTAGTTATTTGGATGAGGAACAGGCGGTATGGTTCGCCATTAAAGAACACCCAAGATTGTGGTGGGATTATAACCTTCAGATACAGTGATTTAGTTCATGCTACCAAGAATTTCTCTGAAAAACTGGGACAAGGTGGATTTGGTTCTGTATACAAGGGGGTGTTAAGTGACTCGACTTCTATAGCAGTGAAAAGACTCGACGGTGCCCGTCAGGGAGAGAAGCAATTCAGGGCTGAGGTGAGTTCAATAGGATTGATCCAACATATCAATCTAGTAAAATTGATTGGTTTCTGCTGTGAAGGTGAGAAAAGGCTACTTGCTTATGAACGAATGCTGAATGGGTCTCTTGATGTTCATCTATTCAAGGGCGATGCTACTGTGCTAAATTGGAGCATGAGGTATCAAATAGCCATAGGTGTTGCTAGAGGATTGTCCTACTTGCATGAGAGTTGTCGCGAATGCATCATACACTGTGATATTAAACCAGAAAATATTCTTCTTGATGGATCATTTGTTCCCAAAATTGCAGACTTTGGTATGGCAAAGTTTGTAGGAAGGGATTTCAGCCGAGTTCTGACTACTTTTAGAGGAACTGCGGGGTATCTTGCCCCAGAGTGGATTAGTGGAGTTGCTATTACTTCAAAAGTTGATGTTTACAGCTTTGGTATGGTATTGTTGGAACTCATGTCAGGAAAGAGGAATTCACCTGAAGTATATTCTACCAGCAATTATCATGTTAATTATTTTCCGGTGCAAGCCATCAGCAGGCTTCGTGATGGAGATGTGCAGAGTTTGGTGGATCCACGATTACATGGTGAGTTCAATTTACAAGAAGCAGAAAAGATTTGCAAAGTTGCATTTTGGTGCATCCAAGATAATGAGTTTGATCGACCCACAATGGGTGAAGTGGTCCTCGTTCTTGAAGGTCTACAAGAGCCTAATATGCCCCCTATGCCAAGGCAATTTGCCGCTATAACGAAATGCTCTAGTGTGGCCTCAAAGTAACATAATTTTCAGTCGATACAAGTATTATTTCTATTCAGCCAATTTCAAAGGTTTAGTATGGCCACTATGGCGCTGAAGGAACGAAGGATGCCAAGTATGCCATTGCCAAATTTAAGCGGAATGCACTGTTGCAGCTTCAGTGTAATAACAATTAATACATATATAGTGTGTACTCGATGTAACAATCCTTGCTTCAGCAAATTTTAAACTTCTAGTGTGATGCAGAAGGCTATAAAGAAGATAAGCATGCAATTTATAAAATGTAACGTATGATGCGTGTGGTTTTATGTTTTATTTATTTCTGTCTTTTAAAGTAAAAAGTGCCAATTTGATTCTTAGGTACCGCGTTTTATGCAAATTTGTCTGCATGGTATAAAACCGACTGAGTCTCCTGTAACTGAAAACATCAAAACAGTTGACTTCGTTCTCTTGATCGGTCAAACATGAAAGCCAATGTTATCGGATTTGAGCAACCATGTGGATGAATATGTGAGATATCACACTGATGATTTTTAGATAATGAGAATATTTGGGCCTCTTTATCTTTATACAACCATTGCAATCTACGGACACATCCAATAAAAAATACAATAGAACAAAGTCCAACTGAAATATTGCCAATCAATTGAAACAAAGTCTACTATTTAATTTCCAGCCACCGTTATTGAAGAACATATGGTCACCACCTCCAAAGAATGGCTGTAACACCCCAACCCATACAAGCTTGGAATATTACTAACTTTACACAAAATTACAAATTTCGACAGCACCTCCTTTGTTTTCTGGACATCCACGACAGGCAAGTAACATGTTTGCACATATAATCAACCATCAACACCAGATAAATAAACTCCCATTAACAGTAAACAACCGACAATCACACATTCCATTCATCGAACCACCTCATCTCAACTAGAACCAACATCATAAACCAAATTCACCTTTTACCTTTAACGACGGCGACAAAGTCATTAAACAGTTAACAAACCAAATAACCAACGAATGGAATAAACATTCATCTCCACATTAGACAAGTATAATGAACGACCATCTAAATAGCCTAGGAAATGAGGTGACTAAATTACTAAATCAAACATTCATAACAATGTGAGTACTTGTGCCAACTAGGACTGAACTACACCCCTCCCATGCATGTCGCCTTCATCAATCACCTAAAAACATTTAAAAAGCAAGGGTGAGTCCACGACTCAAATAAGTATACATTAATCAAAGAGATTACTTTAACAATACCACATTAATGCCAATCCTCAATCATTATGCCACTGTCTCTGCAATCAACTCATTTCTTCAATGAATGCAATGCAATGCATGCGTCTGTATCTGTGAGCTCATACCGGTATAGCTAGAGTGTCACCCGTCGGTGCACACCCTTGCCCGTCCTCTCAAGGCCGGGGACCAATTACTCCACTCCCGTGGAGTGCCTACCAAAGTAGGACTTTTCCCTCCCACATCAGTGGGATGCCTACCCGAGGGTAGGTCCTGTCATATGAATGCAATGCAGGAGATGCAACTTATACCAATAAACAGTTTCAACAGCAAGTATGCTCAATAGAATTTGCATTGCCTCAGTAGTCATATCTTCACCAAACACATTCATCGATCGATAAATCTTTTAAATAACATATACTTGCCTTTCTATTCTCGAGGGCTAGCACGACGCACAGTCGACGACGATGTCGCCCCACCACCTACAGAAGGTGATAAACCTCAATACAATACACATACAAACAAGGTAGTAAAAGGCATATCGCTCCTACGCGCAACTCTTAGATCATTCCCATTCACACCACTAGAACCCTTAAATACCACTAAATAAGAATTCTGGACAGCAACATAAAAACAACCATAACTCCTTCATCTCTCGCTCGATTTCTGCGTTCTTGCATTCAAAACGAAGATAAAGTCGCTACGCTCCTCTTTTACAAAAGGATCGGGTGCCGATTCTCAACCTAAACATGCCAAAACCGACAAATATGCTGCTGCATTGGTGATCATCAATCCAACTATCATATTTCCCCCTAGCCAACACTTAAACCCACAATTTAACATCTAATATGCAGTAATTTCCATGGGGACGTTCCTAATCACATCCTAATCAGCAATACACAAAGGAAGCACGAGGATAATCAAACCCTAAGACCATTCTTTACCTTCTTCCTTCTCTTCCCTTTGCTTATTCCCTTCGGCCACCCACACGGACAGCAAAGCGACGACCCGGCGACGGCGCAACCATGGATGGCGTCGGCGCGGTGCTGGGCGACGGCAAGCACGGCGCTGGACGACGGCAACGGCGGAGACGGCGCGACACCGACGCTGCACGACGGCTGGGACGACAGTCGCGACCTCCGGCGAGACGGCGGCGGCGCGACCAGACGAGGTCACGGCGTGGGGGTGAGAGAGACGAAGGGCGGCGGGTTTGCCCTGGAGAGGAAACCGTCGGGTTCTCTCCCCCACTCCCTGCCTATTTACCCCTTAGGATGGGCCGGGTCTGGGCCTTGAGCCCACGTATTATTACATTCTACTCCCCTTAAAAGAATTCGTCCTCGAATTCTAAATCGCTTCTATAGAACAACAATTCACATAAAACTGTAATTTATACCTGAAGAAAATAATTCTGGGTACTTTTCTCGCATAAGGGACTCCAATTCCCAAGTCGCCTCACGTTCAGTCTGATTCGTCCAAAGAACCCTGACATACTTTATGGTCTTTCGCCGTAATACTCGCTCTGACTCTTCAAGGATTTTGACAGGACGAGATTCAATTGTAAGGTCTTGCTCAATGGACAGTGGCTCTAAAGGTACTTGATGTTCCGGATCCTTTAAGTATTTCCTCAGCATAGAGATATGAAATACATTGTGCACTCCTCGCATGGATTCCGGAAGTTCCAAGCGATAAGCCAATTTACCAATCCGTGCCACAATCGGAAACGGACCCACATATCTCGGGCTCAACTTGCCCTTTGTACCAAAACGCACAATGCCTTTGGTAGGGGAAACCCTCAACAAGACCTGGTCACCCACCTCAAACTCAAGCTCCCTTCGCCTTACGTCAGCATAACTCTTCTGTCTACTCTGGGCGGCAAGTAAATTCTGTCGAACCTCGGCTACTCGATCAACCGTCTGTTGGACCCAATCAGGACCCAAAACCGCCTTCTCTCCTACTGCATCCCAGCAAAGAGGAGACCTACACTTCCGCCCATACAAAACTTCAAACGGTGCAGCTCGAATGCTAGAGTGATAGCTATTGTTGTAGGCGAACTCCGCGAGTGCCAAATGATCCTCCCAACTCCCTTTCCAGGACAACACACAGGACCTAAGCATGTCCTCGAGTGTTTGAATGGTGCCTTCGACCGACCATCATGCGAGGGTGAAAGGCTGTGCTCAAACGAAGCTGCGTACCCAAAGCACACTGCAAACTCTCCCAAAACTTGGAAAGAAACTTGGTATCTCTGTCCGAGACAATGGTTTTAGGCACACCTTGCGAGCTCCTCCTCCTCCCCACGTCTCCTCCCCCTCGCACCCTCCCGCGCGCTCCTCGTCGTCGCGCGCATCCTTAGCCGCCGCCTCCTCCCGTGCATCCTCGCCGCCGCCCCGCGCCTCGCGTCTCCTCCAGCGCCGCACACTCCTCCCCTCCGCCGTCGCCAGTGCCGCCCCACCGCCTCCTTCCTCGCTTGGCAGTCGTCACCACCCCTCCTCCTCCACGCCCGCGCGCACGGGGGAGGTCCCCCCTCGCCATGCTCCAAGGGAAGCCGCTAGATCTGGAGGGGGCCAGCGACCATGACGATAAGGGAGCATGGGGGTGTCAAGCTCGCCGTCGCGCCGCTGGATCCGGCGAGAAAGGGGTAGGGTCTCGCCGGATCTGGGGAAGGAGGAGGCAAGGAGGAGACCCATCCCTATTTCAGACTCGAAACCTGAGGTTCGTCTTTGGAAACCTAGGATTTCTATGCCGAAACTTTGGAATTGTACATATAAAACTTTCTGTTTTCCTCGATCTGAAACTTTGGAGGACTCCGCTCATGGAAATGTACTTTTCTCCTACTTAAACTTTAAGTTTTAAATTTTGAAACTTGAATCTCTGCCTACCGAAACTTGAACTTTGCACTATCGAAACTTGTCTTTTTCTCGAGGCGCTTTCTGAAACCTTAGGTTTCATCTCCAAGTTGCAGGAAACTTGAGGTTTTACGATCTCGAAACTTCGTTTTTTTTCTGAAAACTTAGGTTTTGCTCACTAAAACTTGTATATTGCCTACCGAAACTTGGCTCTCATTCTCTAAAACTTTCTAAAATCCCAAGTTTCGTCCGCAAGTTGTCACGGGTTATCAAGTTTTCACCGTTATTTTTCAAGTTTTAGTAGATATCTGCGCAAGTTTCCTGCTGACGTCAGCAGGTCCAGACGGGCCGGACGTCCGACGGCTGGCGCTGCCCTTTTCTTTTCCCTCTTCCTCTTTCCTCTCCTGCGTGGCTAATCGCATCCACAAACCAAGTCTCCGACGCCCCACTGCATCTCGTCGTGCACCGCCCCACCTCCACGCCTTCCTTCGCCGGAGACCGCCATCGCCGATGCCGTCCTCGCCCCGAGCCTCCTTCCCGTCTGCCGGAGCCATGCAGCCAGTGCCGCCATCCAAGCTCGAGCCGCCGCCTTGCGTTTCTTTGCCAAGCCGCTGCTAGGCCAACGCACCACCTTGGCCTTGCCATCGCTATGGACCGTCAAGCCGCCCGGGCTACCGCCGCCGCCACCCTAGCCACGCCCTGGACAGATCTCGCCGTGGCGCCGGTGCCTTGCCGCCGCCGCCTGCGATTCCGTCGGCAAGCGCGCCCGCACCTCGCCACACGCCGAGAGCGCCGTTGTGCGCGCGCCCTAGCGCCGCCGCCCTTGGCCTGCGCTCTAGCCGGAGCTGCGCTGCCCACGTTGCCGCCTCGGAGCAGCAGCCGCCTTGTGTTAGGAATTACGCCGATGCAAGATCACGAACGACACCAGGAGGCACGATGTTTGGTAATGCAGTTCGGCATTGCTGCCTACATCTGCGGGCTCTGATTATGGGCGCTCCTCCCTAATCCATAATACCACAGCACACCGGCTAACCAGGTCACGGCCATATGCCGGCCGCTGACCTCCTCTTGCCTATGCTACTATTATGAGGTCGTTATCTCGGTTACACCATGGCTGTCTCCCTTTATATAGTGGAGGCCTGGATAGAGTCCGACTCTAATACTAACCAACCCTGCCTAGTACAACACAGAGTCCATGTAACCTACCCGTACACATATTCGACACAATACCTAACAAACTCCACCTTGGAGAATATGGCCTCTCCACTTTGAAGTGGTTCCAGCGTCTTGCGCGAACCCGTGCACCCGGACTCTGGTTGCTTCCTTCTTTGCAGCCTACAGCGGGCCGCCCGACGAGTCCTTATCAAACTCGCCGCCTTTTGGAACAAATGACGCTGACCCTGCAAAATGCTTAGCAGCTCCACCTGCAACAGAAGCCCCTTCTAATAGAAAAACCTCAGCACTGTCGCCTCCGAAGTCATACGAGCCTATTGTCACATTAGCATCTGCTCCCTTTGGTGGATCTGGACAGTCCCTCTTCATGTGCCCCTACTCATTGCACCTCAAGCACCGCACCGCCCTGTTATTTTTTTGTTCTTCTTTCCGGTCTCATTACCGCCTTGATCACCTGAGACTTGCAAAGCAACAGAACGAGATTCTTCCACTGCATTTTTATTCTTCCTCAATTGATGAGACATAAGCACCGCAGTAATATCCTTAGTCTTGATGCTATCCTTGCCATATGTCAGCGTCGTGACCAAATGCTCAAAGGAAGGAGGCAACGAACAAAGAAGAATAATTGCCTTGTCTTCATCAGCGATTGTCACCTCCAGATGTGATAAATTCGTGACATACCTATTGAAAACATCAATGTGTGCTTGCAGATCTGACCCCTCCTGCATCTTTAGCCCATACAACTTCTGCTTCAGATACAGCTTGCTGGTCAGAGTCTTGGACATGAACTGACTGGCCTGCTTGTCCCAAATTTCCTTTGGTGATGATAACTCCATGACATGGTACTTGACCTGATCTGAGAGACAAAGGCGTATGGTTTTCGCAGCCTGCAACCGCATCTCCTTTCAATCACCGGCCTCCACCTTCTCCGGTTTATTCGCCTTAAGAGCCACCACAATCCCCTGCTGTACCAGGATATCCCGGACCCTCGCCTGCCATAAACTGAAGTTTCCCGTACCGTCAAACCTCACCGTACTGAAATTTGTATGTGTCGGCTTCATCCTGCCGACCTACGATTCGACCAACGCCAATTGCTTGTCGATGGATGTATCGCCACCAGACCCGTTCGCCATCTTGAACAGATAGCCAACAGCCCTCCAAGAACGCCTCCCTCCTTCGAAATCTCACGCCTAAAAAAGTCCTCCAAAATCCACGCTCAAAAACACTGTTGATTGCTTTGGATTGTTGGGTTTGGCTCCCCCTTGGACCCCCTTTTATAGTGGTGAGGTAAAAACCTTCCACGAGTAGAACTCCTTTTTTTCTCGTACTCAAATTCCTCCAATTTGCGTGAAAAAAACGAAAAACGCACACTGTATTCGGCTCGGTTTTGGCCTGCTCCGGCGGATCACAACATGGGTCACCGCCGCACCCGCTGAGCCACCCGTGCCCGCTTTGAGCCATCCAGCGCCCGTCTGGCTGCCGCCGCTTCATTGGCCATGCCTGCGCCGCCCACACGCACATCGCCTTTACCCGCACCCGCTTTGGCCACCCAGCGCCCGGCTGGGCATGCCAGCCAGCCCTCTCTGGTGACGCAGCGCTGTTCGAGTTGTTGTCGCCGCCGGTCGCTGCTGCGTTGCGCACCACCTAGGCCGCCGCTGCGCAACTCCCTGCCGTTCGTCTCCACGAGCACAGTACACCTCGTGCGCCGTGGGGACCCGCCTTTGACGTCCACCGGTCGCCGAAAAAACTCCGAAAAATCATAGCAAAACCACCTCTAACTCCAGATCCAATCTCCAATCTTTGAGCCCTCGAGCAGGCTTCCCAGTCCGCCACCATGCACCATGTCCGTGCACGGCAAAACATGCCACACCCTAGCTATCTGCATCCACGCCACAGCTTCACCTCCAGTGTCGTGATGCAGCGCCTCCTGTGCAACATCCGGTCGCATCACTGCTCTTGCCGTTTCAATCTATCCGGCATCTATCCGTGCCTGCCGGTCTGATCGCGAACGCCGAGGTCGTCGCGAACGCCTGCCGACCTCGCCGGCTACTTCGTCGGCCCTTGATCATCTAGCCTTGGTAGATCCCCGCCAACGGTAGCCCATCTAACGGTTCGAACCTCCTGCCCGAAGTGTCCGACACCACCGATCGAATCGTCGATCGTCGCCATGCTCCACCTTGCGCCGATGAGGTGTTTTCTGCGGCGTCCGTGTATGTATAAACCCCGTGTCTCCCCCTAGATCTTTCGCATGGCCAACCTCGCCAACCAAGCTCTGATACCATTTGTTAGGAATTACGCCGATGCAAGATCACGAACAACACCAGGAGGCACGATGTTTGGTAACGCAGTTCGGCATTGCTGCCTACATCTGCGGGGCTCTGATTATGGGCGCTCCTCCCCAATTCATAATACCGCAGCATACCGGCTAACCAGATCACGGCCACATGCCGGCCGCTGACCTCCTCTTGCCTATGCTGCTATTATGAGGTCGTTATCTCGGTTACACCAGGGATGCCTCCTTTTATATAGTGAAGGTCTAGATAGAGTCCGACTCTAACACTAACCAACCCTGTCTATTACAACACAGAGTCCATGTAACCTACCCGTACACATATTCGATACAATACCTAACACCTTGCTTTGCTGCCAAACAAGCATTGCCTGACGCTGGAGCGCCATTGCCGGGAACCGCGGAGCCGTCGCCGGAGACCCACGCGCTGCTGAAGCTCGAGCCGCAACCAGTCGGTGTAGCTGCCGCCCTGCCTCTCCCGTGATCTCACCCTCCATATCCCTGCATCTCTTTTCACCCAATGGCTTCATGCTCGTGGTCGTGTAGCCTTGGAAGGAGGAGCACACGAAAGAAGCCGCAGCCACTCCTTATCCATTCGGTTGGGGCTAATTTCCCGTCCCAGCACTATTCCACCATGACCATGAACAGTGCATCTTCGTAATTTTGTATCTCTCAAACCGTAAGCCCGATTCGCTCCAAACCAATTTTCCTTGTCTCGTAATATTCTACACTACCGACTGTATTTATTTCATGATTTGATGATTTTTCTATGTTGCTGCTTATTTTTTGTTGTCTCGGTTTGCGCGTAGCCCGTTCCGACATTTTTGCCGGTGTCGTGAGTGTCAATCGGTTCCCAAAAAATTATCGAGACCCCGAGATGCACAAGGACGTCGCCGTCGGTGACGCTGGAGCCGTGGACGCCGACAACTTCCGGAAGGACATGGACTACGGGCCGAGACGTCGCCATTTAAGATATGACCCGAGAACATCGACGACTTCTTGCGAGGCTGACCGTTACCAGGCAAGCATAGTTGTCTGCATATTTTCGTCCCATTATTTACTAACTCCGTCCAAAGACGAGTGCCGTTTTGACTACAATTATGGACACAAGTTCTTCGACTAAGGGTTTCACCATACTTACTATTCATGAATTTCACCTTGCATTCATATTAGACTAGTGTGTGGGTGCTTTATTCATGTTAGTCATTCAATAGCATGACCAGACCTCATTTGATGAACCCTTTACTGTTCCTTAGCCTATCCTTGACTACATGTATAGGACTGCATTGGGATTCACTATAAAATGTGTCTTTGTGAGGTGTATGCTTCGGATGGTGTTTTTAGTTAAACCCTAAGCAACTAAAACTAGTGTAAATTGCTTAGGGGAGACCCAGCAGTGATGGTTCCGGGACTGTGGTGGAGATTCAAGGGTCTCCTCTAATAAGGACCCAACCTTGTGTACTACTAGACCAAATCTTACTGTACAACCACTTGTGCCTTCGGCCCTGGCTTTATACACTACGAAACCCACTAACCTCTAGCTTGTAAGCTGTCCGGTTACGTTTTGTCACTATTGCCCTAGGGTGAGGCTCGCGACCTTACCTGAGGGGTAGGTGCGTTCCTGAGATTGAATAGCTTAATTGGGGAACGACTCACTGGTGGTGTCCAGAAGTAGTAGGCGCCCTACTGCGGCGGACACCGGCGGGGCCGGGGAACCAAAAGAGAGGGCAGGTGAAGTGGTGGGCGTAGCATACTGAAAAAGTCTTGTACCGTTTCTCCTACTGTATGAGACGGGGCTTGTGGGGATATTTGTACATATTCTGTAGAGTTAAAACTATCATGATAACCGTGTCCACGGATATGAACAGGGCGGGAGGTTTGCACTTGTAGATTCACCCTTTTTAATAATTAAACCTAACTAGAGTAAGCTAGGATTGGCCTAGTGTGATGATGCACCTTCCTTTTATGTTTGACCTGGTGTGATGATGCACCTTCCTTTGATGTTTGGCCTGGTGTGTTCATGCACCTTCCTTTGATGTTTGTAATATCATGATGACTGGTTCTGTTCATGCATTCAACAAATAAAGCTTGGTTTACTAAAATTTGATTAGAAAATAGGTCTTTGTGTAAAATAGCCAAATCCCCCGATCTTTGTCATTGCATACATTTATAAGGATTGCTTGCTGAGTAGCCGCGTACTCCTTATATCTATCGCGGATAATTTTATTGTTCGGGTTACAAGTCTGATCAGGACCAGGATGGTCCAAACTCAGTTGTATAGGAGTAGCTACAGGTGTCCGGGTCAATTGCTTGGATATCGTCGCTGAAAGCTGTTGCTGCTCTGATATTCTTATTTTTCCATTTTAATATTTGGTAATATCTGCCTTAGTGTAATAGCATATGATGCTACCTTGTAATTCTCTGTTATTTCGAATAATAATGGAATGCCAGCGATGATAACCGTTTAATTGTCCATCATGAGGTACTAGTCTGGGCCTAGTATCAGATTATGGTGTCGGATTCTCTGTGGAGATGTAGGGGGTCGTGACATGTAATCAGTATGTTCCTTTGAAATCACTTGTCTAGAATAGTAATCTTTGCATTTGTCGAAAACCATATCATTTTGATAAAGCCAAACAAACCAAAGCAAACTTGCACATCCAACCATTATCATTTCTTATGATTCATTCTAATTCTCCGAAGCCAGCATCCAAACAAGTCATCACCATCACTTGGAGAATGAAATCGTAAAGCAATTTATACTAATCGCCAAACCAATTTAGAGAGATGACAATAAAAAAAATATGATGAATCGTCTTATTAGAGTTAAAAAAATGACTAAATTGCCATTTTCTTTTATCTAAATTAATTTTGGTAATATCACACCAAAACTTCAATAACAAAGGAAAAAAATTAACTTCAGAGAGATTTTGAGTTTCCATAAACTATATTTCATAAGATACATTTGATTAACGGTTTTGCTGATTCTCAGGGCGGCTGATTTTTAAATAAGTTTCAGTCGATTTTCACATAGTTAGATTCTACTGTTAGATCTTTTATATTTTCTATAGAGACGTTTGATCAACGATCTACAAAATCGACTGAGAGATAAATAACTATCAGGCGCCTGATGATTAGTCAGTCCCTTTGATTAATTAGTTTTTTATACATTGGTTGAATCGAGAACATGCCACTTTTATGTAAGTTCCATGTAAAAATATCATTCTCTACAAATAATTGATTAGTTACTAGCTATCAACAGTTGAGAACCGAAGTTCACCAGGTGCCAAGCTTATTTGTTTAACTGGAGATCAACAAGCATCTTTTCATGCTTGTTGAGGACTTCGAAGACGTGTAAGCCCTCAGCACGGACGTCAATGCCAACACTAGCAAGAGACGGTGCTTTTTTATCATGATAATTTGTGCATCCCACTGCCAAGGTAAATAACTCTATGTCTAGTCTTCCATTGATATGGGTATAAGATTACAAATAGGGGCTATCAAGCAAGATGGAACTCACCCAAGCAGCTAGAAGATTACCCAGTGTGTTATAACAATCTGGCAGATGGAACAATGCTACTGCCAATCTTTGAAGCTCTGCATCCTTTTGTTGACAGGCAGACTTGTTTAGCATTCATCTTGCACGTGGTTGCTCTCGTTGTAAGGTTGCTTAATCAAGAGGTTTGCTTGGGTGCCTAGGACCCGAGTAGGTATTGCTCGGGGTAATCTTACTTTGCTCAACCCAAACTTGCTCGTGGGCGAGCAACCTTGGAATGGTCAGGCAAATCTTAAAGAGGCATGTGCTAGCTTTCATGTTTCTCGAGGCGGCTCCGCGTCAGGTAAGCCCCATGGTCTCGACTCTCGAGGCCAATCACCAACAGCTAGCCTCTGAGGCTTACCAGAAATGGGACATCCCCTTAACGCTCAACAACTCTTTCGGTAGGAGCTTGGACAAGAAGTATTCTAAAAAAAGAATGGACTAATCTCCTAGCGGGTAAGCTCAAGGCATAATACGGAGTACTCCCTCTATTTCTTTGTAAGGCGTATTTTGTTTCATTAGAACAAGACTTTAACCAACAATTACTTAATTAATATGTCATTTATGTGATACAAAATCATACTCAAATATAACTACTTTTGAATACAAATCTACCAACATCGGTCTTATGTCATGGAAGTTATGTGTTAATGAAGTAATTGTTCATCAAAACTTTGTCCTAACGAAATAAAATACGACATAAAAAAACGGAGGGAGTACCTTGCAAACTGACAAGGGATGCTGGTTTCTCAGAAGCAGCCCATCCGCCACATCGACCAATTAAGGCAACTTGATCGCTGCGGACGCGGAGGGAATCAATGCTAGAGCAACTATGACTGGCGGGAAGATCAAACCGCTGGCTTTCTCCCACAGTACCCGGGCTCAGTGCAACGTGGCATGACTCGACAGCGAGCAGGGGAAGCTGAGCAGGTAGAGCGAGGGATCGACAGGGCGCAGTACGGCGGCGCTGGCCGCTGGGAGGACAGAGAGAGGGAGAGCTGGGCGGAGAGAATGCAGACAGGAGAGGGAGTGTAAGCTCTCATTTTTATACTTACCAGAAGGCCGCTGTACACATGCATTAGACCCTGAATCAGTACTCTAGTGCGTGCAATACATAGCCGAGTATCATGCAGACATACGTTTCATTATTCAAAGAATTACATACCTGATCGTATGACGCAGGCTTAATATTAATTAAGCCGAAGGGCCTGACGATGGTTAAAGGTAAACCATCAGAGTCAGCAAAGCATATAGGTTTAACCACAATATTTTTCAACGGCTATGCAATCCTGCAGGCGGCTGGAGCAAACTCTAAACCGCATCATGGCCATCGTAGCCATCTCCTTTGCGACACTCGAGCAAATCCTTCTCCTTAAGGTTAATCTAAGAGAGTGAAAATTTGCGAGGTCAGCGCCATCCAAACGCTGGCTAGTTAACACTTCCCTTAATGCATATAGTGCTTAAAAGGCTTTAATTGAGGGTGAGGTTATTTTATTTGCGTAAAACCAAGTTTATAAGATTTTGGAAGCATCCTAACTAGTATCAACTAGAATAGGATCTTATTAATACTAATCAAGGGTTTCCATCTTAACAATGCACCCAAACACAATTAACCAACCATGCACACCAACCAACCCTTAATCGACCAAATCTCATCCAAATACACAACCCACAATCGACCAACTCCCAAACATAACACAACCAACTTACACAATCACCTCAATCCATGCCAGCTTATACACAATTAACACACAAATTGACCAACCCTCGATCATAAACCCAACCAGCTTACACAATCACCATACCAGCTGATACTTTCCAAACTTTCTCCTGGTTGCCCCCAACCAATCCTAGTTTTGCCATCCTTCCAGGATTTGGCGAATCCTGTTGCGGACCACACATACCATGGCATGATCACCCCAGCCTAGTAGGGTTGCCGGCCCTCCCTAGCCGACCGTCACCCTGGGGATGTGTGGCCTTTACCACTATCTAGTGAGGGCCAATACCTGTCCCTAACGAGACTGGTCCTAGAGGGCCTCCGCAGAGTGCTCACAACTAGCGAACCACGTCCCGTGCTCCGCGCGATGGCCACGCGTTGTGTTGGAACCAACCAGGGCAGCGATATCTCTGCTACGCGTGTGTATCCGCGCTCCTCCTGGGTAAGCCCTGGCTAAACCCAGCACTAGGCATCTCGTGCCTTAATCATCCCTCAGGATGTCCAAATCCAACTAGGGGCAACCCACTATTCTTTCTCTACTTCCACGGTCATCGACCATACCACACCACACACTTGGGCTTTCCCAACCGACCGACCCAAACCGACCAAGTTCCCACATAACCATACCCACAAACACAATCAGCCCAATATGCATCTATCAGCCCTAAATGTTATATGTCAAATCATAATGAATGAGAATCATGAATGTCCGGTGATTATCGGTTCACCGTTCCGTGGCGATTAGTCAGAAGATTTGTTAAGCCTAAGCTAGTCTAAGCAAGTTTTACCCATTAGGTAGGGTTAAAGTGGTTACCAGACTAATCATAAACTAACAAGAGCAATGACAATCAAGGCAGTCATTGAGGCTAAACATTTCAAGGCAGGCATGTATAACTATAACATGATTAACAATTAGGCAATCTGATAAGCATGCATCTTTAGTAATTAAACAACATAGTTTAAGGAAAATTGGGTAATGAACATGATATTAGCGATGTTAATCCGCACTATGGAAAGTCGCTGTCTCTCCCTAATACGGATCACATCTAAAGAATAAGTGTTAACTCGCCTGGACCACTTGTATTCCAACCATGGATCTTGATTCGCCCCGAGATCCTCCTTAATCCCTTGGGGTCTACCAACAGGAACCAAATGACACAGATAATCACCACGTTGTGGGGAAAGTATAATGCATGATATGCAATCGCTCCTACAAGCATAGTAGCGAGTCTACGTAGGCTACCCTATGTAACATCCCAAATTTTCAAAACCCAATTTGGCAAGTTAATAATTTCATTAAAGTGCATAATTGAGATATTAAACTATTTGAGTGTTGAAAATCATCATGGCATCGTCATCGCATATAACCCTTTTGAATTGGTTTGGGTTGTTAATTTCTAAAGTAAAAATCTTTGCCTTGGGTGCCAGTCAATTAAAAATATTTAAAATAAGTATTGTTAACCTTTTTGGAAAGAAGAAAAGAGAAAAACAATATTAGGAAATAAATTTAGCCTCTCCTCTTCTCCTCCCGGGCCGAATTCCTCCCGGCCCAACTCTCTCCCCGCCTCTACCTTTCCCACGCGGCCCACTTCCCCGGCCCAGCTCGCGCCAGCCGCACCTCCTCGCTGACCGGCGGGCCCGCGTCCTGCCTTCCCCTTACCCTCGCTGACCGGCGGGTCCCACCGGTCAGACCCTCCTTCCCCCGTCGTTTTTCCCCCTTCCTCGCGAGCGCGTCTCTGTTCGTCTCGTCTCGCTCTCGCTCTTCCCCTCTCTTGCTCTCCTCCCCGTCCCCGACTCGTCGTCTTGCTTGCGCGCCCTTGACCTCTGCCGCGCCCGTCATCTCCGCCCTGCACCCGGTCCCATGCTTGCCTCGCCGACCGCCTCTGCTCCGCGCGATCCCGTCGCTGCTCCGCCATAACTCCCTCGCCGCGCCGTCGCCTAGCCTTTTAATCCGCCGCCTACCCTCCGCTAGCGTCGCCCGTACGCCTAGTGCCACCTACTCCCCCGGAGACCGTGCCCTTGACCTCTGCGGCGCCATCCCCTCGCCCTCCAGTGCGCCTCTGCGGCGTCGTCGCCTCGCCGCCGCTATTGCTCAACAGCGGATGTCTTTGCGCACAGGCTTTCATGGCGGTGGGTGGCGAAGCGCTGCCCTCTTCGCCTATAAAGCCGGCCCTATGCCCTCCAATGTCACCTCGCCTAGCGCCGTGCCGTGCCCGACCCTTCTCCTTGGTGAGCTCGCCCTCCTTGCCCTCTCCTCCGTCACCCAGCTGCCCTCTTCCTCACCGTCTCCCTTCTCTGTTGGTGTCATCGGAAGTCCGCGCGTCGCCGGAGCTCGGGGCGTCGCCGCCAAGGCTTCCTCACACCATCCCCGTCGCGCCGCCTCTGGGGTGAGCCTCATTCGCCGCCGAGACCTTCATTAGCGTCGTCGTGGCCCCCTCTTCCTCTCCCCGCGCGGAATCGACCGCCGGTGGCCGGCTTCGCCCTGCCGTCGCTCGGAGTCGTCTCGGCCCGAGGTTGAAGACGATGGGGAGGAAGACCGAGAGAAGGCCGGTTCGGCTCTGGGCCGTGGGCCTCGCCCCACCCTGGGCCGACCGGTTTAGCCGGGGATTGCCTTTCTTTTATTAAAACCAAGTTTAAAAAGGGCTCTAGTCTAAAAAGGGTTGCAAATTATACCAAATGTCATTTCAAAATTCTATAAAAATTCTCAAAAGTACCTTGCAGCAAGATGGATTTTACAAAAAAAAATACTAAGTTGATTCCGCACCCTTGTAACCATTGCATTCATAATAGCTCAATTACTTAGGTGCCATTATTTCATATGCATGTACAAAATAAAGTTAGCATCCTTCCCTTTAAATAAAATGCATAAAAACATTTGGTGCCTGATGTACTGTTATTTTTCATCTGTATATTTGGATCGTGCTCGAGTAGGAAGCCAAGGTGTTGTAGACCCGTCCGACGTCGCTGGTTGTTCCTACCCGTCGTCCGACCAAGGCAAGTCCCCTTGACCATACTGTGAGCCATTTTGCTTTGTTTTAAAAACGATTTATTAGATATTGAAAACTTGCATGCTAGATCAAAGAGTAAAAGTGTCGTATTTACTAGTTATTAGTTATGCAACCTAGATAATCATGGTAAGACTAGTGATAGGCTTAAACCGTAAGGACTTACAATAAATCTTGTGTATATAATTACATTCCATTGATGTTAGGGAAAAATGCCTAAAAATGATTTTTATTGCGTGGACATTATAACTCTTATGTGTGAAAATAAATGTTGTGATAAGGATTGGTTTGAGAAAGTATGTGCATTGAGGGCAATGCCAAGGGCGGGAAAATGATTTTTCTCTCTTCCCTAAAATATTTCCGACTAGGGAGAGACTTTCGCCGGTTCGGTGCGAGAAGGCACCATTTGGAGAAATCGGGGCTAAAATACCGTCTCTCTTCTAGTATAAGGACTGCTCATCCTATGATCCTACGAACTGAGCCATACAGTACGACCTCGAGTCCTGTTATGGGACGGGCCTAGTTGTTAGCCGAAAAACCCTGACGGAGACTCCCGGCGGTCGCCGTTAGTGTTTGAATCTAACGGCTTTGTGGTGAAACACTTCTGGGTGCGTAGCCTCTCGAGGGTAAAGCGTACCCACTCTGCAGAGTTAAAACTATCATGGTAGCCGTGCTCGCGGTTATGAGCATGCGAAGGGACTGTTCATATGGTAGCTCATCTTTTCTAAAAACCGGGAATTTTCAAAATGGATTTGAGTTGAGTAAAAGTTGTTGAGAAGGAGTTTTGATCTTGAGATAGATACTACCGGCTTGCCTCATGAATTGGGTTCGGCCTATCATGACATGCTTGCGCGGTTTCGACCTACCCTTCGTTCCGAGTTATTCCCCGTAACGAGAAGTGACTGAGGAAGAAGCTCGCTATGGCTGTGGCCAACTGGCGAGAGAATTTGAGAAAGAGCCCCTAAAAGATAAAGATTGGAGATTGAAAGTTTTCCGAGTATTGCTTTTATAAAATTAGGAAAAATGAAAATGCATTTCTGCAAAACCACATAAACCGTCCATTTGTACTAAACCCCCATCCGCATATGTTCCCGACTTGCGGAGTACCTTTGTACTCACCCCTGTTTTTCCCCTTCCCCTCTTTCCAAAATTTCAACAGAGCTCCCCTACGACTCTGGTTTCGAGGAGGGCTCGGACTACGAGGAGGAAGACTGCGAAGACGAAGAGTAGGGTTGCGTGTTTCCTACCGCCGTTGCCTGTGGAATAGCCTGCTAGCTAGAATAAAGTTGCGCTATGTTAGGTCCCTGTGTGACTGTCTGTGTAACTCTGTATCTCGGCCTGCGTGCCGTGCTTGATGTATTAAATTGTGACTCCTTTTGGGACCCGTAGTCCCCTATGTTGTAATAATGTAATTCAAAGGCAATGTATCAGTTCTGTTTATGTGTGTACTAGCCATGATCTTCTGGGACTAGTACTGTATAACACATTAGGATTCGGTCATTTAGACCGGGTTCGACACACTAGCATCTCTATGTTATTCCTACGAAGAGTCTTCCATGAGTTTCTATAAAGAGGTAAACCTTATAGAGGGCTCACGGTGCGGTATGCCGGTTACGTTTCCTTGCCGAGGTTTAATCTTACGTTTGAAAATAGGTGTACGCATTATATTTTGGATTATATTACCTATGCTCGTTATCATCCTTCTTAATGGTTGTTATGGATTTCTTACGAGACAGTGTGTATCGTACTTTACTCACGATTTTATCGATGGGGAATTGTTCCTAACTACTATTGAATTTTAGGTGTTGATAATTTTATATATAATTCTTCTACACCCATCCCTACGTACTAGGTAAGAATTATTGGAGTTGACATCCACTAGGTGCTTAGAGATAATCTTAAGTTATACCCATTAATAACTTCTTTTCTAAGTTCAGCTCCTTAAATAATTTAATAGGATATGAGTTAATTAATCGTTGGGTTTAGCAATTAAATAATCCTATGCATACACTTAACCAATAAAGGCAAATTTAAAATGTTCTAAATTTATTAAGGCATTAGCCTAGCCATTATATTTTCTAACCAATATTTGGGTTCAATTCCTTAAGTTAATATAATCAACAAAGACCCTAACATTTCTTTAATCATTTACGGAAAATCTATATTTTCAAATAACCGTGCCAATTTTCCCTTTACAGTGGTTGATTTCATATTTTTATAAAATCAGAATTCTCATCTAGTATTTATCTAAATTTTTCTAGAATTTTTGGGAGCCTCTAGCTGTTTTAATTAAATCCCTAATTGTGCCTGCAATTATTTAAATGGTTAAATCAATACTTAAACGATTAATCCCCTTTTTGTGTTTCCATCATTCCCTTTGGGTTTATAAGAGTATTTTATACTGTATATAATTCCCCTTTTTACCAATTTAGTTCTAAATTTCATTAGCAAGCAAGCCAATTCGGTCCACTTTTTATATAGGAAGGTACTATGGGGTTAATTACATCCCTTGATCAGGAAAATTCTATGCACAGTGCTTAAGCTAACATTATGATAAATTTTATGATGGTCTCTAGTAATTACCAATAATTTTGTTAAGAATTTAGGAGGTGTCTACGGGTTTTAAATAAATTATGAAATCATATTGTAAAAATAAGAAAAAGATTGTCCTTGGGCTTTATACGATTTTATTAATCCAATTTTTCCACAACACTATTTATTGTGATATTTTTCCCAGGTTGTAAACTCACTGTAGTATTGTTTTACAAAATTTCATAATTTTTGGATATGGTTTGCTATTTTAAATAAATCCTACAAAGCGCTAACACACATAAAATAACAGATTTCGGGGCTTAAATAGCAAATCTGCCGTGGGCTGACCTTGGGCCGATCTGGACTGGACGTGGCTTGAGCCCAGGGAGCAACAGCTTAACTGAAGGCGTATTCTAGAGATTACGTGTCCACTTATTGACAAGTGGGACCAAAGCCCACTTGTCAGCCTCCTGAGACACACCAGCTCAGCCCCACACGTGTCAGTGGTTCAATCCCTCCATCCACTGTTCATCGTCTTCTCCAGAGAACAGTCGTGTCGGCCATGGGAGCCCGGCAAAGCTCGGCTCGCCGGAGCTAGGGGGGCACGACGGCTTGGGGGCTATGGAAAAATGGAACGGGCCTGACGAGTCTCCTCCAAAGATGCGCACGGCACAACTCGCGGTGCTCCCTAGCGGCGGCGCGGCGAGCGGCGACGGAGTAGCTATCCGGCGAGGTAAGCGAGCCTACTGCATATAGGTTTTCGACGTTCTCTCTAGCGTGGGAGCTTCAGGGCGTTGCGGAGACGCTCACCGAGCTAATGGGAGGGCACGGGGAGGCGTGGAGGTGGCCTGCGACGGTGGCCCAAAACACGAGCTCCGCGGCAGGTCTCCTCGGCGAGAATCAGCTACAAGGGAAGGAGGAAAAAGGTTAGGGGCTTAGCTGGGATGCTCCAGCGGGCGGGAATCGCTTCGGAAGCACACCAATCGACGGGTCCGAGCATCGCTAGGATTTGGGGAATTTGGGGAAAAATGGAAGGGACGGGCCGGTGGGGACGCTCTCGTCTAAATAGGCACAGGGCGAGAGTTGTGGCCCGAAGGAGTGCTCGGTGGAGCGATGATGATGCGACGGACACGGCACAGTAGGCAGCATGATGGCATGGGCGACTGTGGCACGACGCGGTCGGCGCGCGGCGCGGCGCGGCAGAGGCGTCAGAGCATGGCAGAGTCAACAGAGCAGGGCAAAGCCATGTGGAAAAAGGTGAGAGGGGGAGGGAGAGAGAGTTGCCTGCAAGATGCTCGGTAGAATGCCCATAGGAGGAGGAAGAGAGAAGTATGATTTTTATTTGCATTTGAATTTTATCTTTGGTTTTTAAATTGATCCAATTGGTTCAAAATCAAACGAAACTTTGAATTCAACCAAGATTTGAAAACGCCCCAAAATTGGGCTATTACAAATCCCTCCCCCCTAAAAGGAAATCTCGACCTCGAGATTGCGCTCCTAGTCGGTAAACAAGTCGGGTTACTTTCGTCGGCGTAATTCCCTCTAGTTCTCATGCGACGGCTTTTCGATTTAGTTACCTTAGAGCATGTACAATGCTCCACGTCAGCTGTCTGTAAGCTGTCTATAAGAGATGCCACATCATATTTTTGCTGACATGTACCGGAGTTAAAGAAGAGAGACGCTGCAGCCGGCGCTTAACCAAGCGACGGCGCTAAGCCGGCTGCAGCTCTGCACCGCATGCGGCAGCGCGCAGGAGCCAGCATGCAGCCCAGCATGCAACCAATGAGGACACAGCACGCAGCCACTAGCGTACACATTTTATTTTGTTTTGCTATATCTTTTGAATAGTAACTCAGATTAACGAACCGATTTAAAAAATGGGTTCTCCATATTTTTTCAAACAAAACTAGACCACACTTGACATATAAATTTCAAAAAAATAAATTTTTTATTTTTGAATTTTTGATAATTTTTGTTTGTTTTTATTTTTTCTCCATGCAAACATTAAATATCTATGCAGACAGCTTATAGACAACCCATTGTATGGGTAGTCTCTTGTATTATCTATAGATGACATGGCAATGGTTAGAGACAGCAGCTGTCTCAACCATTGTACATGCTCTTATGAAGATTTGAAAACGCCCCAAAATTGGGCTGTTACAGGGGGAGAGAGAGAGAGAGAGAGAGAGAGAGAGAGAGAGAGAGAGTGGGAAAGACATCACTCGCAAGGTGCTCGACAAAATGACCATATAGATTGAACCCTAGTCAGGAAGAGAGTGAGAAAGAATTTGCTAGGTTTTTGAATTCAAAATTTGAAAGTTTTCAATTGCGTTAAAATGGGGTGTTACACTCGTTCCACAATATGACAATCTCAAAACAAACTAGAATTAATCGAAGAAACAAGAGTAAGCTCGATTCACAACCAGTAGGTGGAGATTGGCGGAGATGCAGTAGCAGCGCTTTGTGGAGATGGATGCATCGGTGAGATTTACCTTCTTGGATTGCTTCTCCCCCCCCCCCCCCTTCTTCCTCCTCTCTTTCTCATTCTTCAACTGATCCAAACCAATATTTGGTGGCGTTGCTGCCACGACTGATCGGGTCGATCCAACAGATCCAAGGGGTCGATGGGTTTCGAACCATTTCTTCATCTATTGCCTTTTGGGTCATGTGGTTGGCCTGTTTTATAAGAAACATGGGCTTGGATCAGTTACCCGATGGAGCAAAGCGATCCCGTCTTATCCCTTTTTAAAAGGGAAAAAAAATTCGTGGATCCGAGATGCAGAGGGTCTCGCATGCATACCCGACGGCGATAGACGACGCGTGGCCAGGTTGCCAATCGTATGTTGCGGACGCGTCGATGTCTCGGCTCCAGCGTTTACTGCGCTTGGCTCCAGCTTAATTGGCTCGACTCTGGCGTCTTTCCCTGTGCCCCTGTGCCGCGTCGATCTCTCTCAAACCCCGGGCCGCCGGCATGGAACCCTACCTGGCGACGCCGTTTTTTCACCTGACGTCGATCTCTCTCTCTCATATCTCGCTACGCCCGCCTAGAATTCTACTTGGCTACATTGTTTCTTCGCCTGACAACGCAACCATGATGGTAGGAGGAGGTGGCCAGGAAGACGATACACCCGCTGGGTTTAGGTTGTCGTTTTCTTCGTCCCTACCAGATGACGCCGTCGCCGGTGGTCGTGGAGCCGACGGAGAGCAAACGACACAGGTAGGGTCATTATCTAGTTCTTTGATTATATTTTTTTTTCATAATTTCATCTATGTGGTTTGGTCATGCATATTATGTGCATATTGTACAGAACACCGAATCGATCACCATAGGAGTAGACGTTATCGGCACTATCGATGCCGACACTTATGGTGATGACAATACGGCTGATCCAATGGTAGACGAAGGAACAGATGAGGTAACAAAATTATTAAAAACATATTCGAGGAAGAATATAGTACTTTGTACGGTGTTAATGTAACTTTAATTTTCAACACATCGTACAACAGATGGTTGATAAAGTCGGGCAAACTTTGATCGTTCTTGAAGTTGGAACATGTTTTGAATCAGAGGAAAAAGCTTATGACATGTACAACACCTTTGCCGGTAAGGTAGAAAGGGCCAGACAAAGCGTCGAGTAGATAAAACTGTATATCACAAATATATAGTTTGCAGTAACAAAGTTCATCTAGAAAATGAGTCATCACAGGACACTACAAGGGCGGGTTGCGGTGCTCGTGTTCAGTTTAGTGTCAGCAGAGAGGGGATTTGGATGGTGAAAAAGGTTGTGCTTGATCATAACCATTATCTTGCTAGTCCAAATAAGAAGCACAAGCCCAGGTCTCAACGGCTTGTTATAGATGCGGACAGAAAGCTAATTGGGCAGATATGGGAAGCCGGGATGAAGCCAGCCCAGGTGTATGAGTTCATGAAGAAGTTTTACGGAGGAGCCGACAAAGTGCCATTCTCAAGGATGGATTGTAATAATGAGATTGGTCGCGAGCGCAACAAGTACTTAGAATCCAATGATGCGCAAACACTGTTGCAATACTTGAAGAATAAGCAGATAGAGGATCCTACATTTCTTTATGCCAATGAAATAGATCAGGAAGATGGGCGGATAACTAACTTCTTTGGGGCAGATGGTCAATCTATCATGGATTGCGCATGCTTTGGCAATGCTGTGTCATTTGACACCACCTTTCAGACTAAGAAGTTTGAAATGCATTTTGCTCCACTCCTTGGAACCAACCATCACAAGAAGACAATAATTTTTGGGGTTGCACTGTTATTTAATGAGACTATTTGATCTTTTGTTTGGCTCTTTGAAACCTTTATGACAACAATGTCAGGCAAGCATCCAAGCACAATTTTCATTGATCAAGACATGGCCATGTTAGGAGCAATTTCTTATGTATTCCCAAATACAAGCCATCGGTTTTGTTTGTGGCACATTTATCTTAATGATGCTAAACATCTTTGGCATGTAATTCATAAGCACACATGTTTTCTAGCTGATTTTAAAAGTTGTGTCTACGAAGATATATCAGAGTTTTACTTCAACACGAAGTGGCATGAAATGTTTACTCAATACAACCTTGAGGACAACACATGGATGTTAAATCCATATGATTTGATGGAAAAAGTGGGTTGCTGTGTCCATGACTCTTTTACAGCTGATATGACCACAACTTAAAGGAGCGAAGCTATAAATAATGTCTTCAAAAAAAAATTTCGTAGGAAACTATGTCTTTCAAAACTCCTTGTATAATGTGAGAAGGTTTCCGCTAGTCTCCGTGAAAATGTGTTGGACGAAGATTTTAATTCACGTCGAAAGATCCCAGTTTCTTACATCCCAAATTTACCTTTGTTGACGACCGCAGCTGAACCACATACAAGGAGGATGTATTCAGAGTTTGAGGAAGAATTTAAAAGACAATTTTCATTGTATTGTAAATTGTTACAAGTTGAGGGGTCAATCTTGACATGCATATGCAATCTGATCATGTAGCAACAGTTGTATTCAGCACTGCAGATATGACCATTACATATTCTTGCAGAAAGTATAAATCCATAGGTATGTATACACATTTGAATTGCAATATAGTTTCTAATACAAGTTAATGAAAAATGGCTTCCACACCTTATTATAGGTATATTGTGCAAGCATGCCCTCAAAGTCTTCAATATGAATAATGTTTTCATTTTACCTTCGCAATATATATTGAACAAATGGATAAAATATGCGAAAAAGGATTTTATATTGAGAAAAAAGGATGTGACAATTAAAATTTGAAAACATATGCTGCATGTATCTCTCGAAAGGCAATATTTGTTGCATTGAAGTGTTCAGTGTCAAAAAAAAAAATTCCTTGATGATTTGGAGAAAGACATAGATAAATTGGACTTGGAAGCAGATGATTCTATAAGAAAGATGCAAGAAAAATCCAATGAGGTTTCGCTAGTTTCACATGACTGTGCTACAAACACATTAAAAGGTATGATATCATTTAAAGTTCCTCGGGTGGTAAAAGGGGCAAAAAATAAACGATCAAAGGATGTAGTTCAAAAGAAGAATGGGAAGAAAAAGAAAAATGCTCAAAAGAAAGGTGTTGATCCTACCCATTGTACCTTGTTTCATTTCCATACCGGCTGCTTCTACAATTTATTTTTATTTTTCTTCTATTTATATGTTTGACTTTAGGAGAAGATGAAAATATTGCAGCAGATGATGTGCATGGGCAACCATCAACCTTGGCCACTCCATATATCCAAGGCGGATATGCTAATGCCACAATGCCAAACTACAATATGTACGAGAATTCTTCTACCATGGACGCTCCATATATCCAAGCAGGATATACAAGTCTCTTACTTGGAGTAGGTCAAGATGACACATTGCAGTCAGCTGCTAGCAAATTACATTTTGCCGAAGTGCCAAATCATGAAAATATGTAACCTTGTTGTGTTCCTTTGTAATGTGTCCACAAATGTTAGCACTGAATTGATTCAGTTTGAGCGCATTTTAAATTCAGTATGGCTGTTACTCTTTTCTAATTTTTTTTGCTTATGAAGGAAATATTGGTATTACTAAAATTTGATTAATCTTTTTAAATCTGCCCACTGACCAGATTTTCAATCCATATGTATATTGTATAGCTACATAATGTTATTGTCTTTGCCTTTAGGATTTGCTCTGCATAGTGTACAGCTGCATAATGTACATTTGTCCACTGATGGCACCATGATTTGAAACCATTCAGATTTTTGGATGCGTAATGTTAATATCTTTGCCTTTAGGATATGCTCTTAGACAAGCTGACACAAGTAATGTCCACTCATGGCACCCTGATTTGAAATCATTCGGTGGAATCACACACTGAGACAAGATGAGACAAGCAATTGGCATTCACTGAACTTGGTTACGAAATTGACACTCACTGAGACAAGCTGAGACAGGCAATTGGCATTCCCTGAGACAAGCAATTTTGTAAAGGTTTTACATGTTCATTCACTGAACTGTTACAAAATTGGCATCACACAACGATACAAGCAATCAGGCCGTGTCTACAAATCGACAAAGAATGCCAATGCCAATATCAACACAATTCAAATTACAATTGAAATCACAGGAGTACAAGACCATGTACAATTCAAATTACAATTAAAAATAGAGGTTCAACCGTATACAATTCAATTTGAACCATGGTTGAAATCTCACTTCTATACATCAACACATTCAACAATACAAGTGCTTGACATAGCATTTATATATGCAATCAGCATAAAACATCTGCAATATCAGATAAGACGGTGGAGGTGACAGGGCGCAGTGGTTGCGGGCTCGGTGAAGTATTGGCGGAGGCGAGGCGCGAAGGAGGTTGCCACTGCATGGCCATTGTCGACGTCTCGGCGTCGGCGGGGGGCCGCCGCCACCGTCATGGTGGGAGGATCCGCCGCCAAAACCCTAGGGTTGGGGGTCTCCTGATCTAGGGGTGCGGCATCGCGGTTGGGAGAGAGAGGTGTTGGAGCATCGGAGTCAGGGCCGCAGGGGGAGAGGCACGGCCAGACGGGAGTTTGCGGTGGCGGTGCTCGCCGGCGTCGCGGGGTGAGCGAGAGAGAGAGAGACTAAAAGGGAGGGGCATTTCATCACCAGGAGCCACGCGCTGGGGCAGGGAGGTTGGTGATGAGCGTTTCTTCGCCAGGAGCCATGTGCTGGGACAGGGAGGCTGGAGCCGAGCGTTTCTTCGCCAGGAACCGAGTGATGCATTCGTTGGATCGGCAGCTTGTCCACGCGTCGTCCATCTAGCTCGGGTATGCACGGGAGCCCATTTGCATCCCAGCTCCACAAATTTTTTTTTCCTTTTGAAAGACCGAGCTAGGCGGCCATAATAGAGTTGAATAGACACCTTGATTTTTAACGCTTTTTTTAATAGATTAAGCCCCCTTCACGCCTAGCCTCACCATGCGAAGATCAAATCGCAAGTCTCCCTATGTACACAGCGAAGATGCGCTGTCTATGGGGACTAACGGTGTGTTTGGTTGTATCAACCTGGATGATCCAGGATGATTTTAGGGATGGGTCAAGACTGGGAGGGATGAATCAATGCTACAACAAGTGTTTGGTTTCTCCAGCACCATCACGTCCTAGCTGGTGTTTGGCAGGTGAGTTGGATGATCCCGTCCAGGACATCACTTCAGTACATGCAGCGCTAGTTCACTGTGCTAGGAGGGATGAATCAGTGTTAGTTCGCTGGGATTAATCACAACTAGTTCGCTGCTAGCTGAAACACTGAACATCAGAACATCACAACTAGTTCGCTGCTGGCTGCTGGGATTAATCAGTGCTGCTGAGATTAATCCGTGTTGATTACCACCAATATCACAAAACATAGCATCACAACCAATAGAATCAGAATCCATAGTGCATAACAGATTTAACATAAAGAACATGGCCAGACACATACACCATAGAATGGAATCAATCATCCGGTTATTTCCGATGCTGACCCAGTGGGGAACAAGTAAGCAGCAGCAACACATAACAAATACTATCTCAAGTTCAGAAGCAGTAGCAGCGGTAAAATGTAAGTAGCAAAAACATATAAAATTTTGTTCATCTCTTCCATAGCAATGACTTCAACAGGATCTTCTTGTAATAAGGCTTGAAAATCTTCAAGAAAGAAAAAAAATTAGCATCAGATCATTTGGTAATAAAGATAGAGAAGAACTCTTATCTACCCTAAAAATATAGGATCACATTACACCCACCATCCATAAAGGTATGATGGCAGCTGCTATCTAGAAGGATAGGAGTAGGTATGGCATAGCATCAATTCAGGATTTTTATTTGGCAGCACTACTTCTCCAAGAACTATATACAGAAGTATAACAGAAGATGCTTTAATTAGCATTGCTCTAGTTTGGCATTACGGTTCAGTGGGAGATACATGTTGCTGGAAAAGCATTGCGGTTGGATCCTAAGATCTTCAACAGCAAGCACGATACTGTGTTGGACAGTGGAACTACATATGCATACCTGCCAGAACAAGCTTTTTTTCTTCCATTTCCATTCACTTGGCTATAGTGTTGCAGATTTGTTTTTATGCATAAGAATCAAGTATAACAGAACTATATCCATAAGTATAACAGGATTTATATTAGCATTGCTCTAGTTTTGCATTAATTCTTATGCCATAATTCTTATGCATTAATTCAGTTACAGAATATGCATTAATTCTTGCAGCACATTTCAGATGTAAAAAATTCATAGGAAAATACTATAATTTTCAGGTATTTTCATGCAGCACAACATGAAAAGTTCATAGGAATTCATAGGAATGCATCATGCAGCACAGTACACATGCATCTGTAAAAAGTTCAGATGTATCATGCAGCACAGCATCATGCATCATGCAGCACAGAACACATGCAGCACAGTTCATAGGAATTCACTGAAAAACTTAGGTATGATGGCTTACCAATTACGGATTCTCACTGAAAAACTTGGTAGCCATAACCATTTGGCTTGACAAAGGTACCATCATGAATGCCCTAGCTTTGCTGGGATTATCACATAGGTATTGCAAGTAATTGAGCAGATCTACCTCCTCAAATTCTGGCAGAGCTGACACATGAGCCCAAAGGTCATCTGGCACTTGGGAATTGTTGCCGGTCTTCTCATTTGCTTCAGCTAGCTTACCAAGGCTGTCGGTTATGGTTTGCAGTAGAATATCATCTTGCATGCGGGGTCTCTTGTGCTGCTTGTGCTGCTTAGGGGGCTTAGTGCGAGAGGATTCACCTGGCAAGTACAAAAGACTATTATATGACAACAATTCATGTAGATGTGTTGGTAAGCATGTATATGACAACAAAAGGTTATGTGGCAGCAAGTCAATCACCTGTAGATGTGTTGTTCCGGCCATTGTTGGCGGTGGTGTCATCATCGCTCAGATTTGGCATATCAGATGATTTGGAATGGTCACTCGTCGCCAAAACATCATGATCAGATGCCAGAATATCATCCGATGATTTGGCATAGTCACCCGTTGCCATCCCAATAGAAAATATGGTGGCCATCTCATCATATAACTCAAGAGGAGTGTTTAAAAAATTTGCATCTTTCTTGTTCTTCTACAAAAACACATAATAAATAATATTGCGAGTATATTATTTATGGACAACATATATGGACAAGACTCACTACTTATCACCCTCATCGTTATCACCCTACTTATCACCCTCATCGTTATAAATAATATTGCGAGTATATTACTTATGGACAGATATATGGACAACATATTATTAATTGATTCTATAGGTACGTATGCTAATTATGTTGGATTAATGAGGGCAGGAAACGAAGACAAACTACTTATCACCCTACTGTTTAATGTAAATTTGCATCTTTCTTGTTCTTCTACAAGAAATGCACTTACTGAGATATGCCTCATGTAGTGGTCATGGTCTACTACTATTGATCTTGTTTGCTCATCCCAATTGACTCCACTGATTTTCTTCAATGAGTTAATCCTAGACCATCTGTTTCTCCATTTCTTCAAGTGGTAGTTAATTTGCACACCACTTACTTGGGTCTGGAAATGATCTACGAGAGCCCTTGAACAAGCATTCAACTGCACACTCTTGAAACCCTTATCAGTCCTCGCCCCTGTAGCCACTAGGTCAGCCAAATACTTGAGCACAAATGAGGACATTGCATTAGTCCACACAATAGGGCCCTGAGTATCACCCCCTTGTCCACCACCCTCCATTAAAACAGATCACCTAGCAACAACTCGAGATAAATATTGATAGTAAGATAAATTTTCATATATCAACCACATATTAGCAACAATATATTAGCATCACATACATTGCATAATGTGATTGTTTATATAAATTACATGAAGATATAAATTACATAAACATCCATAGCAAACAGAGGGTAACAAGAATTGCCATCAATTTATAATAAGCACAAAAAAATTAGATTCAACTAATACTATACAGCTCAAATATCCAAACCTCACGCAAGAACACAAGAACTCAAGGTAAAGAAAGAACACCGATCCATACCTCAAACGTCTTCTTCAACTGCTCTTGGACTACAAAACAAACCACAGAGGAAAATATATGAGAAAAATAACAAGAAAAAAACAAATCAAGGAGGGCGGAGGGCTGACCGGTGACGGTGAGGAGGAGGCGGCACACAAGGAGAGAAGGAGGTGGGGGCGGCGGCCAGCGACGGGGAGGATGAGGAGGCGGCGCACTAGGATGGGAGGAGGTGGTGGAGGAGGCGCACAGGGAGAGGAGGAGGTGGGGGCGGCGGCCGGCGACGGGGAGGATGAGGAGGCGGCGCACAGGGATGAGAGGAGGTGGTGGAGGAGGCGCACAGGGAGAGGAGGTGGAGGAGGCGGCCGGCGCGCGTGGAGGTGGAGGCGGCGGCGCTAGGTCATGGTGCTGCGGGGGATGCGAGGTGGGGATGGATCGGATGGAACCGGACGAATGGATTTCACCTTTTTGCAACGGACCAAGGGAGCCGACCATCAAAGCTAGAGGCGGATGAGTCTGACCAGGATGACTTCGTCCATTTTAAACGAACCAAACAAAAAACGAATCCAACCAGGACGGGATGGACCGGGTCGGCTCAACCAAACACTCCCTAATTGGATGAGATTAAGGTACTTGTGACCTCTTTCCATGTGCTCAACCACTAGAAAAAATTCAAACCACAAAAGATGCTTTACAAAAAGAGATTAAGCCAAAACACCAAGACGGAATAGATCTGCCACCTTGCAGTCATCTCGAGCTGCTGCTGGTCGGGATGGAGCAGCCGCAGCCCTAGGGACGTCGTGGAGTCAATATCTTCAACACCTTGAATGCAGAATGCTACCTTGAGGTCTTGGATGTGGATGGGCACAAGGATGTCGATGCAGTCGTCGTCGTCTTCTCCATGGCAGACGGCATTGGCCATAGGCCACCACGCCGCCACGCCCTAAACTGCCGCGCCGTTGAGAAGCCACCATGGACCAGCTGTCGCCTGGCCCAAGCGCCGCTCGGGGCCGCTGCCTCCTAGGCTAGCCATCGGCGCTGCTGTCCCCGCACGCTGCCGCTCTGCCTCCCTGCACAGCCCATCGCCGAGCGCGCCTCTCACAGGAGTCCACCCAGGGCTGCCGCCACTGGATGCCCCTGCGACCTGAACCCTGCCACCGTGCCAGATGCGCCGTCAGCCACCGCCACCGAGGCACCGGCGCGCCGCCGCCATGGCCGGCCGGACGGCCTGCTCCGCTGGCCTCTCTCACTCTCTATCCCTTGAATCTCTCTCACGGTGGATGCCTCTCTCTCTATACCTGATTCCTCTCTCTCTCAGCTTCTCTCATGGCGCTGTGAAGAACAGCGGCATGCAGCCATGGGAGATGGAGGGTGCCGGTTGAAGCTAGAATAAGGGAAGAACCCTAGAGATGTTCATCCCCTATCTATTTTTTACAATTTCTCTCACAAAAATAATTGATGCTAAATAAAAACGATACACAAAAACCAGATAAAGACATTTGGAGAATTTTGTGGTTTTTGTTTTCTGAACTTTTGTCGACCATACACACCCTCTCCACACACCTCTCACCTTGGCCTACATGGTGGGTGGATATCTTCCAAGCCTCCACCACCTATCCTTTTATAGCACTCAGCCCACTCTGGGCATATTTCCCGAATATTCTCGGCATTGGTGCGCCGAGCCACACAAGGCCCACATCCAAATTTTCTCACAGTGGCTAACCTGTAACCTTCACGGTTTTGACCACACCGGCTAACCCAAAACCGAACAAAGGTTTTCTCACAGGCTAACCCAGAACCTACATTGGGTTTTTCCACATCGGCTCACCTAGAACCGAACCAGGGTTTTCCACAGGCCAACCTAGAACCTGACTAGGGTTTTGATACCGGCTAATCCAGAACCCATCCATGCGCGAATATTCAAGCGAACGTCAACCGCCTCCAAATAATGATCCCTTCGCCTCGAAGCATCCACGCATCCGTAGCCATGTGCTCGGGTCATGGCCTTCCCGCCTCGTCCACGTGTCCGGGTGCTACCGAACCATCTCGACTCCCGGCGAAGACTTCGATCAACAGCTGGCACATCATGAGTTTCCTTTGTCTTGAAGCGTCCACCAAGTGCCATAGGCCACCGAGCGTGACCCACCTTGCCCCTTACGCATCCGGACACCTTCTGGACCGACCTAGCAATCGGTCCCGACCAACGACGCCACCTGCCACCTGCAAACCAACAGACTCAAGCACACCGTGATTCGAACCCAAGTCTTACCACACTTGGTCCGAGATTAGTCCAAACCGACCGCAGCCATGAAAGCCATTGCAACTAAAATTGTGCAAACACTTCGTTCTAGTACCTTATCCATACCGTCACAGCCACTCCTCAGCCTCAACCGTCTTCGGCGGTAGATCGAACCTCAGCCCTCCAAGCCTAGTCCCAGTCCTTAACCTCACCACGGTATCTAGCCCCATCCATGTATAACCGTCCCACGACTTCCTGCTTTTCTAGACCCCCGAACCTCCAGTTATCATCCCAACACCATCGCCCCATAGTATATACACCGTACTTGGCCTCACCTGTCTGAAGTGTGCCTCACCACGGCTCGCGCAGCTTCAAAGTCCTACAACAACACAAGCACACCATCGTGTAGAACCGCACATATAGCCAACACCACCATTAAGCACCAAAGCTTGTCAATATACTCATTAACAAAAGAGACAACCTCCACATCATTCAACAAGCCCACACGGCCACACCTAGGCCCACCAGTTAGTCCAGCTTCACTTCCATGTAACCGACACCCTAGCCACATAGAAGCTTCTCATCTATGCCATCTCATATGACCACCAAGTACCGAATCCGGTCGCATGCACTCCCCCAGACGCCCAAGCCTCTAGTTTGCCTCCACGGAACGACGTCAGCCACATACCCACTAGCACCTGCATCACAGAGATGAGTGCAAATCTCCAACTTACCTTCTTCAGCGAGGTTAGCTCCACAAAACATGCTCTCAACTTGAAATCCATGTGCCAAATGAAAATTAATGTGCAAAGATGCATGCGTGTCAGCCTGACACATCTTCAATGGACATCGTCCGGTGCCCACTAGATATGGTTTGGTCAGACCAAAATTCCTTGGTTAAAGTTCGCGACCATTTCACCAAATGCACTATCAAAGTGCTTCAAAATCTCATGAAATTCACGCAACGTCACGTATATACATCACAACACCAGGTACCCTCCATATGGGTCTTAACACTTTTGTGGTGTCATGCACTCATGCTGATTAACAGCTAATTAACTGATGTTAAAAATGTAATACAGAACTTAAAAATGTTAGCATGTTTTTATAATTCATATGCATGCAGTTATTTAAGCTTGCCATTTTTCATTATTGATTTTCTAACATGTTCAAAATGTTAGCTCTTGCTGATCGTTCTTTAACACATGCAAATATGTTAGATTGCATTCCTTTCCATTAAAAAAAAGTGCTTAATTTCTTCGACAAATATAAATAGATGGACTCGAGTGATCGGGATCCAGTGTCGTAAGGGCATGTACAACGCCACACCGGACTCTACAGCATTTTCAGGGGGTAAAATGAAAAAAAAAACAGGAGTCAACTCTCCTCGTGGCGACGACTCTAGGCGCAACGCACGAAGCCACAAAGTCGAGTCCTTCGCCGTTGTACTGCATGTCTCGTCTCTTCCCCCCTCCCAATGCTCCATGCGCTGGATGAGGTCGTTGTCTCTGGACTAGCTCACCTGACCAGCGGAAAACGCCTTTGCTAGGAGTATTAAATGTGCTTGGCTGGGATTAATTGTGTGCAACTCCAACTTATGACTCTCCTTGTATTAGTATGGTCTCTTTGTTTGGATAAATGTGCTAAGAGACTCTTAGACTCTTCTTTGTACATACCCTAACTACAGAGGATTTCAATCGGACTCCGACGATGCTGCATTGATGGTTGGGCATCTTACAAGGCGTTTCAAACCCACATAGGGATCTTTGATTTCCTCGAGGCCTTTTCAGACACAATGTGAATGGGTAGTTTTCTATTGATCTTTGAATTATGAGGAACAATAAAACATTAAAACTTTGTTTATCACATTGAAGATGAGATTCTTGAGACATGGTTTATGTTTTTTTTTGTTTTAGTATTAGACAAAATTCTTTTAAAAAGAGAATGAGATGAGTTTTTTAGTAGCGACCAGTGGGATGTAGCTTAATTGTGTATATACCGTTTTGAGTTTTTATAACTATATTTGGTATCACGCTGCAATGCACTGGCAAACAATAAGTAGTGGGATATATCAATATCTGCCTTAATATGAACCTTCCCATCAGCAAAACATACACATTTATTGCTCCGCAATAAAATTAGCAAACATAAATAGATTGAATGGTGCAAAGTACACTATATTACCATAAAATTCAGCATACTGACTAAAAATTATGTATCAATTAATGATTACATTGAAACTGCATGAGAGCCTTCTGTTAAAGCTGCAAGTAATCTCGGCATGGGAGGTATATCAAGGTCTTGTAGACCCTCAAGAACCCGGACCACTTGACCCATTGTCGGTCGATCAAACTCATTATCCTGGATACACCAACATGCAACTTTGCAACTCCTTTCAGCCTCTTCTAAATTGAATTCACCATGTACTCGCGGATCCACCAAACTCTGAACATCTCCCTCATGAAGCTTGTTGATGGCTTGCATAGGGAAATAAGCAACATGGTAACTATCACTAGTGTATATTTCAGGTGAATTCCTCCTTCCTGATATAATTTCCAACAGTACCATACCGAAGCTGTAAACATCAACTTTGGGTGTAATGGCAACTCCGCTAATCCACTCTGGGGCAAGATACCCAACAGTTCCTCTAAATGTAGTTAGAATTCGACTAAAGTCCCTTCCTATAAATGCTGCCATCCCAAAGTCTGCAATTTTAGGAACAAAAGACGCATCAAGAAGTATGTTTTCTGGCTTAATATCACAGTGTATGATGCATTCGTGGCAACCATCATGCAAGTAGGACAATCCTCGAGCAACTCCTACCGCTATTTGATATCTAGTGCTCCAATTTAGGACAGCAGCATCGCTCTTAAAAAGATGGGCATCAAGAGAACCATTTCTCATATGTTCATATACAAGCAGCCTCTTATCACCTTCACAGCAGAAACCAATCAATTTAACTAGGTTGATGTGTTGGATCAATCCAATTGAGCTCACCTCAGCCCTGAATTGCTTCTCTCCTTGACGGGCACCGTCAAGCCTTTTCACTGCAATAGGAGTTGAATCACTTAACACCCCCTTGAATACAGAACCAAAACCGCCGCCTCCCAGCTTTTCGGAGAAATGTTTAGTGGCACGGCCTATTTCAATGTATCTAAAGGCAACAATACCACCACTACCATGTCTTTCGTGCAATAGCTCACCGCACCACTTGACACTATTCCGCCAAATGAATAATAGCAGCATGATCAGTAGTAGTATCCCAACGCTAATAATGCAGGCAATGGTAACAACTCCAGCCTTTGGTTTTCTTTTGTTTTGGATCACGCTTGGCGAATCTTTGGCGGCAAGACGAATGTAAAGAACATCTTCAGAGAAATTATCAACGCCGTCATTCTGATTCACGCTAAGCAGTTCACCATGGCAGACAGAGCATCTGCTATTGTTGTATGAATAAGCAGTGCAGGAGCAGTGGCTGAGACAAGCTTGTGCGCATTTGTCCAAGCTGGTGGCACCTTCTATGCGTTGGGGCTGATAAGGCAGTGTAACACGAGCTATGGGGTGGAACGTGGCCGTGTTCTTGTCACTGCTACTGCAATGCAAGGGCGTATCTCTGATGCAACCTCCTGTTCGATCACCAAGGCCCCAATCCTGTGGCGACCTCACGGAGAAGCCCTCCATGCAGCTACAAACTAGACGAGGGTTGCCGCTGCAGACCGTGAAAGGCCCACAGGCTGCATGCATGCTGCAGGGATCAGCTGGTTGGGCATACATGGTTTGCCAAGACTGGCTGGCTTGTGACCAGACAGTGAAGGTTATCTGACCGGTGATGTCCAGCGAGATGAACGACGATGACGATTCGTCCAACGAAGTGTAGGTGTAGTACTCCTCCTCGGAGTTATTGACATACTCGGGATTGAACAAACCCCTGGTCAGGGCATCCATGTTTACCAGCGATCTGAGCACATTTATCAGCGTGTATGGTGAATCCCCGGATGATGGCCAGGACCAGTACACTACAGACGGGTGGCGGCGCCTGAGGACCAGCCCTCGGGTGCCGTTGGTGTCTAGCTCGAACGCGAAGCTGTATGATCCAAGGCCCGGATCAACCAGGTTCTTCTTCGAGATGCCCTGGGAATGGAAGCCGGTGGCCTTGTTCCAGCCAAACTTGGCACCAGGAAGAGAGAGAAAACTTGGATGATCGAAGCTCTGCCAGGACACATTGCTACTAGGCTGGCTTTGTAGTATGGCAAGGTTCCCATCGTTCCACAGGACGGCACGAGTGTTTGTGCCTGTTTCTGCCCCATGAACCGTGTGAGTGGACCAGATTATGGATTCAGTGTCGCGGTTGAAGATGACAAGATTGCCATCCCCGGAGAGTTTCAGCCGTGTCAGGTTGAGCTCCGGGTCAGGGATTGGATTCTCCCTATTAGCAACCCATACGGGTGTGAAAACTGGGATCTTGTTGAACCAAATACCAATGTACCAGTTAGGCGACGAGGAGGAGGAGGAGGAGGAGGAGTTCTTGGACGACTTACTACCGACTGATCCGCTCTGGAAGAAGCCGAGTGCGAACTTGCCGTTGCTTGAGACGAGCTTGTCACCGACGGCAAGAGCTTGTCCCACAGCAAGAGCATCATTCTCAGCGGAAAATGTAGGAGTGTGCAGGGAGAGGAGGAGCAGGGCCAGAAACACGTGGCGCGGAGGCATTGAGAAGAGAGTTTCATGCAGTAAGGCTAGCTGACGATGGACGGGTGCGCACATACGTGCTGCTCTGGTATTTGGAGACCGAATAACACATGCAATATATAGAAGAAAAGTGGATATGCTACTTCAACTGTTCATGACGGACGCGTCAACACCGGATTAATGATGCCGTGTTACCGACAATACTACCTAGTACTGTACTAATTAAGGCAGTGCATGGTACACTGACCATATGTACATGCAGGACTGGACTTATACCTATGCTCTCTCTCCCCCTCTGCATGTTGGTACGTATTACTACCCTAGAATCCAACGACCAGTCTCCATCAACGAGAATTAGGCCAATTGTGAGACGTGATGGAATAGTCAAATTGGTGAGGTAATGTGCGAACAGTGACAATTACAGTAATTTCGTCGGTTTGCTGATGAAATTGAGCCAACGAAATCTGGGCGACGAAATTACAGACCGTTTCATCAGCCGCCGACGAAATTATAATAATTTCATCGTTTTTTTTCAGGCCAACGAAATTGTTTCAGACCGACGAAAAAAACCTGAAATTCCTATGTTGTGATGGCCTTGATGCTTCTAATATAGGCGATGATATAGCCGTACAGCTGTATCAGTGGAGCCCTATGTTGTGACCCCAGTATTTGTAACGGGAATCCAACATCACGAGACGATACTAGTCCGAAGCTAATATCTCGTGATGAACAATACGCTGGAATCATCGCAGTGTGTTTAATTAAAGTGAAATACAGACAAATTAACGGTAGCATTTTTATTACAAGAGAAACTGGCATATTAGTTTAAATAGTTCATGAGGAATTAAATAACCAAGCATAAGAGAACATCAGAGTAGCGGAGTCAAATAGCTGCGATAAGTTCAAGGGCATCGACCCGGACACCTTCTCCTTGGGCACCCCCGTCAGGGCCCTCTTGGTCCTGACCGAAATCTGAATAAATATGTCCGTAGGAAATTTAATGAGTACGCGGCTACCCAGCAAGCAATCATTAAATATGAATGCAGGGTCAATGGTGAGGATTAGATTATTTTACCTAAAAACCTATTTATAATCAAATTTTAATTAACCAAATTTTAATTAAGTGAATGTATGATCATAGACAGTATCTCACAACTTTCAATAGAAGATGCGTCTCGCACTAGGCCAAACCCAGCCTATTCAAGTCAGGTTTATTATTGAAAAGGGTGAATCTACGAGTGTGTCGGGGATAAAATCACGGCCCATTGCCATGGCCCACTCCCTGACGGCCCATTCGAACAGCCTACCAGGGCCCAGCTCCCTGGAAGGTTCTATCAGGCCCATGTGCATCCTGCCGAACAGCTTTCTGGCTGGCACGGTGCGTAACGGCCTAAGATTCGTGTTTGAGTCCGACTCGAACAAGAGTTCTGCACGGCTACGTGAAGACCCGGACGTGGTTTCCCGGATTGGAATAGGAGTCGTGATCCCCAAGACTAGGAGTATGCCTTATCTGCCTCGGGATATATTTGGCATGTATGAGTTCGTTACGATCTCGTGGTTAGCCCAGCCCGATATACCCTCGGTAGGTCGGTTTGCTCTGCACTATATAAACAAGGCCCCTACGGCGTGTAGAGGGGACTGGACCTAGCTTTTAGCATCTGGTAGACACCTGATCATAGCACATTGCTTCCTGTACACCATAATCTCGCCGAGACTTGTTCGTCTCGTCGAGCCACCTCTTGTATTCATCTCTGATATATAAGAAAGGCTGGACGTAGGGCTATTATCTCTTCCGAGAGGCCTGAACCAGGATAAAAACCCTGTCTCCTGTTCGTTGTTGTTCGTGGTTGTTCGGCGTGTCTCCTATCTCCATCTTGAAGAACCTTGGTTGACTTGGGTCAATATCCCAACCGTCGACAGCTGGCGCCGTCCGTGGGGACTCGCAGATCGAACATGTCGAACTCTATCAACGACCAGGAGATTCTCCCTGAGGACTACGACTCAGAAGGGCAGGATGTCTCTTCCCCTGCCAGATCGGATCGATCCCTTTGATCTTGATCGCCTTCCAAATCTGGTTCCCAGCTCGCGTGCTCGGTTTGGATTTCCTCGCCGGGCAGCTCTTCGCCGGGCGAAGTCTGTCCCCGCGACGAGCTCCGCTCGGGGATCGGATCTCTTCGCCGGGCAGCTCTTCGCCGGGAGCGCGTCTGTCCCAGACGAGCTCCGCTCGGGACCGGATCTCTTCGCGTCGGGCAGCTCTTCGCCCGGGGCGCGCGTCTGGTCCCCGCGACGAGCTCCGTGCTCGGGGGCTGGATCAAAACTCCTTCCGAATCCCGAGGCTGTTCGCCGCAATGGATGACAGAGAGAGAGCGACCAAAGACTTGGAACATCGACCACCGTAAGTTCCTCGTGTAGGTCTTTCGTTTTCTAGCTTCGCGCTTTTTCTCAAACTTCGCGCCTTAGTTCGTCCAAGTCTCTCGGGCTGCCATGTAAAGTTTAATCCAATCAACGGTGAATGTTCGCGGCCCCTGTGGTCCTTCTCACCACTCGTCTTCTCAGACTATGTTTCTCTCTGGTAACACTTGACGGCTGCCCGGTCTTGCGAACTCTTGGCTCCGCGATCTTCAGGGTTTCCCTGCCCGTATCTAGTTTCAACGAGTTTCTAAACTCAGAGTTGCGTAACACGGCTTCCAGCCTTGCGGCTAAGTCTGCTCTCGTAAGCCCTCCGCGGCAGAGGCACTTACCGCTCACGGCACAACCACTTGGCAAAGCCTGCTCTCGTAAGCCCTCCGCGGCAGAGGCACTTTCCTTGTTCGGTTACCTTCGGAATCGCCTAACTTACGTTAACGAGCGGTTCCTGGAACGAGTCGATCAGGATACGGGTGTCGCTCTACCTCTCTACGCACGTCCTTGAATTCGCAAACTCAGGTTTTCAAGCATCGACCGTACCGGGGGCTAGGGCGTCGCTCTTTTGCTTGTGCACCTGTTCGAGTTCTCAAACTCAGGTTCTCGAGCAGATGCACAACGGGGGCTGGGAGTTAGGCTGGCGTGCTACCTTTTTTCTCAAAACTTTCTAGCGTTGTTCTGCCTCGCTCTCGGTTTCCTGTTCGTTCTTGTCTTTTGCTGCTCTTTTTTGCAGGGTCGCAGCTGCTCGGTCAGACTCTCGCTCTGATTCAAGCGCTGCTCGGCGGTCTTGAGCTGCTCGGCCAGCTTCTCGACCCTTCCTTCCGCGATGCTAGTCCTCACGGCCAGCACGCAAAGCTCCTCGGCTTCTTCCCGAATAGCCTCGGAGGACTGCCTCTCCTCGGTCAGTTGGGACTTGAGCTGAATTTCGGCAACCCCGGTACGTTTCCAGCTTTCCTTTTCCTTTCCTTAGCGTTGGTTTTTCAAAACCTCGTTGGTCTTTCGCTCCCGTAGCGCTCCCCGCGTGCGAGCATGTCTTTTTATCTGGCAAGCGATCTGTACAGCTCTGGTTAACCGAAGCGGTGCACCACCTTTTGAGTTCAGCCTACCGTAAGCCGATTCTCATCGCAACGGGCACTCCTGGCGCTGGTTCTGCACCCGCCGAGGCGACACCAACGCTGCACGAGTCCATGCCCGGATAAGATTTCGCCTCGCACGTTTTGTCTACGGCTAAGGTCCCGATCGCCTTCCCTGGTTAGCGGTCTTAGCCACAGCGGGGCTGCACTTGCCCGTACACGTCTTTTTTATCCATGCTACGTCCTTCCTTGCACGGTAATTCGGAGCAATGCACCACCTACGGAGTTCTGCCCACCGTAAGCCGATTCTCATCGCAACGGGCACTCCTAGCGTCGGTTCCGCATTCGCCGAGGTGACACAAACGCTATCGGGGGACGTACCCGGAAAAAATTGTGTCTTGTGCGGGTAGGTCGTCTTTAGCGTGTTTTCCAAAACTCGCTGTGCTCTTCTTAGAGCCTGTCCTTGCTCTCTTTTTCCCCTTGCTGGCTCGTTTCTTGTTTGTCTTCTGCGGGAAGTACAGGAACGGGGAGCGTCAGACTCCGGTGATGGTCGCGGCGAGATTCCTGGCTTCCCCACCAAAACCGATGTCTGCGTCCCTCTCTTCTCGAGTACGCTCCGCGCATGCCGGGGGAATGATTCACTTCACCCGCGTATGATTTCTTGCCTTTGCCCGGCACTGACCTTCACAGTTCGGCTAAGTCAAGGTAGTGCGCCACCAACGGAGTCTTGCCCACCGTAAGCCGATTCTCATCGCAACGGGCAAGCCTATCGTAAGCCGATTCTCATCGCAACAGGCACTCCAAGCGTCGGTTCTGCACTTGCCAAGACAACGCTAACACTGTTGCAAGGAATACGTCATGGGTAAAGCGTTGATTTCACACGTTCTCTTGCAGCTCTGACTGCATCGGGTTGTGATTCACCTCGCACCGGGCAGCTCTTCGCCCAGAGCGCGCATCTGGTCCCCGCAACGAGCTCTGTGCTCGGGGGTTGAATCGCCTCGCACCGGGCAGCTCTTCGCCCGGAGCGCGGGCTCCTACCGGGTACGTCTTCGCTTGGTCGCACTTTCTGGTTCTTTTAACGAGCTCCGTGCTCGGGGACTAGATCTCCTTACTTGGTTCCTTTGGCGAGCTCTACGCTCGGGAACTGGGTCACCTTCCCCCTTGTATGCATTGTCTGCTCCTGGCACACGATCTACGTCTAGGGGCACATCACCTTCGCTCTTGAGCGCGACATTCGCTCGAGAGCGCAATCTCTATTTTCTCGGGCAAGCTCTAGCCCGAGAGGTGGTTCTCCTATCTTTTCCTAGACATCTGAATGTCTAGATGCAGCAACACGAGACCACCTCGCGACTTGCTATGTTCATTCTCCCGGAAGATCTAATCTTACCGGATGCGGTGGTACGCTCTTCACTACTAAGAATCCAATCCCTTCTTGATGATGTTCAGCCTCAAGGAGATGATTCACCTCACGTCTTCCGATTTCTGTAACGAGGGCTGGGTACTCTGCTCGGACAGATGTCGTTCCCTGTTCGACGCAACAGAGTTGCTCGGCGCCGGGCGGGTTTGTTCGGTCCCGAACAACTATTGTTCGGTTGAACCATAACCTGATCGATCGCCTGTTGCACGTCTTTATAGCAGAAAAATTACCCTCTTTGTGACTTAGAGTCTCAAGAGGAAGACCCTACTCTAGTGAGTCCTTCCACTTGAGTCTCGGGGGCTAGCTATCGGGGATAAAATCACGGCCCATTGCCATGGCCCACTCCCTGACGGCCCATTCGAACAGCCTACCAGGGCCCAGCTCCCTGGAAGGTTCTATCAGGCCCATGTGCATCCTGCCGAACAGCTTTCTGGCTGGCACGGTGCGTAACGGCCTAAGATTCGTGTTTGAGTCCGACTCGAACAAGAGTTTTGCACGGCTACGTGAAGACCCGGACGTGATTTCCCGGATTGGAATAGGAGTCGTGATCCCCAAGACTAGGAGTATGCCTTATCTGCCTCGGGATATATTTGGCATGTATGAGTTCGTTATGATCTCGTGGTTAGCCCGGCCCGATATACCCTCGGTAGGTCGGTTTGCTCTGCACTATATAAACAAGGCCCCTACGGCGTGTAGAGGGGACTGGACCTAGCTTTTTGCATCTAGTAGACACCTGATCATAGCACATTGCTTCCTGTACACCATAATCTCGCCGAGACTTGTTCGTCTCGTCGAGCCACCTCTTGTATTCATCTCTGATATATAAGAAAGGCTGGACGTAGGGCTATTATCTCTTCCGAGAGGCCTGAACCAGGATAAAAACCCCTGTCTCCTGTTCGTTGCTGTTCGTGGTTGTTCGGCGTGTCTCCTATCTCCATCTTGAAGAACCTTAGTTGACTTGGGTCAATATCCCAACCGTCGACAGAGTGCAAACCTCCCGCTTCGTCCATATCCGTGGACATGGCTATCTTGATAGTTTTAACTCTGCAGAGTGTGTATAAGTTTCTCCACAAGCCCCGTTTCATCCACTAGGAGATACAACACAAGACTTTTCCAACCTACTACACCCACCACTTGCGTGCCCTTTCTTTTGATTTCCCGGCCCCACCGGTGCCCTCCTCGGTAGGGCGCCTACTACTTTTGGACACCACCCGGAGGCGTTCCCCAATTAAGCCATTCGGTCTCAGGGACGCACCTACCCCTTAGGGGAGATTGTAAGCCTCCCCTTGGACAAAAGTGACGAAACATAACCTGACATCCTACGAGCAAACAGTTAGTGGGTTTCATAGTGTATTAAGTTAGGGCCGAAGGCACAAGTGGCTATGCGGTAAGGTTTGGTCTAGTAGTACATAAGCTTGGGTCCTGAATAGAGAAGACCCCCTTATCTCCACCACCTCGCGGAACCATCACTGCCGGGTCTCCCCTAAGTCATCTACACTAGTTTTAATTGTTTTGATTTTATCCAAAAACACCAACATAAAGCATACGCCTCACCATGCACATTTTATAGTGAATCCCAATGCAGTCCTACACAACTAGTCAAGGAAAGGCTACTGGAAATAAGAATTGTTTCACAAAGGCGGCTAAGGCACATTAACAGAATATTAATATGTCTAGGGACTCACACCTAATTTATATGCATACAACAGTTCAAACAGAAAGTAACAATTACTTCAATTTTAAACTAGGAGAGGAACATATGTATCTATGCTTGCCATTGAAGAAATCCACGCTTTGCGGGTCCCACACTTGCTCTGGGCAACGATCGGCACAACAGTCGCAACCACCAACTACGCGGAAAACGAAAAGATAAAACAACAGCAAAATCAGTACAAAATCATATAATTTGGAGTTACGAAGCTCCCTAAACAATTTAGGGAAGTTTCAGGTTAAATAAAAAAATTTCTCAAAAAAGAAAACCTATTTTAACCTAAATTGGGCCGAACCGAAATAACCGACCCGCTTTCTCTTTCTCTTCCGCGCGCGCACACGGCCCAAACTGCCCAATGGCCCAGTCCGACGCGGCCTGCTATGACTGACTGGTGGGACCCACGAGTCAGCGTCACCTAGCGACTGACGAGCGGGGCCCATGGGACAATGGTCACAGTGACCGTGATGACATGGCGACAGGTGGCAGAGAGATGGATCACAGATGGTGACGTGGCACGACACGTGGTAGCTGACATGGCATGCCACGTGGAAGTAAGGATCGGTGCTGGTACTGGCGTGGCATGACCCGTGTCATGCCACGTGGCTGTCCGACCGACCTGGCGCTAACGTGGCCAGTGGACCCCATGGGTCAACAGCTTCAGCGCGATCTCCGCGCGTGCGCGTGGCACGTGTCGCCACGCATCGCGCACGGGGCAGCGTGTGAAACGGCTACGGCTAACGTGCGGGGCCCATGGATTAGCCGGTCCCGCATTTCAGCAACTGTGGCTAGATCTAAAGCGGGGTGAACGGGGCAGTGCCGGTGTCAGCGGCGGGTCCCACGCAGACACGCGTTGCAACGCCACTGGGCGGCGACGACGGCGCGGTCGAAGGCAGCAACAGCGGCGGGTCCCACAGGACACGTGTCGTAGGGTGATTTGGCGACGGCGGCGTCGCTGTAGGGCACGGACGAGGAAAGCGGGCCCCATACGGGCACGCGTCGCGGTGTGATTGGCGGCGTCGACGGCGCGGTCAGAGCGGATTCGTAAAGCAGGCCCCGCTAGGACGCGCCCAACGCGGCGACTGGCGCGGAGCATGTGCCGTTCTCCAGGGTGACGTGGCAGGAGCTGGTTCGCCGCGAGTTGCACGCCAGCGGCACGAACGGCAAGGATCGCCTGCGGCCGTGGATCACCCTAACTACGACGAGCTCTACAGGGCGCAAAATGGCACCAAATGGGGTGACCCGCATATGCAATTGGACCGTCTCGACGAGATCTATCCAATGGTGCAATCTACACTAAAAATTAACCACAGGGAAAATTGATTTACCTCGAATTTGAGCTCGGGGAGGTAGATCTTGTGCCGTAGGTTTTAGGGTTTGGGGAGGGAGGGAGTGGCCCGGCGGTGTACTGTAGTGAGGGAGGTTTATAGGGGTGTAGGGTGCAGAGGAGGGGCTGTTAGTTTCCCTTAAACGGGCCAAAAGTGATAAGCAGAAAGATATGGGCTCCAGTTAATGGTTAAAACGGCCCATAGGGCACCTAAGGGCTTAAGAGAGTTGAAAATTCTGTAATATTACCTTTGCTTTATTCGGAAAAACTTGGAACACCTAATAAATTTTTATTAGGATGTCACACCATAGGTTCCTCGATGTCCCACAGGTCCAACGAAGCTTCCGGTGACTACGCGTTCAAATTAGTTTAGACTTATTTGGTAAGAAGTTAACTTCATTAGTGATATTTTTTCTTGGGTTATGTTGCTATTCTTGGTACCTATCGGTACCTCTCGTTCGTCGATTACCTCAAATCTAGTGGCAAGGGTGAAATGGTACCTCTCGGTACCTTTTTCTAATTTTTGGTACCTTTTAATACTATGGTCAAATATGTGATTTCATCTCTTTTTTTCCTTTTCTACTCTATCTCACATTAGTGCAAGCGTCGCTGTTGTCACATCGCCGCCCCACTATCAGTAGTGTGTGATGTCGTTGTTGCCACTCGTGCATGCCACTACTATGATCACAAGCGGCGCTACTATTGACGAGCACGCAAGCGCCGCGCTGAGAAGCTCATAAGCGTGCACCACCACCGCTGTTGACGAGCTCAGGTGAGCGCGCCGCTGCTGTCGCTGTTCATGAGCTCATGCGCATGTGCTCGCGCCGCTTACGCTGCCTTTGCGCTCGTGCATGCGCACACTGTCACTGTTGACATCTTGACAAGCTCTTGAGAGCTGCCACTGCCGCTGCCACCGCCGCGTTCGGATGCAAACGTTGTCGCTGCCACCTCTATCGTCATGCTTGTACGTAAGCCCCAACGCCGCTCGTGCGCCACTAATCGGAGATGCATGTGAGAGAGAAAATAGAGGAGATAGGTGGAGGAAGATTTTTTTTTCAATACTACCCTTACAAATGGAGTGCCGAATTTGGTTTTTATCTATTGGTATTGGTATCTCTTGGTATCTATTCAAAGATGATAATTATCCTCTTTTTTATAATTATGAAGGCACTTCTATAAACTGATAAAATTAAATGACACAAGAGAAATTAAAGGACCAACATTAAGAAAAAAAAATCTCAAAAATTCAGTTCAGCATTCAACTCACAGCTCATAGCTAGTGATTTTGTATGGCGAAAGCAGACTAACCTGTAGGGAGAGCTCGTGATGGCACATCAGAAATCTTCTCCCGTGCCTTTGACGATTCCTGGATAATCAGAAATTCAAAGCTACATCACACCAAAGCAATAATTTTGCTTACTCCAACAACTCCTTGGATAAGAGATGGCTTTGATAATTTCTCTTCGTCACCTATATGTGAGGGGATGTCTTTCTCTGAAGTAAAAACAGTTTGATGATTAAGTGTTGAGAGCTGAAACTTCGATTGCAGAAGTATATTACCAGATGAAAATCTAGGGAGCTTCTTCAACAATGGGAAGCAATATTAACTTCTTCAATATTAAATTTCAGTATACCGTTACCAAAAACTACCGTTAGAACAAAATATGAAATATGTGCGTGCTTGGTACTAAGCTACAAACCTTGTAAGAAAGGCACTAAAACCTCACCACCTCCTACTCTAAGAACATTGTCCTTTAGGTCAGTTATACACTCTGTGAGATAAAAGAGCATCATAATGGGGTGTAATCAAACTATCAAGAGTTAGATGTGATAACTTGTTCAAAATTACCTGGTGTTTCCGCAACATATCAAGCCCAAAAGGGAAATCCATATTAGGAGCGTCCAAAACTGTGAAAGAGCAAGGATAGAAAATGTGGCCAATCTGTCTAAACATGAACTATTCATCAATGCATCATACCATACTTAACTAATTAATATAGTATAATGTATCCGAAATTCCATAACCATGAAAATTGCAGAGATACAAGAAAAGTTTGGAATTTTGGCATTCAGTTTTAAGAAAATACTAAAGGCCGTGATTTCAATTTTTTCCCATCAGGTGCTGAATTTGGTACAAATGATACGTATCATTTAAGACTGTAAAAGGCAGTGGCATTGGTATAGCAATTCAAAGTAAATCAAATGTACCTTTATTGGGGCTACATGTATCCTTCCAATTATCCGAATTGACCGACTCCAACAGCAACCCCTCTGTAACGCTGATCAAGCAGCCTCAACAACCTGGCATATGATGATAGCCCGTTATAAGATCTGGTGTATCTATAATTTGCAAGAAGTGACATGGCGTACATTTCAGGGGAGCATCAAGAGATAATGCTGGCACTTGGAATGCTGCTAAATATAATCATAAAATTTTCTTTACATGGAGTAGCTATTTAATATCTCTACCTTTCATGCAAAATAATCAAATAAATTTTGGTGTTACAGATAATAAAGGCTAAACAGTTCCAATGTACCAACATCTTAATTTATAATCATACCCACAACGTTACAAGGAGAGCTTACATTAGTACAAGAAAAATCATTATGTAGTATTTTCTAGTTAAATTTGATAGATTATTCAAATGAAACCTTTTCCTTCCTTTGGATATCAGAACTAATACTCAGGCATATAGTACAAGTTTGCTCTTCATTTTAGTACTGATAATCCATTTTTAATTATCAGTAAATTAAAATGAACCGAAGAAAATGTATTAAAATGACCAGGCATATAGTACAAGTTTGCTCTTCATTCCACGGTTCTTTGCAAAATTGGATCCCAGTACTGCAAATACACGCACGTACACATGTATCATCACTCATCAGTACCTGTACAAGAGGTAGCAGGTAGGCGATCGTCTTTCCGGAGCCAGTGTGCAAACATCGACGCACTGGATCTCGGTATGCTTGGAGATGCTCATCTCCCGCAGCGTGGCCATCACCTCCTCGTCGACGCCATGTGGGTCGAGGGTTGAGCGCGAGGGGGAGAGGCGGCACGGCAGGGAGGCGCTGGGCTGGAGGCGGCAAGGAGTGGCCTAGGGTTTGGAGGAGATGAACGGGCGGAGCGGCGCCGTCGTTGGGGAAGAGGGGGCGGCGGCTAGGGTTAGCGACCGTCCCTGTGGCTGCCGTTGAAGGATGCGGCCATCCCGGGGCCTACGGCCGGCGGATCCTACAGGGAAGCTCAACGGTGGGCGGAGGGTGGGGGTGGGGGGACGGACGGATGGGCGGGGGCGGCAGAGAGAGCTGTGGAGAGGAGAGGCAAGGAGGGGAGGTGGCACCGGCGGCTCGGGCGAGCGAGAGGAGGCGTGGGGACGGGGTGGCGAGCAGGGCAGTGCTGAGGTGGGGCGGTGTGGGACGGCTAGGGTTTGGGGTTGAGGCAGGGTGTGCGACGGAGGGCGGGCGTGGGGGAACGGATGAAGAAAACGGAAGACGGAAACTCTATTCTCTTTATTATTAGGTAGAGATGAAGGCACTTCTATAAACTGATAAAATTAAATGACACAAAAGAAGTTAAAGGACCAACATTAAGAAAAAAAATCTTCAAAAATTCAGTTCAGCATTCAACTCACAGCTCATCGAGCCAAACTTCCATCAATACGGTCCAGGTGCAGGTGGACTGAGCAAGTCATGTTTTCACATGAGGCAGGTGGTACGGCCGTACGGGCAGAACGCGGAAATTGTAATACGCAAACCAAATTCAAGCCCACCGGCCACTCCCATGACCAAACCAAATATGCACATCATAGAAGAAGGCAACAAGCCAACAAGTACTCCGTATATCATTGTCAAATATTTAGATTTTTCTGCTACTGACTCACTCTGTAGACGCGTATGCTTTACCAACAAGGACGGCCATAGCTGAACATAATTTCCACATGGTAAGAAAGCAATGTTTATTTTCGAGATTGCTAACAGTAAATCGACTGTCCTTTTTTTAGCTTGGTTTCAGTCGCTAGCTAGCACACCACCATCCATGGATCGTGACAAATACTACAATGTGTACACCGTACACGCTAGCATATAGCTACAAACAAGCGTGCGAATTTAAGGTGTGATTGGCCGAAAGAGACGCACTTGATGTATTGTTGGACTGCTGTGGCTATATATATTGCGTACATACACGCAGGAATCAATCCACCCAAGCCTATCCGTGCATGTGCATGGAAATGCGATAGAATTACCAATGTATAATAATGAGATTTCATCAACACCATAGTACGCACACTCACCTTGAATTTTATTTGGTTTTAATACCAGAAATTGCATGCCAATTGTCGTCAGTGCAGCAAAGCAAATTTCGGCGACACCCTCTGAGGGCAGTGAGAGCTATAAACCTACGTTTTAATCATGATAGGGAAGCGCAAACTAGGAGAATTGATGAGATGGAGTGAAAGGAAAATATGTATTATAGTTGTGCATGGATTACAACGTGCTTAGTGGCCTCTATTTATACACGATGTATCACATCCTTTATGTATTTTAAGTAACAGAGTTACACAAGTTTTGATGTTTATTTGAGAGTAGGGATGAATAAATGTTAAATGAAGCAAAAACCACGCAAGTGTGGAACTGACCAACCCCACCTAGGCCAGTCGGCACCACCATATCAGCTCTGAACCGCCTCCTTTTACCTGTATGCAAATAAGTGCTTATGGAGCTACGTGAAGCGCTGGATAAACGTCAGTTGAGATCAAGGGCAAGATGGAAGTGTCACATGGATTGGATGGCCCACATGAATGATGAAGAATCGGTATTGTCAAACAACCGACGTAGAGAAGACATCCTAGCCATCCAAGGAGTCAAGTCGGTGCATAGGAGGGCCAAAGGGTCAATCCCCAGGCCGTCCAACCCCATGCAGGTTGTCCGACCTGGCCCCCTCATGCAACTGACTCGAGACAGCATGCAACCGCCTCCAAGAGCGAACCTGAGGCGTGCGATGCAACGTCGGTGGATCGAAGGGACGGACCGATCCCCTCTAGGCTAGCCGACCTAGCCCCAGCGTCCACCAACTTCACTCCTAGCCTACAAGTACCCCTAAGCCTCCAATGCACTATAAATAGGGGGTATATCAGCCAGATGAGAGGCAACACCAAGAAGAAGCTCATTTTCTACTCACTTTCCATTATAGAGTTAGGTTAGTGTAGTTGGGAGTTAAAGTCGAGTCGAGCTAGTTTTGGGGTAACAGAGAAATCTTTCAAAGTTTTGGTACAACTCTTGTATCCTTTCTTCTTGATATAAGACTTATGCAATATCAATAGAATCTTTCTTTATTTACTCTGAGTTCAGCATTTACTTTAATTATTACATTCTTGTTACAAACTTGTTTTAGTGTAAAAGTAGGTTCCGCTTGTTCATTTGTGTTTGCGTGATATCTCATCCGTTATCTTAGTGAGACGGAGTTCACTAAGGGAGGTTGTTTCTCCAAAAACCTATAGGGAAAATATTAGTGTTAGCTATGGGAGAGGTGACCAGGGTTAGTACTAACTTGATTGACACTCAACCCCTTGATTTGTGTAGTAGGTAGTAGGTGGTGACAGTGCCCATCTATCCCTCAAAATCCATCATGTTCGGGTTGGCTCTGTAGAGCCCAATGGGGATGACCATAGTCATCCAGGATTCTTAAGTGATAGCAGGTGGTGGTGGGTCCGCCAACTCCCAAGTGAGTAAAGATGAACGAGTGATTATATCCCCCACTAGAGTGACACTGACTTAGAACCTTTTTGCTGGATCATAGTAATAAAGATTGCTTTACCCCTAGGAACCTAATCTCATCTCGTTGTCCTCTCAACTTACTAAACCTTTATATATCTTTTGAGTCTCTGGTGTCTACTATTAATTATAACTCTTATCATATCCTTATCCCCGGTATATTTTAGCCGGTATCTTAATTGGTACGGGACATATCATTTATTCACAATATTCTCAACCTTGCTTCCTTGTGGAAATCGAAACTCTAAAATACTCACGGGTGAAAGCTACATCGGTATCTGTACGCTTACGGTTTAAACTCTATTAGGCTAAGGATCGCCAATGGGATATTTTGACATCTATGTCATGCTGCATAGTAGATCTATAACTACGGTTCATCTGTATCTCGGTCATAGCTCCTTCGTTTGAACTGTGTTTTAGATGATATTGAATGTTTTGTAAAGTTTACAGGATCAACTACCACTTTGATAGAGAGAGGTTTCTCTGATATTGAGTTTTTTTGTAGTCCGTAACTATGGAATAGGATTTGGAAGAAAGAAAGAAAGAAAGAGGCAAGTGCAAACTCGAAAAATGTGCACTAAAAAAATAAAAAGTTGAGTGCATATAAAAGAGTCGCACAAAAAAAAGTGAACAAAAAATCAAACAAGAAAAGAGGAGCAAAGGAGTACAAGTTTCAATTGTGCATCATGTGATCTTAGTCCATTATATTGTAGTTGATTGCTTCAGCTGAGTCCAGATCTAGGCTAGGCCAGCACATTGATCATTATTTTCGACCATTATTCAGCTTTACATTACTGATGTTAAATTGATGTTCCAGATATAAATTGTCTGTACAAGCTTTACTCCTATCTACTAACCATTCAGGTATAGAACATTGCAATCCCCTTGTTCACACTCGAGTTTGTGTTATCACAAACCAGGCAATGGTCGCAACTTCTGTTTGCATTGGTAAGAACTTGTAAGCACTTGAGAAAAAGTTTTAGAGTATGATATTAAGTGATTCCACATGCTAGTAGTTAATAGGAAAATATATCCTTGCGCATTTTTTTGTTTACCATGAAGAATGACAGGTTACACCTCTCCATTTGGTGATATAAGGAAGATGCATGAGATCCACATCACCGTTACCTTTTCTCCTTCCATCATTCATGGTAACACCTTTCAAAACCTTTTTTTTTCCTATGATGGGAACATTGCTCATGGCTCATATAATGATTGGTAAATAGCGCTTGATAAAATTTTCGCTCGATATAAAAGAATATGCAATAAACAAAATATTAAAGTGTCGCTAATGCTTTAACTAGTTCTGCGTCTATATGGTCGAAGGAATTGCATGCATCAGATAGACCTCGAACTCGGAGATACATGAAACAATTTATGAAAGAAAAATTTGTTATTGAATATTATTTAGAAGAATGGTCTATTGTTGTACCTCTTCTTGTGGCTAACATTTTATAGGAAGATAAACATTGTCTAGAGGATAATGAAGCACATGACATGGAGAATGAAGTGATCAGTGCTGCCCCATGTGTTAACAAAAAGATAGTAATTGAAGTTACATTTACAGAAACAAATGAGAACTTAGAAGGTAATATAAAAGGTGTTGACCTTACACAAGATGAGAATAATTTTGATATGTTGAAATTGCCCTCTACTCATGTTGCCATAGAGAAATATTAGTGGAACCGTTTGTTCATTTTCCTTTGTAACAAGCAGATTTGCTTGTTGTTTCTTTTCGTAAACAAGAGTTATGTTGTAATGTTTCAGTTATATCAATACCGCATTGAATGACCATGCAGTTCCTATTTCCAAACCAAGCATATATGCTAAAAATGAAATTAATCATGTTCTTCGCATTCCTAGTGAAAATGATGAGTTAAATTAATGCCTTCTTTAAATACTTCAGGTTACATCAAAATTGACGTTTTGTGCAACATAAATAGTTTGGAGGAGTTGTTTTTTGCGTTGCCTGATTTACCATGGATATAGATAAAATATCATGGTCCATCGTGTTTACATTCTATGTGATATCGGTCTACCTCAGGCTTGGGCCAAGGTCCAACATCTCTCCACACTCTAATCAAAGCAGAAGATGAAGCCCAACTCATCCACAAGTCCGATTCGGCCAGCACAGACTATTCGAACTTCAAACAGACATTCAAGCCATATATGAAGTCAATTTTCAACGTTCTGCCACTCGCCACACTCCAATCAAAGCCCAAGGTGAAGACCAAGTCATTCACAAGTCTGGTTCAGCCAACACAGTCCAGTCCAACTTCAAGGAAATGCTCATGTCACATACGGAGTCCGTTTTTCGATGTTCTGCCACTCTACGGAAAGTTTAGGAGATAAGCTTGATAACACATCCAGTATCACTAACAAATTCCATCAAGAGCAAAAAATATCGTTGAAACAAGATGACAAACACAATATATCAGGTGTTTTGCCACCTCAGCTTTGGGCCCAAGCTCATGTACCTCTAGGGTTTTGCATCCACCACCTTGGTCGTCCCTAGGCTATTTGTAGCTCTTGTTCCTTCATTCTTCATTAGGTTTTTGATTTGTTTAGCAGATTCCCCGTGTGTGATGCTTCCTCGAATTTGCTTGTGTCAACTAGACCAACCAATTCTAGTTTGAAAACCACAAATTTATCATGAGCTTCATCCTTTCTTGAAATTTCAGTTGCTTTTATCTTGTTCCCACGTGTTCTTTGGTTTCACATAGGGATTTATCCTCATGATCATGTCAACCATGTTCTTGAAACGGTTGATAATGACTCATGAGTGTGGTTTATCAATTGTCGGGTTCTAATTCAATGTGGTTGGTAGCCAGATCGTCAAGGTCACTCTCCACCAAACCAAAATTATGCATCTCACCTAAAGATCGGGACCCATTCCCCCGCATTCTACCTCTCTATCAGTAAATAATTATGGAAGGTTGTTGAAATGGCTGCCTAATTGTCAGGACCCGGTTGACAAAACCGTGCCCTTCTGTGTATTACTGCACTAGTCCCAAGGATCATCGCTAGTACACACAGTCTCGAAACAAAAGGATACTTTGTTATTATTTAAGGTTCAAATACATAGGGCTGAAACCCGAAATAGTACAACCAAGTCGGTACACAGATCGACGCATAACATAGTATGATGAATACAAATACTCGTACTCGCTAAGGTATGATATCGAATCACAGAATTTATTTAAAATTTTAAACTTCAAGCCACAGGGACGATGGTAGTAGGACATAGCGTAAGCTCCAGTGTACTCCTCGTAATCACCATCTACGAAGAACTCCTTGCTCCCCTGGGATGGTTCTCCAAATAAAAGTTTTTGAAAATAAAAATAAAAACAACAAACGTGAGTACAATTGTACTCCACAAGTTTAAGGAAATTATGCAATGTGAAGATCAGTACAAAGGAAAATTTATTCAGGTTTATCTCCAAAATTTCTGTCATAAAACCTTTCTACATTATACAAAATTCCTTTTGTAAAAATCATCAAAATAAGGAAATAAATCATTTCTTTCTAGGCAAATGCCTTTTTGTTTTCCTCAGAATCAGTAGTCCATTTTGTATTTTGGAGGGGATGAGAGGTATAGATATAGGTACCATATGAACAGTCACCAAGCGCGCTCATAACCGAGAACACGGCTATCATGATAGTTTATATAATACTCTGCAGAGTGCGTACATTTTACCCTTGACTACTAGTACGTGCTTGTCAGAGTATCGGGGATAAAAGCTAAAGACGCACAGCACAAAGCTAGTTATTCTAAGAAATCTACTGGAAACTATTTATCAATAAATATGGAGCATGCGTGACCAACCCTGCTCATCTCGTTGTCCAATATTTATCACGGCGAGGTGGCCACTCGAATGACCGGATACTGGGGCTACAAGGATCGGCCCGAGTTCCCATTCGTTGGTATCTCGAATAGTTTCTGGTATCTTCCTAGGCTTACATAGCTAAGCTTGTCCCCATAGACAGGTTTCGAGGTCAAACTGTATGAGCCGGGTTCATAGATTCATAGGAAAATAGTCCTTAGACTGATTAAGGTGTCGGACTCCGTTTTAACAGGGTAACCCCGTCGTAACCTAACGGTAATCGTTCTTCCTTCCTAGTCAAATGTGTGTTTACAACACCAAATTCTTTGTTCCAATATGAAAACATTATTTTCTCAATTTACGATCTTTCATGATACCCAAAATCTCAATTTAAGAGTGTCATCAATAACCCACATGAAATAATGCGACTTAGCAAAGTGGCTATTATTTCATGTAATCATTTTGTTGCTTTTATCAAGATCCACCTTTTCACCATTAAACATGATTCGTTACAGAGTGTACCCATTTAACATTCATATATCTACCGTTGAAAAATAATATCGGGGCGAAATCATTTTTCTTTTTCAGGTAATAATTATCTTTCCCAAATTATTATTCAAACCAATATCGTGCATTTTTACTTCTAAGCATTTCACAAATATTTTGCAAACAAACATAAAACATAGAATATGCGTCAAGGGGACTTGCCTTGAAATGTAGTGTTAGACAATACACCTGTCGACGGTTGAGATAACGATCTCAAGTCGCTAGGGTTCTTTAGAAGTGAGATAGGAGACACGCCGAACAACCTCGAACGACAACGAGCAGAGATGCGGGGTTTTATCCTGGTTCGGGCCTCTCGGGAGAGATAATAGCCCTACGTCTAGCCTTTCTTATATATCAGAGATGAATACAAGAGGTGGCTCGGCGAGACGAACAAGTCTCGACGAGATTATGGTGTACAAGAGTGATAATGCAATGATCAGGTGTCTACGGGATGCTAGATGCGTAAACTCCTGTAGGATTGACCAGATGCTGGATCCAAGTCGTAAAAACTCGTCCCTCTACACGCTGTAGGGGCCTTGTTTATATAGTGCAGAGCAAACCGACCTACCGAGGGAATATCGGGCCGGGCTAACTACGAGATCGTAACGAACTCATACATGCCAAATATATCCTGAGGCAGATAAGGCATACTCCTAGTCTTGAGGATCACGACGTCCACTCCAATCCGGGAAACCACGTCCGGGTCTTCACGTAGCCGTGCAGAACTCTTGTTCGAGACGGACTCAAACACGATTCTTTGGCCATTACGCATCTCGCCAGCCAGGAAGCTGTTCGGCAAGACGCACATGGGCCAGATAGGACCTTCCAGGGAGCTAGGCCCTGGTAGGCTGTTCGATTGGGCCGTCAGGGAGTGGGCCATGGCAATGAGCCGTAATTTTATCCCCGACAACACCGATATTACAATCCAATCCACAAACACCGGTATCTAAAAATATAGAAAATTCAATTCTTTAAGTACATTTTGTGAAAATAAAATTTTCAGTGTATGAAAACATTTACTTTGCAATGGTGGAGATTTTCTAATTTTATTGAAATTTATCTTGTACTATTATTATGAAAATAATAAAAAATTTATAGCAATAGATTTTAAAATTTTTAATTAAATTTGTGTAGGAAAATTTTTCCAATGCATGAGAATATTTTATTTCGAAGGGTGGGCTGTTATTGAATTTAATAAAATTTATTGGGCATTTTTATGGATTAGCATGAATTAGATATGAATTTTAGAGTGTATTTCAAAATTTAAAATGTTTATTAATTATAAACACCGCCGCAGGCCGAGATCGGCCCGTTAAGACCGCGTCGGTCCGAGCCAACCGGCGCCCACGCGCTGCTGCTGCTGAGCGCTGACAGGCGGGCCCGGCCTGTCAGTGACTCGGGGCAGAGCTCACGGCGGCGCGGCGGCACGGTCCGGCGAGGGCGAGCGGTTCGGGAGAAAGAGCATGTTGAGGGAAGTCACTTGGTGGGGTCGGCGTCGAGGATTACCGCAGGGAGGTCGACGGGCAGCGCTGGTGGCAGCGGAAGCAAATCAATATCGCCGGCGAGGAGGCTCCAACGACAGAGGGGTTCAATTGATTGAGGGGAAAGAGAAAGGGAGGCGTGCTTGTGCTAAAGAGCAACGCTCGCGGGTTCGGGAATGGCGGAGACGGCGCGACAACGAGTCGTCTTGCTCGGCTCCGGCGAGGTGAAGCGTATGCAGCCGTTCGACATTTATAGGCGAGCGACAAGGTGGAGTATGCCGTGGTGGTTGGCACAGGGTGTGGAGGCGGTGTTGCGTGGTCTCGGTGACACAGTGAGGCGGCGACGAGCACGACGGCGTGGCTTGGTCAAGCCCGGCGGCGGTGCTGCTCCGCGGAGGAAAAATTGGGGCGCGATGTCCATGACGGCGGCGGCATGCGACAACGAACTTCAGCGGCGACCCTGCTCCGGTACGGGTCCACGGTGGCGTTGCTTCGATCGGTGAGCAAGAGGGAGAGCAGAGAGAGATCGGGGTAGACGACGAAGAGAGGGAGAAAGAGCTGACAGGTGGGCCCTACTGGTCAGGGAGAGAAAAGAATGGGAGACTGACTGGTGGGCCCCCCTGGCAGGGATGGTTGCGCGCAGTAGGTTGGGCCAAGCGGGAGAAGTTGGGCCGAGAGGAGGAAGGGAAATGTGCTGAAGGAGGAGGTTTCGGCCCAAAAGAATTTATTCTAATTCCATTGTTTTACTTTACCTTCTCTTTCTCTCTTTAAATCCAAAAGTTAATTTTTCTCTTGGAAAATTATTGTTTGCAAAAATTTGTAAATCTTGGTGTTTTAAAATACAATTTATGTTTATTTCTATATTTTTGCTTGACCAAAAATATATATATTTGTTTTATGCTTTCCTAAATACAAATTGGTAAATAATTTAATTGAAGCTCCAATAAAAATTTTTCCTCATAATTTATTAAACAATTATAAATAAAAATTAATTTTTGAAAATTATGCTTTAAAAATTGAGGATGTTACACTAATGCTTCACCCTTGTGACAAATTCTTCTTAAATTTCCAGTCAATTTTTTACACTTTTCAATACACCAAAAATCACTCTATCTGTCTAGCTTTCATATTCTTTTTAGCATTAGTTATTTTGAACTCAAAATAAACCAAATTAGCACACATCACCAAGCACAAAAGCAGAGCTAAGAGCATCTCCAATGGTAAAGTCAATCACTAACTATAATCAAGTTTAATGTCATTTAGCATATAGATAACCATTTCAATGGTTTAGTTAATAACATTGTCTTTAAAAATTAATAGGAAAAAGTCTATTTACCCCCCTAAAGTATTGACCTTGGCGCACATAACCCTCTGACTTCGAAAACCAGGTAACCAGTCCCACGAACTATTGAAACTAGCGCATTTAATCCCCCGTGAGCGGTATTCAGGGTGGTTTTGCCACCAGGGCAGTCCACGTGGCATTACACAAATGAAAAATAAAATATAGCCCACATGTCATCCATACATATGGCTTTTCTCTTTATTTTCAATCTATTTCAGCATGGAACCCACATGTCACTCTCTTCTCTCATTTCTTCTTCCACTTCCTCTTCCCCTGCCTTTCCCTCCCCTCCCCGTTGCCTCCCTCCTCCTTCCTCCAGGGCGTGGGCGCGGCGGCCCGGGCGCAAGGCGGTGGTGCGGCGGCCTAGGCACGCGGAGGCATGGCGGCGTGGGTGCGAGGCGGCGTGCACTTTTGGTGCTCGATGAAATGGCTATGTGAGGTAGGAAGAATAGAGAGGGGAGAGAGACATGTAGGCTGCCACGGTGGCAAAACCATCCACCTGTGCAGCCTCGGTGGCAAAACCACCCTCAAAACCGCTAAGTGCACTGGTTTTTGTTGTAAATCGGTCATCGCATAGACACAAACACAATCACAATAGACAAGAGGCACAGATCTAGAGAGACAAAAGTCAGGCACAATGATCTTTATTGATTCATCTCTCTTTGTTACAAGGGGTTCATATATATAGCCTAGCCTAAATTCGGTTTTACCCATAATACCCCTAGGGTTTAACTTGGGCTTCCGGCCCATTAATCCTCTAGGGTTATAACACTCCCCCTTGGGCTAAACCGTGATATGACAATGCCTTATCAAAAACTCCATCCAAAAACCCAGTGGGAAAAAAGGATTGGAGAAAAGAGTACATTGCACACGCATGCTGTATTGCAATAATATCGCCTCGTTAAAAACCTTGCTATGAGAAAACCCAGTGGGAAAAACTCATATAAGGGAAAAAGAGTACAATATATAACCTTCAGGGTCTGATCTTCAGAATCAATACGGTCTACTGGACCTCTGCGTTATAAATCTTCTGGATCTATTTTGCGGTGTGGTAAAATACTTTAATTGATCGTCATGTCAACCTACTAGGTTAGACAAAGTGAAACCTCCAGGGTTTCACATGAACCAAATCAATATTTAGCTCATGCTCCCCCTCAAGACGACATCCCAAATGCCTTCCGACGTTCGATGTCTTCCAGACATCCATCACACTATGCTTCTGGAAAGTGTGAGCAAAATAATTTGAAAACAACATAGCTTAATCTTCAAATACCACTATCCACTTCTGCAATACAAGCAACATTATCCTAATGGATAAACATGGGGTATGAATGGTATTCGTGCCACATAACTCCTGAATGTGGTCACCATCCTTTTCAGCCAAACACACACGTGAGGCTTCATATAAAGCATTAATCTCAAAACAAAATATGAGATTTAGCGATATGCAGATTACACATGAATCGCGCATCCATATAACCCAACATGTCCCTCGGTTAACAAACAATCCGAGGTCCTGCATACACAACAGGCTCCCAAAGACAATTTAGTGCCGGTTCAAACTGCTGGTTGCTGCCGCACTAAGTGCTTACAGAGACAAGGAACTTCTGGTCCTAAAACCTCATATTGTCTTAGGTTTAAACAAGTATGTTCCACCTCAGGGGATCACACTAACATGTGGGTAAAATTAATTGCAAAATCATATATCTTCTAGATACAACCTATCAGACCAACTGGGCCTAAATATTGCAATTATTCTCAAGTGGCTCAACACAATCAAATAGCCTATTCAGCAGGTCTTACACATATGGTTGTACCACTATAACCAGTCTTATCTTGGCATTTAGGGGATCAATCAATTTGACTTTATCACCAATTTACATTACACCTTCAGGGTAATAAAGAACACCACCACACTCCCAACTACTGGCAGGAGACGCGCAAAGCTAGTGTTCATGTGGTGAACTTCCAGTATCGGGTATCAATGGGTCATCGTCCACTATCGAGACCATTGGTGTAAAACAAATATCGACTGGTAATTAATCTTTCTTCAGGGAAGTGTTTATGTTTCTTCAAGAAATTCATTTTTCTTCAGGAAATAATCTATACTTCTGGAAGAGATTATCAGGTATGAGATTTATTAACGTCGCAATCTTGTCATCTTGTATCACAAGGAATAACAAGTCCTACTGAGATCTCATAAACTGCATATTTATTTATATCATTTGCCAGAATCACTATTTAGCGGAACATTTATTACACATGGGAGAGTAGGGTCACATCAGGGACCTTTGAACCAGGGTTTCCACCACCTCATTATTTATAATGACCCAAAGTTAGAGCTACTGGCTCTCAAACTTCGATTAACCTCATGGTTCATCCTCAGTTGCTTGTTATATAACCCGATACAGGCGCTACAGGCGCCATGCCATGGACTTAGCTCAGGATCCTTATCATAGCAACTTGAGAGGAATAATATGTGTCGACAATAATCTCTCCATGTCTCATAAATGAGCACTTTCAAATATTAACCAGAATTTCGCTATTTCCCAAAACGATAATTCTTGATCGTCCCGCTTTCCCGGCACTATAACATGCGCGCATTAACTTGCTGGGTATTCATCTTCAGGATGATCCTCTCCAGGAGGCTCATTACCATCATGGTAATTTCTCTTTAGGAGAATTTCAGGAGTGATGAGCAATTGTTTGACGAGTGTCATTGGATTTAAGACCTGCAGGCGTCCCCGCAGACTTTAGACCAACACTCAACAGGTCAATTTTCGCAAAGGTGGATATACTATTCAACCCGGGGTATACCACTCTTAGCGACTCATTTACTACAGGTAAATGATTTCCAACTCCTTTAAATATCTGGCAGTCTCCTCGCTTCTAGCGTACAGGAGCACTCCTCGCTACTGGCGTACAGGAGCATTAACTAGTGCGTAAATCTTTTAATCAAGATCTCGTAGGCATTTAACTCGAAATATAGGCATTTCTCTCCCCCTAATGCCGAGATCCGATTTTTACTACAGCATACTTACACAATCCCCTTTTATGAGCACAAGATTAATGGAACAACAGGTCCAAATTCCCAACTACAGGTGGGAGCTCACAAGAGTATGCTTGGTGGTGACAATATTTGGGAAATATCTTGATTCCACGCGTTACCATTGGGGGTTAACAATATATGCAGTGAGCTTAGACTAATATTTTATTTGCCATGCGCTTGCTCTGGGCTATCATCTGCCCGCGCTAGGTGGCATGCCCGTGCTACGTTGCCGCAAGCCCTTCTGGGGAGGCGCACCCGTGCGGGGTCACTGATCATCCCAACAAATTATGGGTTGCAAAGTCTAGCTTCTTTACTATTGCTAATTAAACTTCAAGTTTAATATAAATGCGACAATATCAATAATTTGCATGAAAACTTTACTGTTCTACAGGAACACAATAAATACTATATGTACGCCAAATAACAGTCAACTTCATAGGACGATCACATTACGGAGGTGTAATTATATTTTAAAAACGCATGGCTTCAGGCATGCTGTAGCAACTTCAGACGCTAGTGACGATATTTGGGATTATTTTGCTTCAGTCAGACCAATGTGACTTCCAGTCATAACGCAATTGCAAAACTAATATGACTGCTGGTCATAATTTGCATACTCACGTCGGATCGCTCACGTCCGTCGGAGCCAAATATGTCCCAAATTTATCACAATATACAATCACCGATCAATTCGTTCGCACTTCTGGTGCATAATCTAATCTGCACTTCTAGTGCATAATCTTGCCTTTACATACTCAAAACCCTATTCTCTCCCCCTTTTCACGTCAACCAGAAATTTACGGGTGATAGCATATGCTACAGGCGTCTGCTTAAATCACTTTATAACTATACTACTACAGGAATATAATTTTTTTGTTGTCGTGAAACCAATATATAGTCTGTAACATCATGTTACACATTAGACATTTTGAACAACCGGTTGGTAACACCACACCGGAGGAGGACTGTGGACTGTTGGTCCAGCCTAAGTTAATTCTTTGGAGATAGACATATAGGCAGAAAATTTTCTCTAGTGCAAATAATGGAAAACATTTATCTTCGGGACATATGCCAACTAGTCATGTCTGCAGGACATATTTTCACAATTCATATCTTCAGGACCTCTATGCACTTGAGACAGTGTTGAGTAGAAACACTCTCCACCAAGGCAAGTTTAACATTAAGGCATACATTAATCTGATTTTATTCCACGCAAGATTGCTTACGACAGGTAAGGCATATGCTTCAGGCATCATGTTCTATTTAGCATTTACTCAGATAATTAACTCTACACAGAAGAGAAGCTAGAAATAGAACAACTCAGACCAATATTATGGCATAAGGGAAATAAGCATCTAATGCGAAACAATCAAGCAAAAGATGTAAACTATTCAGCGTGAGCAAACCAAAACTCTACGGGAGTCATTTAATTTTCCCATGAATTTTCAAGCAATGTTCGGGGTTTCTAATAATTTAGGGACTGCAGGTCAATACATTATACTCCAAACATACAGTGCCAGGAAAAATAAGCCATAAAGAACACAATGGTGCCCACAAAGTTTCTAGCATTTTCATGAATTTCTGCTAATTATTTCTGGTCTACTGGCCATATTATAATTATAACAGTGCAGAAAACAATAACAACTCTTTGCTAGAAAATAAACCCATTAATATGCAGCTTCCAAATGTGGGCTAGGTCTAAGATTTTGCATAATATGGAAGCTCAAATACTAGAATCCAAATCCGAAAGAGAGGATTTCGGTGGTTACCTGGAATTGTAAGTAGTATAAGGGGAATATGCAACGAGAACCACTCGAGCAAATATTGTGTCCTTCGGAGACTGAAACACACTTTCTAGGTATCATCTCAGGATGGATCACCGGGTCCATCCAAGATAGTACTGACGAGGACAGTGACGCCTACGGGGTGGCAGAGCCGAACCCGACAGTAGCGTGACCGTGTCTACGGGACAACAACACCAAGGCAGGCATCACGACGCAGGGTAACGGCGGAGCCGTGCGGCACGGGGCCAGCAGCAGCACAGCCACGCTACGAGCGCGACTATCGTGGCGACACAGGGTGCAGAGGACGACGGCAACCGAGCCTTCAGGGCGCGACCATGGTCCCGCCAAACGACAATGGAGGACGACTACAGTGCAATACCGCGATCGCAGCGCGCAGAAGACAACGGTGCGATGCAGGGCAACATCGCACGGAGCGGTGCACAGGGCACGACCATCGACGGGGCGGTGGCCGCAGCTGCTTAAGACAGGGGCGCGCGAAGACCGACACGGCGTGGCGCGGGGCACGGCCACCGAAAAGCGGCGACCACGACGTGGCGACGAACGGACAAATTCGAGGTCAGGCCCACTACACGGCGGCAAGACAAATGAGGTGGCGGCATGGAGGCGCGGCGTAACGGGCCGACGCCGAGCGGCAGCGTAACGGTGCCGAGGCGTGAGGCCAACAGAAGCCATTGGGACACGGCCGCGTATGGCGCGAGACGTGACCGGTGCACATGACGCGGGTAAAAATTCACCAATTTGCAATATTAAATAAGACAACAGGTCTAAACAGGACAAATTGCAAAAAGGCGAATAATTCACTATTAATTTGCATAATTAAAAGACTACGGGCTTTTAAACAAGATACAAAGAAATAAAGTGAATTAATATTTAATTAGGCGATGAATAAACTTTATTCAAAAGAATTAAATCACAGGATTTAATAATTGAATCGATGAAAACCGATAATAAAAGCCCTATTAAATTGATTTTAGTCTCAAAAGGCACATTAAATGGGTCGGCCAAAAGGCCCTTTAGATTTTCTTCCCCACCGCCTATATTCCTTGGACCGAATTGGGCCCAACTGCCCAATTGGCCTACTCACACCGCCTCCCAACCAACTCACAGCGCTAGGGTTCCCTAGCCTCAGTGGTGGCGGCGGTCAAAGGGCACTGCCGGCGGCGGCGGGCAAAAAAGGTCAAGGGCTATTGGCACGGCGCGGCGGGGGTCATTAGCACGGCTGCACAGGTGCAGCCGACGGGCGGCGTAGTACGGCCGGTGGGCGAGAGTGAGTGGCGCGGCGGGCGCGCAGCACTTGCGGCATGTTACGCCATGGCGCTGGTTAAGCAGACGTCAGGGCGCAAGGGCACAAGGCGGCACAACCAATGGCGCGGACGTGAGCGGCGGCAAGCGCGCTGGCGGGCGCAAGCGCACGGCGAAAGCGCAGCGCGGCGAATAGGCCGGCGCGCGCGCGGGCGTGGGCGTAGGCGGGCGAAGCGGCAGCATGCGCGCGGGCGCAATCTTGGACAACATGGTGCACGCGGGCATGGTGGCGCAGCTTTACAGTATGGGCAGAATACATTGACGCCGAGGGCGCAGCCGGCGCCGGCGGCGTCAAGGCGCTGGCGTCGGGCGCAGCCATGGGCGCGACGGGCGCGATATAGCTATGGCGCGCCTAGCCGTGGTGGCGGCGACGCGAGCTTCAGCGTAGCGCAAGCGCACATCGCCATGGCGGCGGCGCTGGATCGGCAACGCTGCGGCGGGTTTTGCGGCGTGGTTGCATGGGCATGGCGCCGGCGAGAGCGCCTGGCGCGGCGGCAGGCGCGCCACACGACGGACGTGGCTGCAGCATGATGCGGCGATGTGGAGGCCGGCTGGCGATGCCATGTCCTTCGGGCACAAGACACAAAACCGATCTCGGATTGAAAACAAAAACAAGAGATCGAATAATAGATCGGATTTGCGGGTAGCGACGTACCGTCGATCACAAACCTGAGAGCAACTCGTGCTGATAACGTGTTGTAAATCGGTCATCGCATACACACAAACACAATCACAATAGACAAGAGGCACAGATCTAGAGAGACAAAAGCCAGGCACAATGATCTTTATCGATTCATCTCTCTTTGTTACAAGGGGTTCATATATATAGCCTAGCCTAAATTCGGTTTCGCCCATAATACCCCTAGGGTTTAACGTGGGCTTCCGGCTCATTAATCCTCTAGGGTTACAACAGTTTTAATAGTTTGTGGGACTGGTTGCCTAGTTTTTGTAGTTAGGAGGTTATGTACGCCAAGGTCAATACTTCAGGGGGGTAAGTAGACTTTTTCAAATTAATATGAACCCATATTTAATGAGGTGCATGCACTTTGTAATCCGCTATTGACTGACCCCTAACAAATAGAAGTCTCCATCTCTCTCTTTTTATTGTCTCCTCCATATAATTAAAAGACGGGCGCCACAAATTGAACGTCCGATAAATCGGACGACAGACGTCAACATGACATCATCCTTGTAACTTGAGAAAACATCTGTTAAGACATGAGAAAAACTATTGGAACTTCAAAACCTACGTTTAGCAGACAAAAATCCAATTTTCACCAAGAAAAAATCCAAGTTTCAACCAAAAAAAACCCAAGATTTAAAGGGACATCCAGCTTTCGGCGGACAAAAAAATGTCATCATCGTCATCACAGGAACTTGAAAAAAGTCTATTAAAACATACAAAAATGTTGGTTGAAACTTAGAAAACATATTGCTAAAACTTGACAATACGAGAATTTTGTGGACTACAATATGTAAGTTTCAGCTAGCAAAAAACAAAGTTCCCTACATCCCTGGTACGAGTTTTGTGACAAAATTGAGATGCACCTACTCCTTACCTCCGCTAGATCCCGTGAGCCTTCACGTCGTGCTCACCGGATCCGGTCACCGAAGCTCAAAAATAGTGGGGCTACTCACGGCAAATTGCTCCCAAAGAGGGGTAGAGAGAGGAGATGGGGAAGAGAGAGAGAGAGAGAGAGAGAGAGAAGAAGGAGATGGAGAAGGAATTGGAGAGGGGTGGCCACCCTTCTAGCTCGCCGCATCACCATCTAGGCCAGTGGCCAGCTCGCCAACTCTCAGCTCTAGTATGACCTCGCCTTCTTCTCTTTGTTAGGCATCACTTAGCAAAAAGGTTAGGTAGCGACTTGCAACACAAGTGAGCGGACGATGAAAAGGATGCCTAGCTTGTATTCTCACATTCAGGTACAGCTTGGCCACTTAGTCACATAAAAAGAGTCAGGAAAGCCCGCACACTGTTTCATAGAAACAGAATCCTTGTTGGGACGTATGCACGATCGACGTCCATTGTAAAGAGTTTTCGTAAATAAAAATAAAAGATTGAGTTCTCACAACTATTAACTAGTTAATTTGACAAAAAAAAATAGCATGTTACTTCCGAGGAAGGCAAGAGCCGAGAATAGGTTTTGACCTCGAGTCCCGGTGTTTTGCAATCCTGGCTCGTAAAGATTTTCCGGCTGCTGTGAACTAACGGTGGCCTAGTAAAGCCCAAAGCAACCTCAGCCCACTTTCCAAACCCTAACTCGTTTCCTCTCTTCGGCCGTGCTCCTCCTTCTCCTGCCATGCCGCCTCACTCTCCTTGGCGCCTGCCTCCTGAGCCTCCTCCCTATCACCCGCCGTTCTCGGGCTCCCCTGAGCTCCATGGAGAAGGACCCGGTCTCCCGGACCGTTGAGTCGCCGAGAATGGAAGCGCGGGGAAGAGCCCAAGATTTTGATGCAGTGGCCCGGATGGAGCCCCAAGCTATCCTTCGGATATGGGTAATCCGTCATCATAGGCAATGCCCGGCATATTCTTGCTGGTCTGAAAGTCTTGAGTCATGCTAATGTTTGCAGTAATGGAAGTCTCAACATTGCTGAAATTTACAATGCTCTTACCCTGGGAGTCTGAACCTCGTTGAAATCTGCAATGTTCTCAGAACGAAAGTCTGGATCTTGATGAATTTTGCAATGTCCTTCACTCCTTTGCTCTGAAAGTCTGGTTTCTGTTGAAATCCGTTGTCCTTGCCCTGTCTGAATCTTACTGAATCTTACTGAATTTTTATGAATAGTCTTTTAGCTCAAATTTTTGGTTCGAAATTAACTGACGCAGTCTTGTGCAAAACTAATAACAGTCCTTTCGCAAAACATTGTGAAAGATGTGATATTAATCAAAGAGAAGTATTCCTTATCTGGTGGATCTAGATGGAACAATTGCATATTATTTATACATGATGGTAGTAATAGTATATATGCGTCTCATAACGAATATTATGGTATGTAGCTGCGAGATTGTGCTGGATTTTCTAGCTACTGAGACGAACAAATTGGGCTTGGTAAAGGAATATGCATGGATAATCTTATTTAGTCTGGTTGCTAGCAAACAACTGCTATTCTTTATATACATTTTGTCGTATTCTTTGTATTGACTAGTTAATTCACTGTTAGCTTGTGGCTACTCCTTAATTAATTCACTGTTTATTTTTCTATTTGAATTAACTAGTCTACCACTAGATACTTAGCTCGTAGCTACTCCTTATTGGGAAGCTAGGCACTCGCATCTTGCAAGACAATTAGTTGCATGCTAGAGAGATTGGATCTCACTCTCTACGGTTGCGACTTCTCGTGCAGTGTAGGTGCATACCATACTCTCTTGCAATTACTTACTGCTGATAGATCCTCATGAAATATGTTTATTTTAGATGCATTCTGTATGCGTTTGGTGCATGCAGGCAGAACTGATCGGTGTACGCAATGGCTGGAGATAGATGGGTGGTTGACATCATCTTTCATGTGTTGATACATGTCCCGAATGCTATGGGGAGCCTTTGGAGTGCCTGGTCGACTGAAATCCTTCTCATCCTAAGCTTCGGGATGCAGCTTGTACTCAATATCTTTGCCACGCTCCGTTGGCACGGTGCCTCCAGCATGAAGAAGGTCATCTGGTTTTGCTACGTGGGAGGTGACTATGTCGCCACATTTGCCCTGGGACACCTGTCGGTGAGCAGGACGGCCGGCGAGCGGCAGCTGCTCGCGTTCTGGGCACCCTTCTTCCTGCTCCACCTAGGCGGCCCCGACAACATCACCGCCTACCAGCTCGAGGACAACGAACTGTCGGCACGCTACATGCTGGAGCTCTTCCTGCGTGTTTTCGGGGCCTTCTATGTCGTCTACAAGTCCATCTCTGGCAGCTTGACCTTGGTTGTGGCGGCCTGGTTAATGTTCGTCGTTGGCGTTGTCAAGTATGTGGAGAAGATCCTGGCGCTGCGTCGTGCAAACCTGGGAAGCATTCGAAAAGCAGTCAAGACCGAGCGGCGCCATTACATAATAGATGGCCGCCGTTACACAAAAGCTATGCTCCGAGGTGACAAGGAAAATGACAGTACCGCCCTAGTAATGGTTGCTCACTCCCTGTTTTACATCTGCAAGCGTGCGATGGTCGATTCGTCGGTCGAGATGGAGCCAGATTATGCTCAAGAGAACAGAAAAACTCTGTTGGAGAAGGGATGGCGGGGCATGTTTGAGATTATGGAGATGGAGCTGTCCCTGATGTATGACTTCCTCTACACCAAGGCTGCGGTGATCCACACTTGGCATGGCTACACCATCCGCGTCTACTCCCCGCTGGCCACTGCCATCGCGTTGTTGCTCCTTGAATTCAGCTATCAAGATGGTCACAGGCACAGGCAAGCTGATGTCATGATCACTCGCCTGTTGCTGGTTTCTACCTTACTCCTTGAGATGGCATCTCTTGTTAGGGTACTAGGGTCATCCTGGACGGCCTTCTTGTTGTACAGGATGCCCCAATGGGGTTGGTTTCACCATCAAGTCTTCTGCACTAGTCGATGGCATCGATTTCGTCGCGCCACTGCATCTGTTAACAATCATCTTTTCAAAGTTGAAGGCCACAGAAAGTGGTCAGGGAAGATTGGGCAGCTTAACCTGTTGCATCTTAGCACCAGTGAGCAACTGAGCAGCGTAGCAAAGGAAAATGTCGGACAAGGCTTAGAGAGGAACGAGAAGCTTAGCTCCAAGACCATAATGTTTCCACAGAAAGTCAAGGCGTTGGTATTCGGAAAAATATCAGAAAACATGGTTGACTTGAGGAATAAGATCAGACAGGCCCAGCAAAAAGAGGGTCTTGACGCTGCAGACTTGCTGAGAAAAGTGATTGAGTCCCGGATGAAATGGGGCCAGCAGGCACTGCATTATGCTTTCCGTGATGGTAGCTTATTTGAAGATTTCAGGGCGAGCCTCGGCTATGAACTTCAAGATGCCATCCTCACCTGGCACATCGCCACTGATATCTACCTCGCCAAGTCTGAGTTTATCACCAACAAGGCCACAGATGACTCGGTGAAAGCAATCAGCACGCTCTCCAACTACATGATGTTCCTCCTTGCACGACGTCCCCACATGCTGCCAGGGCTCGATCTCCGCAGGTTGTACGAGCTGACCTACGAGGATTTGGTCCGAATTAATTGGTCAATGGATCATCACCATGACCTAGAGTCTTCTTCAAGCATCCGGCCTTGGAGGAAACCATCCCATAAGTATGCTGATCCAGACTCTTATGGGCTCAGCAAAAGGGAGGAGAAGCTTGCCACTGCCCTGTATTATTATGATGAGCAGCAACTCAACTCCGATACTAAGAGTTACCTGTCTGATGGAATTAAGCTTGCCAGGAAACTGCTTTCAGTTGAGAAGCAAAGGAAGGAGAACATGCTGAAGGTGATGCTGGATGTGTGGGTCGAGATGCTCTTCTACACAAGCTACCGATGCAGCAGGGAGTCCCACGCCAGGCAGCTCGGCAGCGGCGGCGAGCTGACAACCATCGTGTGGCTCTTGGCAGAACACATTGGTCTCTTCACCATCAACACCAAGGCCAAGGCTGCTCTGGTGGACGACAGGAAAAGAAGGAAGGAGATCAAGCGTGCATGATCTCAATCTGCCTTGCCTTCTCGCTTATCTCTCTGCTCTTGTATCCTATCAAATGTGGTTTCCTTTTTTCAAATTTCATACTTTGTTCGAGTTAGTTTGCCGCAGACGGGTGATAACATCACGAGTTTGTGCCTTATACCAGTTGGTTTAACATCACGGGTGAAACACTATTCTACCTACTCTTTTGGTCCTTTTGTTTCTCTGCTACTGTGAATCTCACACACCAAGCGGTATAGTAGGACAAACAGCAGTGGTGATTAAACATACGACAAGTTGTAGTACGACAAACGGCAGTGGTGATTAAACTAGGCAGGAGTTGAGATGACATGAGTGATGTGATCACAAAAGAGCTTTGGATACTTTGTAATTTGATTGTCTCGAGCCAGTAGCCAGCTGTACTCTCTGCTAGAAGTGAAGTCTCTGCTATTAGTGGTGGTTATTATGTTGAGGGATCTCCCGCGGTTGATAAGTACTCTTCCTACGCTTGAGCTGCTGATGGTGGGGTTTTCAACCAGTGGAAGACGCTGATGTTTCGCGAGCCCAACATGGCAGTCCTCCTTAGAGAAGGACATGGTGGTACTCGGCCACTGGGGATGCAAGTGGAATATCGTGCGGATATTCATTTGCCCGCTCTAGTTTTTAGCGCATTTCTAATGAATTAGCGGGCGAGTTCCCGCAAGATGTCCCACTTGCATCTCTATCGGCTACTCAGGGTTGGGTCCCTCTTTTTCTAGTTGGTGGGCCTCACGCGCAGCCGCCTTTAGAGCTCGTATAAATGTACAGGCCAACGGTCCGCTAAAGATGACGTTGATGACTCACTCCGGTTGGCTATGCTCTTCATTTTCACTGTCTTTAACCTTCAAACCACACTCTTGCAGCACGAGTAAGGGCCTTTGTCTGCATAGTAGTCTTCGAGCTGCCTTGGTAAGGTTAAGCAATTGCGCAGGTCGTGCCCTATTGTGTCATGTATAGGGCAGTAATTATTGCCTGCAAGCGGTTGTCACTGCTTGCCACCATGGTCGCCGTGATGGGGTACACATCCTTTTCATTTCCTTTCTCTTTGATGACAGCTTTAGGCTTTCACTTGGGTGGGTGCTGGTCTACTCGAGGGCTTTTTCATCAGAGGAGGACCTCCTTTTCTTTTCTTTTTTTTGTTGTTGGATGCCTCAAGACTAGGTTGGGGAATCTCCTTACCCCAGACCACCTCATCGCCCATGGCATATATATACGTTGGCCATCTCTTTTTGTTGCATTTTATTGATTTATTCATTTTATATTAAATTACCGTTGGATTTTCTTTATGGCAAATTATGCGGGCCAACCCTCTGATGTAATCTTGGCTCAAATATTGGTCAACTTAGTAAAACAAAAGAAAAAATAGTTTAGTCTTATATTTGGTTACCAAGAACACCTCTGGGGAAAAAGACTTCGAAGAATTAGAGAACCTTATAATTTGGAAAATCACTGGACGACTTCTAGAAAACCGAATTCTCTCTCTTTTCTTATGCCGAAAGCCCGACACAAACCAAAAATTGTCTTAAGAATATTGAAAAGAAATTAGAAACAACGCAATACAACATGCCTCTTGACGGCGTGTTCTCCGCTCAACCACTGCGGATCACACCCCTGGTCAGATTTTTAGTCTGCTAGCCAACTCGATCAAGCTCGATTCGATTTGGCGTCGGGCACAACAAGGAGTGACTCAGATTTACCTGAGTTCGGACCCCTCGCGGGTAATAGTCCTACTCTGCTGAGCCTTAGCTCTTTTCGATTGTGGTTGAATGGGAATGTGTTTACTGAGGTGTTTGAATGCACGAATACTAGTGCTCGTCTCTCGTCCCCGTCCCCTCTCTCTCTCCCTTTTATACAAGCCGTGGTCATGGCGGAGAGAGCCGAGGGGTAAGCGTCTGATGCTCTCGATACTCGACAAGACACGACGAAGAGGCGAAAATGTGCATTGCCACGCCAAGGCGCTCTCACGCGTGCCGCCAAATGGCCTCGACCAAGACAGTCCTGCTGGTGAGTCTGCGGGTGGGGCCTACGCCACTCCTCCCGACGGGCGGCCTCCTCAAGCAAACCCTCTCTCTGCGGTCAATTCTTCACGCCACAGTGGCAGCCTCTCGGACTGCGAGGGTCCTCAGAAGCAGTAATCATTTCTTGTTTGTCTATCCGCGTGATGTCTCATTAAATCGCCCGTCCTTTGCGGCGGGGAGCCTTCGTCCGAAGACTCATTCGCAATGCTCCCGCCAGCGGGCCCCACTGGCGTGGGACCCTCGCTGGTCTCGGAGGGCTCGCCCAAGCACCCTTTGGCCTTGAGGCCCTCGCTTTGTTCTCGAGAGGGCTCATGCGCCGCCTTGCGATCGGGCCTCGCTGTTCTTGAGAGGGCTCGCCCGCGCGCGCTTTGGCCTTGGGGCCCTCGCCTCGTCTCTAGACGGGCTCGCCCACGCACTGCGCTTTGGCGCGTGGGGGCTCTCGGCTTCTTGAGGGCTCGCCCAGCGCCTGGGGCCTTGCTCGCCCGCCGACGCGTGGGGCCCTTGGCCTTCGAGGGGCTCGCCAGCGCTCGGGCCTTGCTCGCCCGCCGACGCGTGGGGCCCTCCCTGCCTTCGAGGGGCTCGCCAGCATGGCTTGGGCCTTGCTCGCCCGCTGGCCGCGTGGGGCCTCTCGGCCTTCCCAGCCTCTTTGTACCCCGGTATTTATTACATCGACAAGAGCCCCCGGTCCACCGTGATCTGCGAACCGTCAGCGCGAATCGTTCCGTTTCTTGTGCGGCGGAGACAATCGTGGGGGCCCGCCACTGCGCGGCCGTCGCTGATTCTCCACCGCACACGATCTTCCTTGGGGAACTCGCGCTTTTCGCGGGAAACCAAAACGCGGGGCAATGATGGCGCCCAGCTGCGTGTGAAGCGAATTCAAACCGTCGCGCTTCGCTTCCACGCCTATAAATACTTCTCTCGGTCTTTGCGGTCAATCCTTCCGCGACGCTAAGTCTTCAAGTCATCCCATCGCCTTCTTATTTGCTACCACGCCTCCTCGCCAATTGCCACCAAGCCTTTCGCGCCACGCCACCGCCAAATTTTCCATGGCTCCCAGCGCGGCAAGGCCGCCAGCGAGATGCCGCGCCGCCTTCGGAGCCGTTCGCCGCTTCCATCGTTGATGAGGATCGGTAGCGCGGCCGAGTCTTCGTGCGCCCGACCGCCGCCCGTTCAGCGCGCACCATCATGCCGAGTCCTCGCGCGGGGAGATCGTGACCTTCTCTGGCGTCTTTGGCGGGCCTTGTCCCGCCGTACTCAATTCTTCTTGGGGTGCTCGCCTTCTACGGGATCTAGGCGCGACCTTCCCCAACTCGATCATGGCCTGGTCATCTTCGCCCACCTCTGCGAGATGTTCGTGGGGCGATGCCAAACCACCCGCTCAAGGCGTCGACTCTTCATCACGCACACGGGCTCGCGCTAGAAGCGCGGTTGGGGCTGCTACTTGGCGCTCCGCGACGCCGCCGCCTTTATCCTGCCATGGTCAAGTCCAAGCTGGAAGGGCACTTGCACCGCGATGGTCAGACGTGGAGGACTCCGGTGCTGCGGCGATCTTGTTCTTCCCGCGATCGCGAGCCCATCGCCGACCGGGGCCCGGCCAGACGATCTAGCGAGTGCGGAGACGATGGCGGCGTGCATTGCCGAGCTCCGCCACGGGGCTCACGAAACCCGTGGTGGCGGACTTTTTGCGGCGCCGTCTTTGCCCGCTTCGGCGAGGCGCGCCACCGACGCGTACCACGGCGACAACAGCGGGACCCGACTTTGCTCTAGGAGGTGAATACCCTCGCGTTCTTTTGGATTTCGTGCCTTCTTTCTTTCCATTTTGGCTAATAGCCAACTCGCCGCTTCTTCTTTGGGTGTTGGTGATGGGAACGTCTTGGGCGGCGTGCTCGGGGGTCGGTGGCGGGGCTTCGACCACGCCGACCGGGCGACATCGCTTCGCCGACGGCATCCGCCCCTCTGCGATTGGGATCCACGGGGCGCAACCCTTACTTGCAGCGCCGCCCCTATGGAGGTCTCTCGGTCTGCGGTCCAAGTGGCCGGGGACCACTGCAGATCCATGAGCCGCCCTCGGCGACCGCCCAAGCTTCCGGCTGCTGCTGCTCCTGCCGTGGTGGCCGACTCCGCCCGCGCTCTCGGGAAGCGCCGCCTCATCCTCGTCGTCGACGATGACGACGAGGATGGAGGGGCGAGCCCGAAGAGAGCGCGCCCTTCAACCCGAAGCTTCCGCCGCCACCGCCCGGCCCCATCCAGCGAGGGCCTCTGCTGCTACGCCGCCGCTCATGCCATCAGGCAAGACGCGGCGACTCTTGAAGCTGGAGCCGCTGCGCCGATTTCTTCCGCTCCTTCTACGCCGGCGCTCCTGCGCGGCGCTTTCTTCTGTTGGCGCTTCACCGCCGCACACTTCGCGCCCGGCCGCGGCGCTGTTCGACAGCGGTGACGCGACCGCGCCCCACCGCCGCCGCAAACAAGCGACTTGAGCTCCCCTTCAGCTTTTCGCCTTGGCGCGCGCTTCAGTTGGCTTTCCTGCGCTTACGCATGCCAGTGGGGTTAGCGTGCTACGCTTTTGCATACCAACCACGATTGTCCCTCTTGAAGCAGGCGGACGGGGCATCGAGCTCCGCTCCGCGCGACTTCGCCGAGCCCGACCGCCCCGCTCGCCGGCGGAGGCTACTTCGCGGCGGCGAGAGTTCGCCGGCGCCATGGCGGAGAACCTCAGCCACCTCGTCACGGGCGCCGCCGCCATCTCGGCCGTGACCGCCGGCGTGGGGCGTTCCTTTGGCGCCGCACCTCTCCCGCACTGGGCGGCGCGGAGGAAGCCCTTGCCTTGGCCGAAGCGATCTGCCGGCGAAGCCGCGGCCCTTGGCCAAAAACCGCCCGAAGAGGCGATGACCAGCGGTGCGGCGATAAACCGCCCGCCGCCTCGGCCGTAAGCCGATCGAAGACCTCCTGGAGCACTTCAGCGTCTCGAACCCTCGCCGACATCTTGCGCACCGCCATCATGCTTCCGGACGCCTGCATCCACTGGGTGTTTCCTTGCATCCCATTGGAGGAGACAATTTGCGCGATCTGTTGGCGCCGTGGGACGAGCCGCCGGCCTGCGCGTCCTTCCGGCGGCTGCGGACGCGGGCGATCGAAGATGGTCGCCAAGGCGCTCTCGGCGGCAGCGGTTCATCTTGAGCAAGCTGTCTTGCTCGAGGCGCGCGTTTGATCTCGGCGCCCATCATCGGGAGCCTTCGCGCCCGGTGGACGGTTTGAGCGGTAGCGGGTTGACACCGCCGCCGACCGCGTGTCCATGATGGGGCGCCGCTCGGTGCAAGCGAAGACGAGGAGTAGCGAGACTCCCCCGCCTTTTTTGCCTTGTAAATGTTGCCTATCAATGCAAACAAACTTTTGCTCTTTTGTTGTGAGTCTCACTTGAACTTCGTACAACTTTAACTTGCGGAATTGAATTGGGGCACTGGCCGCCAAAGGCTTTAGGCTGAGCGTTCTGCGGAAGTGGTATTTGTTTCTTAGGCATCTGGTTACTTCAACCCTTATGGCCTCTCGCAACCCGACTTAAACATTACGTGGCGGCGCTTAGCTTCCGGAAGTGGTCTAGTCATTGGTGCCGCCGTTAGCGCATTGCCTGAGACCGAGCCGACACACCGAGCTAGAGCCCGCCTCCGTCGCCGCCTACGCACCAACGTAAGTTATAAGCGTTTGCCTTTGCAACTAAGGGGCCATCAGCCATAAGTACTTTCGCTACTAGCTTTCAGCAGAATGTTTTCTAACAGACCTTTCTAAGGCTAAGCCACTGATCGCCCAAAAGCTTTAGACAAAGCTTTCCGTTGAAAGTGAGCGCTTTTTCCTCAGGCATCTGGTTACTTCGACCCTTATGGCCTCTTTGCGAACCGACCCTAGACATCGCGTGGCGAGAACTTAGCTTCCGGAAGTGGTCTAGTCGCCGGTGCCGCTGTTGCCGCATTGCCTAGACCGAGCCGACACACCAGGCTAGAACCCGCCTTCCGTCCGCCGCTTCACCCAACCGCGAGCCGTAGGCGTTCGTCCTTACAACTAAGGGCCATCGCCTTGAGTACTTTTTATTGCCGACTTTCAGCGGAATGCTTTCTAATGCAGACTTGAGGCGAAAAAAGCAGATGCCCACAAGGAGATGAACTTATCTCTTATTGAAGATGGCTTTGTACAATGCGGCCCCGGCGAAGCGTGAAGGAAGAAGATCTCGCCGCTCGGCTCAAAGGAAGGCCAAAAAGGCTTCGGGCTGCTACCTCTGGTAGAACTTCCTCGGTACTCGGCGTTCAAGTATTCGCCAATTCGCGACCATCCTCGAATCGAGCTGGACCGAGCTCAGGCGGGAGGCGAGACCACCTTGAAGGGCCCTCCCACGGGGGAGATAGGTTTATTGCGCCCGCTGCGCTTGGATTTTATGCGAGCGAGGTCGCCCAACGCCGATGTTCTCACACACACCCGCTTTGCTTGATAACGGCAAGCGCCGCCTTCCGATACTTGGCGGCGGATCGCCGCCTACTGTCTCGGATCTCCTCCATGAGATTTACTTCATCCCGCGGGTCGGGTCTTGGTCTTCGCTGAACGCCGCCACTCTTGGGAGCCGGCGAGCTCGATGGGAGCACCGCCTCGAGCTATACACCGAAGAAGGGGTCTCGCCGATGGCTCTGTTGGGAGTTGTCCGCAGCGCCCATAATACGGTGGGAACTTCCTCCACCCAGCGCTTGCCGCGCTTCTCCAGGCGGTCGAACGCCCTTGTCTTGAGCCCTTTGAGTACTTCGCGTTCGCCGCTCCACTTGCCCATTGCTCTTGGATGTGCAGCGGAGGCGAAGCTACGCTTAGTACCCAACTCTTCGCACAGATCTTGAAATCGGCGCTTTTAGGCGGCGCGTTGTCGATGATGATTACATTGGCGACACGAACCGGACGAAGATGCTTTTCATAAACTTGATAGCAGCTGCGGATGTGATCGCTGGACCGCAAGGCTTCAACCCACTTAGTGAACTTGTCGATGGCGGCGAGCAGATGAGTATATCCTCCGGTCGCCCGCGAAACAGCCCAGAATGTCGGCCCCGGATCGCGAACGGCGGAGAGCGGAATGGTTTGCGGCGCTGGGCGGTCGGTGGATCTGCTTAGCATGAAATTGGCACGCCGCATCTCCTCACCACTCGAAGGCATCACGGAGGCGATAGGCCAATAAAACCGTGGCGAGCTTTCCCAACCAACGTCCGGCTCCTGAATGGCTCCCGCATGCCTCCATGGATCTCGAGAGAATTTCACTCCCGCTTCCCGAGTAGCGCGCGACTTCAAGTAGAACTCCAATTGCGCCACAGCGTCTGGTCCCCACCTACCGGGCGTGGCGCTTGGCTTGCGCGCGCTATCTTCTCGGTAAGCGACGTCATCGTCGGGATCACTCCATCCCGCAGTAGGCTAGGATCGGATCCATCCACCGACCTTCCGGACGAGTGTGGCGGCGTTACATACATTGTCGCCGCGTACTCCACTTTGGCTGGCGTTTCGCCTCAACCGCCTCGGCCAGTTCTTCGCCTCCTCCTCTAGCAGGGGCTGCGGCGAGATCGGTGGCGTCTCCTCCGAGGTGGGGCGCATCGAAGCGCGTCCCGCGCCGAATTGGGGTCTGCGGCAGACGGCGCGTTAGTCTTTCTTCAAAGACCCGGCGGAACAGGTGCCCTCGGCGAGGCAATGCAGGGGCGTTCATCCGCCATGTAGTTGTCGCGGCGAGGGCGTGCGAAGCCCAAACCCTCAAAGTGCCGCTCCAGCGGCGCACCTCGCCAGAATAGGCGCCATGGCGGGATCCGGCGGGAAAATCCTTCCTCGCTGGTTGATGACCGGAGAGAGTCATCTTTACTTGTAGCCACGGATGCCAAGGGTCGGCCACCACGAGCGGCGAAAGATCCTTCATACTCGCGGCGTTGTTGGTGGCGCGAAGTCAAGACTACCAGTGCCGGACGACATCGCCGGTGGGAGACACCAGGACGACGCCAGCCCCAGCCCCCTCCAGCGGAATGAGCCGTCGAAGAAGAGAGTCCACGGCGAGGGGGCTGGGGTGTCTTCAGCTTCTGTGTCCGCCGGAGTCCACTCGCTGATGAACTCCGCCAGAGCTTGCCCTTTGATGGCCGTTCGGGGAGCGAATTTGAGATCAATTCCGCCCGACTCCATGGCCCATTTAGCGTCGACCGTCGCCTCGCGGTTGAAGAGGATCTCCGCAAGGGATACTTGGTCAACACTGTGACTTCTCGCCCGAAGTAGTGGCGTAGCTTCGGGATCTGCGTCGGCCGACGGCGTAGAGCATCTTCTGGTCTTTGTGAATACCTTGTTTGGCGTCGTAGAGGACCTTGCCGACGTAGTAAATGGGCGCTGAACACCCTCTCTTTCCGCCACCAAAGACCGCTGTTGACCGCTGGGGTTTGCGCGGCGTGAGGATCAGCGGCTCGCCGGTGCAGGGCGACCAGCACGGAGCGGGAGGTAAGATACTTCTTGAGCCGTCGAGCGCCTCCTGCGCCTCCGCCGTCCACTCGAACTGGTTGGTCTTCTTTAGGAGCTTGAGCGTGGGAGACTTTTATCCCCAGGCGAGCTATAAAGCGCCCGAGGAGGTCAGCGACCCACAAGCCTTTGCATCTGCCAAGTCGCGTCGGGGCTTTATGTTCTCGATCGCTGCGATCTTGTCGAGTTCGCCTCAATCCCCTACGGGAGACGAGGAATCCCAGCGGTTTGCCCGACGGAACGGCGAACACGCATTCTCCGGATTAAGCTTGATGCGATGCTTCCTCGGGTTGGTGAAGGTTTCTTCCGGTCGCCGATCAACTCCTCGCCTTCTTGGACTTCACCACCGGATCATCGACATACACCTCCGTGTTCCGCCCTATTTGGGAGCGGTGAAAGCGATATGCATGGCCCGATAGGTTGGGCTGCATTCTTCGATCGACGCCATCCTTGTATAGCGATGAGCGCCCATGGGCGTACGAAAGCGATCTTGTCTTCATCTTCTTGACCATGCTAATCTGGTGGTACCAGAGTGCGCATCCGAAGCTTCTGTTGCCGCACCCCGCAGCTTGAGTCGGCGATGAGATCGATCGCGAAGCGGCAGTCGGATCCTTCGCACGCCTTGTTGAGGTCGGTGAAGTCCACGACATCCTCCAAGGCCCGTTGGATTTCTTGACGAGGGCGAGGTTCGCGAGCCACAGGGATGGGCGACATCTGCGGATGACCCGCCCTCAAGAGCTTGTCCACCTCTGGCGGATAACTTCTGGCGCTCCACGGACGCTTCGGACCTTCGCATGACGGTCGCGCGCCGAACGTCGCCAATTGTGCTCAATCACCTCCACAGGGACCCGGCCATGTTGGGCGGTTGCCACGCAAACACGTCTGCGTTAGGCGGAGGAAGGAGCGGCGCGCCTTCCTACTTGGCGCCGAGAGGCGCCCACCCGAGCGGTCTTCGCCGGGTCGACTTCGCTCGAGACCGCCTTAACCTCCAGCAGACGAACCGGGAGGCACGGGTCTTCGCGGAGGAGCTCCAGTCGAAGCCTCGGCCTTGGCACCGACGCTTCGCCCGCCAGCGGCGTCCTTGTCGCAGCGGGCGCCTCGGGCGATCCACTTTCAAACGATGGGGCGGTGGCCGGGATCTTCACCACCATGTACGCATAGTGGCACACCGCCATGAACACGGTCGGCGCCGGCCGACCTAGTATGGCGTTGTAGGGAGGTCGAAGTCCGCCACCTCGAACTCGAGCATCTCGGTGCGGAAGTTGTCGAACCTCCGAAGGTTACCGGAGATCGATCGCCCAGTGACGGACTCGGCCCGGCGCGATGTCAAGAACGGAGCGTTAGGCGAAGCTCAGCTCTTTGGATCTGGGCGCGCATGCGCTTCGGCCAGACGGGAGGTTGAGGAACTCCTCCGTCTACCAACCGCCATAGCTTTACATTCCGGACCGTGGGTGCAACCACGATCGGGAGATGCCGGTACGGCGGCGATCTTGGTGGGTGATCGGCTTTGATGAACGCGATCGGTCGCTCCGACCACGCCACCGCCTCGCCGACCCAAAGCCCGTGCGGCGGCGACACCTCCTCATCGCACGCTTAAAGCTAGCGTGGGGCGGATAGGTGGCGAACGCCCGTGGATGGCGGCAACCACGCTCCGCTGCTGAAAACCAAGCGAAGCCGTCTCCTTGCCCTTGCCATGCCGGACGCTGCTGCGGTTGCTTTGCTCGTGGACTCGCTTGTCCACCTTCTTCGCGGCGACATGGCAATCCGCCAAGTCGTGGGAGTTGTTGCGGTGAATGGGGCGATGGGGCCTTCCGTCCCACTCACGGGCGATGGTCTCGCCGCCGTCGCGGCATGCGAGGGCCGTCGCGCCACGGCGATCGCCGTAACCGCCGCCTCGGCCGCCCTACGGGACCCGTACCACGGCGCCGCGACCTCCTCCTCTTTTACGCCCGCGCGCCCATTCTTGCGCGGTGGCGCGTCGTCGTCGTCGTCGTCGTCGTCGCTTTCAGCGGCCATGACCTGCCGGTCTCGGCCTTGCGCTTCTTCTTGTCCTTGCCGGGGTTCCTCGAGGTCCGGCCTCGCCGCCCATGGTGGCCCGCCACGCGGCCGGTGGATCTGACTCTCACTGAAGGGTGCACTTGTGCGCCAAGGTGAAGAGCTCCTCCGTCGTCTTGATCTTGCGGGTGGCCATCTTCTCTTTGACCTTGGGGTCTCGGGCGCCTCTCCTGAATGCCGTGACCACGGCGTCGATGGAGATGTCGGGGATGGTGTTGCGGACTGGTGAAGCGCCCGAATATAGTCGCCAGCGACTCTCCTTCTTCTTCGCTCCACGTTGTGGAGGTCGTCTTCTACCGGGCTGCTCGAAGGTGCCACGGAAGTTGGTAACGAAGAGCTCAAGAGCTCCTTCCATGACCCCACGGACTCGGGGCGGTTCATGAGCCCGGAGCGGGCTCACGCCGTGAGGACAGCGGGAAAAGTAGTTCGCGAGAACCTTCCCGACCCTCCGGTCAATTGCGTCACCGTCGTATAGATCTGCAAAAACTCATTAGGGTTGGTGGAGCCGTCATACTTTTCGATGGGGCGGACGAAACCGTTCCGGCCATCGACGCGCGCATGCCTTCCTTAGAAAAGGCGCGGCACCCGACGTCGGGGCCTCTGCTCTGGGCGCGGTCCTCGCCCGCCGCCCTAAATCGCCTAGGCGGCGCCAAGAAAACGCCACCCTCACTGGTCGGGCAGCTCTGCGGGAACCCTCTTCTTGGTCCCGCGCCGGCGGCGGCAATGCGATCGTCGCCTTCGGTTGCGGCCCTGCGAAGCTTGTCCGCAGTCTTCTCCATGCAGACAAGTGGCGGTCCTCCAGATGGGACCGGAGATCGCGCCACTGACGCCGCCTGGCCGAGCCCCCGTAGGGTCGCCAGCTCTTGTCGTCTTGGCCCCGCCCACCAGAGATCTGCGAGAGAGTGCGAGGGCAACAAAAAACGGACGACGCGAAGCGCCGGTTCCCCGCCCCGAAACTTGCACCACCGCCAGCGGCGGCGTCGGCGTCGCGGGCCAGGCGGCCAACCACGGCGCCGCCCGAGTCCGAGTCACCGGAACCGGTGGGTTTTCGGCAAAGGCCACGGCGCGTGGAGGTTCTGTCTTTGGAGTGCACTCCTCCAAGGCCGCGCCGCCTAGCTTGGCCGAGGCGGCTGCTTTCGCCGAGGCTCCAACCCTAGGCGGCGGCCACCGCCGGGTGATCCACCGCCATCGCCGCGGCCGACTCGTGGCCACGGCTCTAGCGGCCGCTTCTGCTCCATCGCGATCGCTTTGCTCGCCGCCATCGCCTCTGAAGAAGGGTCAAGAGCTTGAACCGATGCTAGCGCTCCCCTACAGCGCGCCAGCGGCGTGTTCTCCGCTCAACCATCGCGGATCACACCTGGTCGATTTTTAGTCGCTAGCCAACTCGATCAAGCTCGATTCGATTTGGCGTCGGGCACAACAAGGAGCGACTTCATGATTTACCTGAGTTCGGACCCCTCGCGGGTAATAGTCCTACTCTGCTGAGCCTTAGCTCTTTTCTCGATTGTGGTTGAATGGGAATGTGTTTACAGGGTGTTTCGAATGCACGAATACTAGTGCTCGTCTCTCGTCCCCGTCCCCTCTCTCTCCTCCCCTTTTATACAAGGCGTGGGTCATGGCGGAGAGCCCGGGGGGCAAGCGTCTGATGCTCTCGGTATAATCGACAAGACACGACAGAAGAGGCGAAACGTGCACCCTTGCGCCCGCGCAGCCGCCCTCGCGATGCCGCCAAGTGGCCTCGACCCGCCATATCACACCGGTGAGTCTGCGGGTGGGGCCTACCTGCTCCTTCCGGCGGGCGGCCTCCTCAACAAACCCTCTCTCTGCGGTCAATTCTTCTGCGCCCGATGTGGCGGCCGCTCGAGACTGCGAGGGTCATCAGAAGCGTAATCATTTCTTGTTTGCTATCCTCGCGTGATGTCTCATTAAATGCGCCCGTCCTTTGCGGCGGGGGGCCTTCGTCCGAAGACTCATACGCAATGCTCCCTGCTCGGGCCCCACTCGACGCGTGGGACCCTCGCTGGTCTCGAGCTCGTCTCGGAGGGGCTCGCCCGCGCACCCGCTGGCGCGTGGGGCCCTCGGCCTTCGAGGCTCGCCAGCATGCTGGGCCTTGCTCGCCTGGCCGACGTGGGGCCCTCCCGGCCTTCGAGGGGCTCGCCCGCCATTGGGCCTTGCTCGCCTCGCCGACGCGTGGGGCCTCTGCGCCTTCGAGGGGCTCGCCACGCTTGTTGGGGCCTTGCTCGCCCGCTTTGCCGCGTGGGGCCCTCTCGGCCTTCCCAGGCCTCTTTGTACCCCGGTATTTATTACACCGACACCTCTCACCAATTAGCAAACCAAGTTATTCTCCCAAGAGGCTTATCTGAAAAAAGGATACCGCCGCATGGAATGATTTTAAGGAAAAATCGAAGGAACAATATACCTCTAGACGAACCAATAAGGACTGAAGAGTCAGAGTCCGAAGAATCTTTCTACAAATATCTTTATCAATTTGACCACCGGTAAAACATACGACCAATGACAAAGAATTACGATATCAATCTTCTAAAAGTAATTTCAAAACCCAACTAACAGAATGCTAGCAATGGAAGGAGATACGGAAGATAGATATATGAAAGATTTTTATCAAGTTCCAGCAATTTCAAACAAAAGATTCCAAAAATTCAAATCCTTGGTATTGGTAAATCAAATGCTTACTGTGGAAATTACCAAGGAATATTTTCCATATTACTCCATTTGCCCTTTTCCATTTTTGCCCTCCTCTTTTTCATTTTTTGCCCCTAGCTCCAACATGCTGCCTCTTGTTTTTACCTTTCCCTCTTTCGATTCCATTTTTTACCACCAAATTTTGTCGATAAATTAAACCAATTATCTCCCTTTTTTCTTTTGTTGTTTTCTCTTCACCATTTATCTGTCTTCCTCCATGGAGCAGAAATAGTAAATTGCTCCCTTGTTGTCACCCTTTTCCATGGCTGACAATGAGCCCCCTAGCTTTCCTCTCCAAGTCATCTCAATTGGGATTTTGGGCAGTTGTCGTTGAAGAAGACACAGGAATTTGTCGTCGGAGTCAAAGCGCCATCGTGATCAATTCTTCTTCATGTTGCGGTAACTTCTCCCTTCCTTGCTCCTATACCTACCTCAGGCCTCTAGGACTCTTTTCCTTCTCTGGCACCACCTCACCCTCATTGGACAGCATTGCCCATGTCCTCCTCTCTCCACCTGACTCCAGCAACATTGCCGCTCCACTTTGGTCCTCCTCGACCCGTACCATCGCCACCTACCCACTCCTCATCCGGCCCCTCCTGAAGCTCGCTCACCTTGTTATTTAGCCTCCGCACCACCGGCAACCGTCTCTGCCAAGCTCCGCCTTATCACTATGCCTCCACCGATGTCGCGCTCGCCACCATCACCCCCATGGAAGGCTAACCCTCTACAAAGCTTGCCCTATCCACCCTCTTATTTTCCCCCTAACCCTTTCGGAGCACTGTCGCCGCCAACGGAATCCCGTTGCATGAGCCTCTCGCCGCCGCCTCCCTTGTTCTGAAATGCCGACTAGCGGGTCTAGCTCGTAAGACCATCTCCAACCATATTCTCTCCATTCCATTTCCCTTCTCCATTATGTTCCCCCACATCCATTCCCTTCATTCTCCAATATCTCCAACAGTATCCCTTTGAACAAATTCGTGAAGAAAATGGAGAGAGAATTTCCTTTCAAAAGGAAGGTACAAAGAAATTTTTTTGAAGACAACCATGGAGAGAATCTATTGGAACATCTCAAGAGACTCGAATCTCTTTTTGAAGGAAAAATTACTCTGGAAGAGATACCGTTGAAGATGGCCTAAGCCCCCCCTCTCTCGAGCCGCAATCCCATCCATCTTTCCCTTGGTCGTGCCCCTCTTCCCTCTCTTCTATGTTGTGTCTTCCCTCTCCTAGGCTACACCATTTCCCCTCTATCCTTGGTTGGGCCAAGCCGAGCCGGCTCAAACTCACCATGTGTGCTTTCTTTCCCACTAGATTGCATAGTGACGGTCCATTATTGTGTAATTTGGCCCAATTAAGTCTTTTCTAATTATTTTGTATAATAAACCTTGTTTATCCCATATCTATTTATCCTTAATTCAAATATCCAGTGCAAATTTTCAGTGAAATAAATTTCTATAATCCAAAAAATGGCCTATTCAATTTAAAATATAATTTGCATCATTGCTCGTAGTTTTCCTATTTTTTTATGCCTGCTATGTTAATAGCCATGCAATACTTTAATATAAATGTACTAATTGCATGTTATGTGTCTGTAGTATGCAACCACTTTCCAACATTCACCGTCAGAATTATATTATCACGTAGGAGTACTCAAAATATGCTTTGAGGGTTGGTGGTTTAGCCATGCTTGGTTGGGAGGAAACGCCGAGTGGTTTCAACTTGCATCATAAGGACTACTGGTTAATGACACATGTAAGATAGGAATCTCAACAGTGTCTCAAAGTAAGTCTATCCAAAACATAATGTAACATCTTATTAGGTGTCCCAAGTTTTAATTAGGAATAAAAAAATAGGCAAAATAATTTTTATTATTAAAATCCTATTAAAAACCCTATCATTTGGCTCTTTAGGCTATTTTAATTAAAACCATGCTTAAAATTTGGGTGAGGCAATGAAAACATGTGTCCTAGGTCCCCAAATTCACATCTCACCTTTTCTCAATTTTTGGGTTAACCGGAAATTCAGATTAAGCCCCAAAAGACCCTTATTAGGGAGTATTTCGCATAACATAATGAGAAATACTTTTAGAAAAAATCCCCAAATATTTGTGACCTTCTAGAATCCCAAACCGACCTATCCTCCAAATTTCAGCCACAAACTCCTCCAGGAACTATGTTTCCAAAAATTGGAAGGTTTCCGAATTCCACCCAAGGTAGAATTTGGACTCTTATTTTCTTTCCTTATTGTTCCTGGCCGACACAACCCCTTCCCATCACTATATAAACCCCCTGAAGCTCCCCTCATGAAGCCACCACTCTCTCCTCCTCAAAACCCTAGCCGACGGCACAGATCGAGAGCCTCCCGACGCCATTTTGAGGTATCCCTCCTCCCTTGCCCAAACCCTAGAGTAGATGGTCCTATTGTGTAGATCTCGTCAAAACAAACAATTTGGATATATGAAAGCCCTAGTTTGGTGAAGATTTTCCCTCTGAAAACCTCGCCAAAGTTTCTCTCTCCTCTCGGGCCGTCGTCGTGCCGACATTGCCGGCCACGAACCCCGTCCTCCGCCACCCCGGAGTCCGCACCCGCCAAGCCACCTCCTAGTAGCCTGCGCACCACGCTAGCCGCCGCCACGCGTCAGCCCCCGTCGTCGCCACGTTGCCACCTGCCACCGCCAATCGCCGCTCATCCTCCCTGCCCCCGCCCTCGCACACGTTTGCCGCACGTTGCGCCTGCCGCCTTGTGTCAATTACATGAGGGCCCGGCCAAGCCACAGGTCCTGCCGGTCAGCCGAACGTCGCCGCTGCCCGTCGCTTGTCCCCACGTCGCCTCTGTATGGGGGACCCACCTGTCAGCTGCCACATCTCTCTGACAGGTGGAGTCCACCTGTCGGCGTCGGCTGTTGCACGGCCTCGTTGGGCCGCGCTAGGCCGAGAAAGAGAATGGGGGTGATGTGCCGGATTGTCTGGCCTGGCCCAATTAGAGTTCTTTTGCTTTGTAATTTTCCTGAGAATTTCCTATTTAATCCGAAACATCTCAGAAATGTTTAGGGAGTTCCCGAGCTCTGATGCAGGTAATTCCAGAGCCATTAGTTCACACATAATTTCTAGAATTTTAATATATTATTATTATATTTTAATTGCTATAATATGTTGTTTACTCTAGTTTCCTTGATTTACATGTAGACGACGTATTTCGGTATTGGAGATTGTTGCCGAGAATCTCCGTATGAGGTCTGCAAGCTCTGACTTCTGCCAAGCCAAGCTAGATTCATGTTAAACTCTTAGTTTCCTAAATCTTTATTTAATGTTATTTATTTCTTATAAACTGATTGCATGCATATATGCTAGTGTGTGAGTTCCTATACACACTAATTTTCGGTTATTGTGTCCTAGCCTCGTTTGTGAAACCGTTATTATTTTCCCTAACCTATCCTTGACTAGATGTGTAGGACTGCATTGGGAATCACTATAAATTGTGCCTTTGTGAGACGTATGCTTCGTGATGGTGTTTTTTATTAACCCTAATCAACTAAAAGCAATATGATCAGGGGAGACCAGGATGAGATGGTTTCTAGGTTGTGGCTGTGGTATGGAGGTTTCCTTTGCTAAAGACTTAGGGTCATTTTGTTTCACCCACCGTCGCCACGCCGAACTCAAGGTCACGCACAAGACTTATGGCGAACAAATCGATCACCGACTTGAGGCGAGAGGCGGCAAGCAGAATGAATCACATGACGCCTCTGCGCATTGCAAGCGTGGCTTGAGGAGCGGCAGCTAACCAAACCAACGCCTACGCAGCTGCGGCATGCCGCAGGTGCGGCGAGGCGGAGTGCGGCCAGGAAACAAACAGCCCCTTAAGCTTGTGAAATGCTAGATCAAACCAAACAGTACAACCACTTGTGCCTTCGGCCCTGGGTTAGTAACCTACGTAGCCTACTAACCAATTGCTCATAGGCTGGCCGGTTATACCTGAGAGAACAATCTTGTTCTTAAGACCGAATGGCTTAAATGGGGAACGTCCCCGGGTGGTACCCAGAAGTAGTGGACACCCTACCACGGTGGGTACCGACAAGGCCGGGGAACAAAAAGAAAGGGCAGACGAAGTGGTGGGTGAAATAGGAGGAACGACCTTGTACCGTATCTCCTTCGGGATGAAACAGGGCTTGCGGGGAATGTGTGCCCACTCTACAGAGTTAAAACTATCATGGCAGCCATGTCCACGGTTATGGACGGGGAGTGATGCTTTCACATGTAATCCCACTATTTTAATAATTAATCTTGACTAGTGTAGGCTGGGATTGGCCTGGTGTGATGATGCACCTTTCTTTGATGTTCGTGATGTCCATGCATTCAACAAAATATGACTTATTTGGTAAAACTTGATTAGTAGGTAGGTTTTTGTGTAAAATAGTCAATTCCCCCAATCTTTTGCCATTGCATATATTTATTAAGGATTGCTTGTTGGGTAGCCACGTACTCACTATATCTATCGCAGATAATTTTGTTGTTCAGGTTGCAAGTTTGATTAGGGCTAGGAGGGTTCGAACTCAGGTGTGCAGGACTAGTTGTGGAGGTCCGGGTTAATTGCTTGGATATCGTCGCTGAAGGCTGTGCTGCTCTGATGTTCTTTCTATTCATTCTTAATGTTTGGTAATACCTATCTTATTGTAATAACATATGATGTTACATTGAAATACTCCATTATTTTAAATAATTATGGAATACCAATCATGATAATCATTGAATTGTCCATCATGAGATATTAGTTTGGCCCTAGTATCAGATCATGGTGTTGAATTCCCTATGGAGACGCAAGGTGTCGTGACACATTATATCCTAAATATGTCCACATTATTGTTTTTTATATCACTACATGTATGTTATGTGAAATATTATCATTAATCAATAAGTTTGCCGGTCCTACATAATAATATTAGACAGGTGATTATTCATGCCAGTTTTATTTACAATTGATATAGTTATATATGTGTCAATTCATGGATAAAACCGGCACAATTGTGTTTGTTCTTAAATAAAACCATCAGAAAAGAGTGAAAAAAGAGTGCTGAATGAAAAAGCCGTGTATACACCAGGTAGAAAATTTCATAGTGGCAAAAGAACATTATGTCTCTCTCTCTCTCATTTATTATTCTCCATTCTTCATTTTCTTCTCTCTACAAGGATCTCTTCCTACCTCTTGTTCTCTCTGCAAATCATGCATCATTTTTCCCCTCATCTCCCTTCTTTTCTATGCATGCAATATGCACGAGTCATGACTGTCAACACCCAACAGGCCAGCTGGCAATAGGTCGACACATCCGACAACGCCCGCGGCACAAGCGTGGGTGGTGAGGGTGCAAAGTGGCGTGACATGACCATCGTGTAGCTCGTCACTAACAATTTCTCCTCTCTCATCTACTCCAAACTCGGCAAAATAGCTCCATAACTTTGGGAAAAGGGTGCTCCCTCACAAAGAGGGTCGCGATGACAAGGCACAAACATACTAAATTCACTACGCAGTTAAGCTTTACTTTGAAAAACCTTACTTTGATACCAATTGAATGATCGGGATGTCGCCTAGAGGGGGTGAATAGGCGTTACAAATTTTTCAACCTTTTAAAACACAGCGAAAAAGGATATAGAATGTTCCGATGTTAATATCGAATAGTCCGATATCTGATATTATATCAGACTATCTGATATCTATAGATTTATGGTTTTTGAGAATCTCACCCAAATCAAGGATGCCACCTGTACCAAAATCAAATCCACAGCACAAGAGAGAGTAATAGCACACGAGGGTGCTAACCAACATCAAGTATAAGCACAAATAAAAGTAAATCAATCTAGGACAAGGGGGAAACCAAGAGTGAAGTGTGGACTCGAAAATTTGTTCCCGAAGTTCGTATCCTTGAGGGGATCCTACGTCTTCGTTGAGCTAGGCTCAGTCACACTTGAACCCGGGTCTCTTTCAACCCTTTCCCTCACCGAGATCGCACCAAGACCTATCAGTTTTACTCCTTGATTCCTTCCCTTCCAGAGGCGGAATCGGCCTTCACAAACTCGCACGGCTCCCCACACAAAGCATCGGTGGCTCGTGGTTGACTACTAGCCGTATAGGAGTGCTCAACCTTCAAGAGTAACAAATACTCACAATGAATGAACTTGGAGACAAACTCAAGTTCCCAAAGATCGATGGTTCTTGAATGATTCTAAAGATGTTCAAACCGGATACAACACAAAAAGGTTAAATACATATCAGATAGTATAATATAAATATCGGATAGTCTGATATTTTTTAGTTCTGCGAGACAGAGAGGGGTGGATCAGACCAAGCATCGGATAGTCCCATATATCGGATAGTATGATATAAATATCGGATAGTCCGATACAGAGCACACAGCCCCTAACGGAAACGGACGTAACTTTTTACTCCGAACTCTGATTTCGGTGATATTGGGCTCTACGGAAAGCTAAGAACAAGGCCTACAAAACCCATAAGGCCTTACTACCCTAATCACAAAGGATAGGAGCAACAACCACAAAGAAAGTCACGAAGTACCTGAAACTCTCGCTTTTCAACACCACCAACACTCCTCTCCCATGATTTCTCTCAAAGATTGATCACTTGAGCACCTAAGACACACCTAAACCATTCGACGTTCCATCCCTCCTAATAGTACGGCAATCCTTAGACCCAACTTATAAATAAAACCATACAAGATTTATAAGAAACCACTTGCCGTCTTCTTTTTTTATTTTGAGGTTAACGACGTTTTTAGTCTTGCGCACTCTTGATGCATTATGCATGATGACCTTTACAAATTATTGATGACGCCTTCGTCGTGTCAACTTTAACTTGATTCACCTCATGATACTCTTGTCACATTCGACTTTAACTTGATCATCCTCCTCGACGATCATCCCACCAGATCAACCTTCACTTAGTCCTCAACTCTTGGTGACATCGCTGTTGTCTTATTAACTTCGACTTAATCGTCATCCTTCAACGTCCCTTGGTCATCACACAAACTCGTAGAACCAAATTCTTTCCAAATCACTGGTGAAATACATTAGTACAGAAGATCATTAAATATGGATAATTTTGATATTCATGAGCGATTAAGTGTGCAAGTGTTTCACGTAAAGAAGCACAATACAAGTGGAAACACGTGGCACAAAAAAGGTCTTTACTAAGTACATGTTACGTGCAAGCACGCGACAGAGGATATAGCCCTTGACGCGGGCGAGACGAGCTGTTGTCGAAACTACTGCCTTTAGCTGTTATCAGAGCCACCGCCTATGAGATCTAGATCTCAATTTTGATTCATTGATTGGATTATCATAAAAGATACATGGCCCTCCCTTTTATAGGGAGAACATATTTATATCCTAAGAAAAGATTGACTTGAAATCTAAGAAAGGAATTACTAAAACTCTAATAAACTAATTCATAATAGATAGAAAAATATCATAGAATAACTGTAGCCTAGGGCCACGCGATACAGTACCATGGGTACTGTTCACGCGTGCTACGGTACCACCCGTTTGGGCCCTATTGGGCCTGCCCATAACAGTACATGATGATAAACATGTGTTTGATCTATAAGCACTAGATAGATCATTTAGGCCCTGTTCTTTTGAGCTGATCTGAACAGCTGATCGGCTGAACGGCTGAAATGACCGAACTTCGAAAGCTTCTCGAGATAATCTCGAGATTCGGATCCATTTCATTTCACTTGCTTTTTAAAGCGTTAAAACCCACCTTCAAAACAGTGAAAAAACGGACTAAAAAAACTCAAAACATATGTATTTTTAAAACGTAGATAAGTCGTTAAGCTGTTAAGCCGTTAGGCTGAAAAGAACTAGGCCTTAATAATCACAACTTCAATTAATGATGCACATTGAAATATATTCATAACTTACACATATGCAAATTCATATTTGAAGTAAAAGAGACGTTGTGAACCAATCTATATTAAACTTCACTAAATTAAGTGAATGTGAGAATATTTAGGGTAGCATACATGCACAAAGCTATTTTAGCACAATGAAGTATATCTAGTGCACCGACTAATATGATCACTAATACATAACATATAACATAAAAGATCTTATAGAGTAAGCAACATGTTTATAATATATTTATGCTCAAATAAATACGATAAGATATGACGAGTATAAATCTAATCAACCAATAGCATGTGCTTACACAAAAGAGTTGCATACCTCAATTAGCAATCCATCTTATTTGCATAAATGAGACTACGGAAGATAAACAATCAATTATGTTAGTCTCATTGAAATGATTAGCACAAGACGTACCTTTTAAAATGAATAGTTTATACATTTGACATATATGATTTTCCTCTAAATATGATGAGACTAAAGCAATCTTGACAATAAACATATTAGTCTCATAGCAATAAGCATATCTAAGGTATGTTATTAAACAAGCATTAAACCAAGCATTGCCATTAAATTTGTTTGTCATTAATAACCAAAATCAGACAAGGTCATTGCACTTACATGGTCGACGTCTATCCAATGTCCGATGATCGGAGAAGTTGGTGAACTGATGATAGAAATTCAACGACTAAAGCCTCAACGTAGACCTGATCATGCTAAGCCCGTCCTGGACCCGGCCTGAAAAAAGCCAACCCGATCCGGCCCGACCGGTGCACCAGGCTGATCTCAGGCCCGGGCACAAGGACTTCGCAAAATAAGACGTGGTTGGGCCGGGCTTCAGGCCGGGTTTTGCAGCCCGATGCACCGGGCTGGGCCAGGCTCGGGCCTGGTCTCGTGGGACTGGGCTTTTCCAAGCCTGGCCCGAAGTAGGGCTAGAAAAATAGCTCGCAGCTCGGCTCGGGCTCGGACTCGGCTAGGCTCGAAGGTGCTACCGAGCTCGAGCCAAGCCCACTTTTGTGGCTCGGCAAAATAGCGAGTCGAGCCAAGCTCGGCTCATTTCTAACTAAGCCTGGTCTGGCTCGGCTCGGCTCGTTGGCATCTTTTGAACGTGAAAACGCCTTTGGCTCGTGACTCGGCTCGGCTCGGAGGTGTTACCAGGGGCTCGAGCCGAGCCCACTTTTGGGACTCGCCAAAATGGCGAGCCGAGCCTGGCGGCTCATTTTTTATCAAGCTCGACCGAGCTAGGCTCGGCTAGGCTCGGAGGTGTTACCGGGGGCTCGAGCCGAGCCTAGCTCGGCTCGTTTTTGACAGAGCTTGGCCGAGCCAGGCTTGGCTCGGCTCGTTTCCACCCATAGCCCGAAGCCCGATCCGGCCTGATGTTTTTGTGATATGTGCTGATTCAAAAACCAATGATATTAATTTAGTCCAGATGGGCTGGGCCTGAAACGTGGTTCTGGAGCGGCGAGAAAGAGAAACATCAGATTATTATTATTAAGCGTGGATTTGGGGACGGACGTCCGACGCGCGCGTTGGACGCTGCGTCGGCCCAGTCCAACGCATCGCAGGCGCAGCGTGCTAGCGAAAAGCTCCCCCTGTCCAACGTATGTAATGATGTCAGCGATGACGTCAGCGAAAAGATTTCTTTCAAATTTCTCTTTCGACGGCCATAGATTTTGACTGGTTGCTCGAATGCCTCGAACCGTTTGCATCGATGCGTTCCTCGTATTTTTATGAACAAAACAAGACCGATGTTGCTATAAAAAAGTTACTGAAACAATTTGTTATTCTTGTGGAACAATTAGTTTAGCAGGCTAGCCATATTTTTTCGACAAGTTAAACTAATAAATTGTTTCAGTTACTTTTTTATAGCAACATTTGTCTTTTTTGTTCGTAAAAATGCGATGAACGCAGCGGTGCAAATGGTTCGTGTATTAGAGCAACCAGTCAAAATCTACGGCCGTCGAAATAGAAAATTGAAAAGAATTTTTTGTTGACGCCATCACTGACGTCATTGAATGAGTTGGACAGAGGAGCTTTTCGTCGCAGCTTCCGACGCGCGCGCACTCCACTTTAAATCTGAAATGCCACTGCTTGCGCGCTTGCAGTCACATGTCGCCGCCGCCGCCGCCGCAGATCTCTAACCCTTCCGCTAGCTAGGGCCTACGAGAGCAAATGGATCTCGGCCTCAGGTCACGCTGCGCCCTCCCCACCGCCCGGCCACACGCTGGCCAGCGTTCATGGCTCTCGCTCTCCCCAGCGCCCCCTCCGCCTCCGTCCCCATCGCTTCAGGTAGCCACTCCGAAGTCTCCTCTTTGTGATGGGCGGGGTGAGTTTGCGTCGTACATTTGGAGAATGCGGAGCGAGGCTGGCAAGCACCAATCTACCACACTACGGGAACATGTTAATTGATGCGCTGAATCGTTGAATTTTTCAATCAAGCACGTACAATAGGATTTTTTTCATCGTTGCCATTATTAAGTTTCGATTTTTTTGTTTTATCGTTACAAAACGCATATTGTTATTGATACCATTCTTTTTGCAATCTAATTTCACCTATGGTTTTTTAGCATATTGCGTATAGGGTACAAATACCCTATTGCGCACAAATACCCAATTGACCCAATTTGTACCCTATTCAGGATGATATAAATAGGGTACAAATACGCACCTGACAATTGGGTCCCACATATCATCCTCGACCTCCTTCTTCCTCCTCTCCTACTCTCTTCTCCATGGCTGGCCTCCAGGGGTTGGCGAGCTGGTCGACGGCAGACAGTAGCGAGCTCGAAGGCGGCGCGTGGGCGGCGGTGAGCTTGGCTGCGGCGGCGAGCGTACGGCGGCGATCTTGGGTGGAGGAAGTAGCACCGGTGTGGGTGTGAAGGAGGAGGAGGAGGTGCCCACAAGCTCGTTGCCGCAGCTGCCCTTCGCCGCCGCACGGATCTACAGTATAAGTATCGGTGTCATGTCACACCGGTGACTTTTGGACAATTTCTTATTGTCTGTTGCTACTTTATTCGTATATATACATATAAACCTATAGTTTGAAGTTAAAAACAAGTGATTTAAGGTTAAAATGACCCCGATGGCTCCAATGACTTGTTTTCTTGGATCCGCCCCTACCGCCGCCGCCATCCACGAACTCGCCGCCGCCGCGCCCTCCGCGAGTGAGCTCGCCGGCCGGCCGACCTAGATGAGAGAGAAGAGAGAGGAGGAAAGGAAGAAGTTAGAGCACTGGAGGAGGAAGGAGTAAAAAGATGAGGTTGAGTGTATGACGTGCGGGGCCCACATGTCATGTTGTATTTTTGCTCGTATTTTGATTTGGTATATGTCATAAATGCTCTGAAACCCCCCAATAATGTCAACTGTGAAATATTGTTGCAAAAAAAATGGCATCAATAATAATATACATTTTTTAAGGGCAAAACCGAAGAATCGACTACTTTATAATGGCACCGTTAAAAAAAAATCCCATATAATATGGGTCTATATTAGGAATTGAAGATGCGAGTGTGGCACTATGCCTACTGGAAATGACATAGATACCGTCTTTGAGGTCAAAGGGCAAACTTATTGTGCAGGCCGACCTTACCGGTCACCGTCTCCCTTCCTTCTTCCAAAGGAAGATCTAGATAAACTAAAAAAGGATTTAGATTGCTTTTTTGTCTATTTCCTTGCAAATTTGCAGAAGGACTTTATATAATTTCAACTTTCATATGTCCTGTTGTCTAATAGCTAAAGTATCCCCCTTGATTCTGCAGATCCAGAATCACATGTATTCGATGCCAACTCTTACTTGCAAGGCTCATAACACCATAGGATGTCAAGCTTCTCTAACAACTACCTGCATGTATGTAAATATAAAGTATAAACTATATCCCTTGATGTCATGTAGTTTATAGCTTGGTATATGCTGTCTTGCTGTGGTTCAGCTAAACACACAGGCGTAAATTCTTAGCAGGGAAACATCTGATGTGGCTGACTTGGACTGGGAAAACCTTTGTTTTGGCCTTGTCCAGACTGATTTTATGTATGTTGCAAAATGTGGGCCAGATGGGAACTTTTCCAAAGGTGAAATGCTGCAATTTGGACCTATAGCATTGAGCCCTTCTGCTGGAGTCTTAAATTATGGACAGGTTAGCAAGTGCACCGTAAAACCTTACTTTATATATAGATATTGTTTGAAGGCTAAAAGTATTATGCGTTAAAACAATGAGAAATCTGATATGTAGGGATTGTTTGAGGGCCTAAAAGCCTATAGGAAAACTGATGGGTCCATCCTATTATTTCGTCCAGAGGAGAATGCCATGAGGATGAGAGATGGTGCAGAGAGGATGTGCATGCCTGCACCAACTGTTGAGCAATTCGTGGATGCAGTAAAACAAACTGTTTTGGCAAATAAAAGATGGGTACATAATATATATATATATATATATATATATATATATATATATATATATATATATATATATATATATATATATATATATTTTTGCTACGCTCATTGACCATTGCATCAAGCCCTGTATTGAATATACTTGTTAAAATTGTTATGTTCATAATTCCATAACTGTTTGTTCGATGTAATGTTTTCTAGGTGCCGCCTCCTGGTCAAGGTTCCTTGTATGTTAGGCCACTCCTTATGGGAAGTGGGGCTGTTCTTGGTCTTGCACCTGCTCCTGAGTACAGCTTTATTATTTTTGTCTCCCCTGTCGGGAATTATTTCAAGGTTTTACTGATTTTTAACTTTTAACTCCCACAATTTTTTTTGGTAATCCAAAATGCAAAGAATCATTGACCTAGGGAAAACACAATATCTTTCTCAATCTTAGCTGAATGATAATTACTGCACAAGAAGTTTTGCCTGTCATGATGCAGTCATGATTGCATCAGAATATAAGCCCGTCCCCTTTGATTTGTCAAAAGTAATTTTTTCAACATAGTGTCAACCTAGATATGTGCTAATTGTTAACTTTGTTCTACAGGAAGGTTTAGCTCCTATAAATTTGATTATTGAAGATAACTTTCACCGTGCTGCCCCTGGTGGAACTGGAGGAGTAAAAACCATTGGAAACTATGCATCGGTAACTTTCTGCATAGCCTCTACAGCTGACGTGGGCACAATTTCTATGCAAAGTTGGAAATGGGTTCTCATAATTTAATTTTCATATGCCTTGTAATATGATAAATAAATGTGCTATTTTTCTTTGTTGCTGCATAATTGCAGATCCTGAAAATTATAATTTTTCCATTGCTCAAAACAACATTAGGGCCATAGGAATGTACGAGCACAGTACCACAATGCAAATGACTTTAAGTGTTTTAAATAACGTATAATATAGACATTTTTATTGATGTGAGTTCTTTTGACATTGTGCTACATGCTCACCTCACCCATTCTTTTCTTCGTTCTCTGGATAAAAATATATTTACTCCTTATTACCTGTAAGAAGGGGTTGTTGCTGGTAAATCTTTGCTAAAAGCCAGACAGCGATGAGGTTTTAACTAATGATATTAACGTAATATGCTACTGAACTACTGGCCACCTTTTTCTTTGGAACTGTGCCCACCTTGTTTTGACTCCCAAATCTGAACATTGGTTACGTAATTGCCAATTTGTCATAATTGTCATGGATGTAGGTATTGAAAGCGCAGAGGAATGCAAAGGAGAAAAGATATTCTGATGTTCTCTATTTGGATGCTGTTCACAACAAATATCTGGAAGAAGTTTCTTCATGCAACATTTTTATTGTGAAAGTATGATCCTTCACATGATTGTGCATGTTGTTTTGGTATAATCTTTCTCAGTAGTTGCAAATAGAAGTAGAATTTAGTTATGGAAACTTAAGATGATAATACTTCATCCCATTTCAGTTGAACAACATCCCAGTTGTCCACAACTTCCCTGCTCTTCTAGACCCTAATCAAATTATTTAGGGACTGCTAGCTGAAGGCCCATGCTTTTGCTACGCATTAAAAAAAAACCATCTTACATCCCACCATATCGTGATCAATGAGCTTAGTCCATTTCCTTTTGCGTCAGTGCTTGACTATGTCACACCCCACTCCCTTGCCTCCATCATGCAACCATGAGATCTACACATTTATTGTTACATAATTTTGCACAGAGATGAAATTTACTTTTTATCAGATTTTCTTCTGTTGTTGATCATGTTTTTATGAATGTGAAAGGGGGAATTGGGAAGAGTGACTTACCGCTACCTTTTCTTAAAGTAATACTCATGTGACATAAGCAACAACGTTTGGTTTTGTAGTGCACAGAATTGCACAATTTATCATCCCCATGTGACCTGTCAGTGAAGTGGCATGAATATTCCCTTAATGTGTAAAATCGGTTTAGATTATTGTAGTTTGTTCCTCATCTTAATTGTGTAGAACATTGCAAATTGTTTCCCTGGAGGATGAACTATGACGTACTCATCCATACATTTGAAATTAACATCTGACTTTTAAATGAGAAAATGTAAGTTGGTTGGTTTTTCTTGAGAGGTTTATTTCACCTAATTAAGTACTGCAGAAATTGTTTCTGTTTGTAAATTGTAATGATTTGTTTGCTCCAGGACAATGCTATTTCTACTCCGGCAATAAAAGGAACAATACTGCCTGGTATAACGAGAAAAAGTATAGTTGAAGTTGCTCAAAGCAAAGGCTTCAAGGTGAATCACTCATCATTCTAATGAATTCCTAGGAACTGAGGAAGCAATGACGGCCTATAAGTTGGCCATGTTTAATGGCTGCCACACACTTCTGAAATTGGAGCCTTTGCCAATAGCATCAACTAAGGCAGGCACCTGGTTCCCACAGCTGCCAAACTTTCAGCCCTGTAGCTTTTTGACACGGGTAGCACTATCAGTATCTATGAAATATGCTCGCCTTTAATTAAGTTAATAAGTAAACCCTAATATTTCATTTCATCTCTGGGCCTTGAAGAGCTTTTGTTAGTCCATCAGGCCATCACAAGGAATTGATCAAAGGGTCAAAAGCAAAGTTTTTTAAAACAGTTAACCATTGATAGAATGTACTGTTGCTTCTAATTTTAAGGTAGTCTTACATGATGAAATTGGCTTCTTGAAAGGTTGAGGAGCGCCTTGTGACAGTAGATGAGTTGCTTCATGCCGATGAAGTTTTCTGCACTGGGACAGCTGTCGTGGTGTCACCTGTGGGGAGCATTACATATCAGGGGAAAAGGTGAGGCATCTGCTTTGCTTTGGATGCTCAGATAATACGTATGCATGATGAAATAAAAGTTCGCAGCTTATTTCTGAATAAACATCGCTGCAATTTGTTGAACAAGAGCTTTTTGTAGAAATAGCACCAAAAGACTACATGGATGGTGCATCCTGTACCAGTTAATTTCATATCTTCCCACTGCAATGCTGAGATTCTCTTTGTGATCAATTCTTTTTATGTCCTTATTTTCGTCCCTTTTTTTGAAGCCAATATTTCTTTCCCTTTTTTTATTGGACTGCTAGTTTATGGATGTTGATTCCTCAATTTTCTTGCCCCATCATTGCTCCCTGTTATAAATGTTAGCTTCTTTATTGCGTTCCTTAAACATTTAACTGTCATTTGTTTGCCATTTGGACCAGTTGTAAAAAAAATTGTGTGAGACGGAGTTTAGTATTAGTGCAGGTGGTTATTCAACTGTACAACAGAAGTTCTTTTGGGACTAGTTGCTGTGGCCTTATGCATTGCTAATTTTCTAGTGGTGATTTCAGAATAATTGTAGATTGATTCACAATACCCAAACTTAGGGAACATCTTCTGTGCCATGTTGTGTTGCTGATTTATACAGTGAAATTCCATTCTTGGGAGCGTGATGGATAATCCATGATCTGAAATCCCTTGGTTGTACTTTTTTTTTTCAGGGTAGAATATGGCAACCAAGGAGTTGGTATCATATCGCAGCAGCTATATACTTCACTTACTAGCCTCCAGATGGGTCATGCGGAGGATCAGATGGGTTGGACTGTGCAACTAAATTAGTAGCGGGTCGCTGATGTTGACTAGGCAGATTTCCAACACGTCTCAGCTAGATTAAAAGTGTGATCATCTACTGGCTAGATTTGAATAATCTGTTGGCGTATCTCCCTGCTGTATGTTGTAGATGTGGTCCATCGCATCTGCATCATCTTATCTTATACTGAACCTTTTTGTTTACGGTCAGGAGAAAGTAGTATGCTCAATGTAGTGCTTAGCTAGTCTTGATGAGCTACTAATCACTAAGCACAGGAGCACAGATTCTCATCTGTTGTTTTCAGAATAAGTATAAATAATGCAGGACCATAGCCGTATCTGTTAGAATTAATCTCAGACTAACATGTGTGTACGATCACCTAATATAGGGTTTATTTTTAGTTAAGCGTATCCCTGGTTATATTGGAGTTCTGATTAGTGACACCACCCCTACCCTGTCTAGTTTCGGTCCCTTGGGACACGATGCTATATTAGAAATGGAGGGGGCACACAATAGATGACTGATCACCTTATGTCCATTCTAATCTCATTGTTAAGCCCTAATCCTCTATACTCAATCCAATCTTGTGGTTCTGTACGAAAGCTACAGGAATGTTGTCGTCATTGTCATTGTTGTTCTAGGTCATAGGCGAGGTCGTCACTGCTGTTAGAAAGATAGAGAATGTGCAGCTTGTATTCAATGGGCCCCAAATGGACTAGAAGTATATGTACAAGAGAAGAAAAAATATACAGAAAACCCCTATACATGTGCTATTTTAACACCCCCTCAAACTCATAGTGGATCTACAACACTGAGTTTGGAGAGAGATACATCATACTGCACTCTCGTCTGTGCCTTCGTGAAGAAGTCGGCGAGCTAAAGGATTGATGGCACATAATTAAGAGCAACCACCTGTGCTTGCATCTGGGATCGAACATAGTTGGCATCAACTCCAATATGCTTGGTGAGCTCGTGTTTCACTGGATCATGAGCAATGCTGATAGCACTAGTGCTGTCAGAGAAAACAGTAGTCGGAGTAGAGACAGGCACACCACGGTCGGCAAGAAGCCATCGAAGCCACGTGACCTTAGCTGTCACGGAGGCCAAAGCACGAAGCTCAGCCTCAGTACTGGAGCGAAAAGCAGCAGACTGGCGCTTGGTCTTCCACGAGATCAGGGAAGAACCAAGGAAGGCACAGTATGCTGAGACCGACTTGCGCTCCACAGGATCGCTAGCCCAAGTAGCGTCCGAGTACGCCTGAAGCTGAAGCGGACAGGAGCTGGAAAAGAACAAACGATGGTCGGCAGTACCTCAAAGGTAGCGAAGAATTCGAAGGAGGTGACCGTAGTGCACACTGATGGGAGAAGCCATGAACTGGCTAAGGATGTGCACAGCGTGGGAGACATCCGGGCGAGTGATGCCAAGGTAGACAAGACTCCCAACAAGGTGGCGGTAGCGAGTGGGGTCCTGAAGGGGAACCCCATCAGTGGGTCGAAGCTGGAGATGAAGCTCCATCGGGGTGTCAGCGGTGCGGTCGTCGCTGAGGCAAGCACGAGCAATGAGCTCCTGAATGTATTTGCGCTGAGAAAGGTAAAAGCCCTCAGGTGTGGAGTCAACCTCAATCCCCAGAAAATATCGAAGTGGCCCCAAATCAGACATCTGAAACTGCTCACTGAGACGGACCTTGACGAAGGCAATGTAGTCAGGGTCATCTCCAGTGATGAGCATGTCATCAACATACAGGAGAAGAAGAGTGCGACCCCGAGAAGAGGTGTGAATAAAGAGAGCAGGATCATGTGGACTAGGAACAAAGCCAGCAGCAGTGACAACCGAGGCAAAACGCTCAAACCAAGCACGAGAGGCCTGCTTGAGGCTATAGAGAGAGCATCGAAGACGACACACATGACCATCTGAAACACTGTAGCCAGGAGGAGGGTGCATGTAGACCTCCTCACGTAGCTCACCATGAAGAAAGGCATTCTTCACATCGAGCTGGGAGATGGTCCACTGACGAACAGAAGCAACAGCTACTAGAGTGAGCACAGTGGTCCTGTGAGCAACTGTGGAGAAGGTCTCACCGTAGTCAAGACCAGGTGTCTGCTGGAAGCAACGAGCAACAAGACGCGCCTTGAAGCGCTCGAGAGAACCGTCAGAGCGAGTCTTGATCTTATAGACCCATTTACATGTGATCGGACGGACAATGGAAGGACATGGGACGAGATCCCAAGTGCCAATGCGCTCGAGAGCAGCAAGCTCCTCGGCCATCGTGAACTGCCACTCAGGATGAGCAACAGCATCACGGTAAGAGGTAGGCTCAGAGGAAGTGGTGAAAGGAGCAGAAAAACCATAACGATCAGGAGGTAGGATCCTGCTTCGATCACGAAGAGCGTACCGAGGTGAAGAGATAGTATCCTGAGGAGGAGCAGAGGAAGTGGGACCTCGAGAACGAGAGTAGTGAAATGGAAAGGGTGGTCGAAGTGGTATGGGTGGTGGTGGAGACACAACCTGGGAAGGTGGAGGTGGAGACACAACCTGGGAAGGTAGTGGTGGACAGGGAACTGGGGAAGGTGGCGGTGGAGAGGCGACTGAGGAAGGTGGTGTAGGAAGAACGGGAGGTGGTGGAGGAACAACTAGAGGTGGTGGAGAAAAGACCTGTGAAGGTGGTGAAGTGATGATCTGGGAAGGTGGTGGAAGAGAGACAACCTGGGAAGGTGAGGAAGGAAAGGCAAAGCGATCAGGAAGGCTGAGAAAGGAGAGAGACTCGGGTGAGGCCGTACCAGGGGAGTCAAAAGAGTGAGACTCGTCAAAGAAGGGACGCGACTCGTCGAAAGTGACATCCTTGGAGACCCGAATCCGACGACTGAGCGGATCCCAACAACGGGCACCCTTGCGCTCTGAGTCGTAGCCAAGGAAGGCGCACTGCATTGACTGAGCAGTCAACTTGGTTCGCTCACGAGGCAGAAGAAGTACATACGCCACACAACCAAAAGTACGAAGGCGAGTGTACTGAGCTGATTGGCCATAGAGGCGCTCGAGAGGAGTGGCACCCTGAAGAGTAGTGGATGGCTGAATGTTGATGAGGTAAATAATGTCGACATTTGCTTGACCTAGAATTGTGGTGGACCGAGGCAGAGCATCATAGCTCGAAAGATCTCAAGCAGTGGCGATGCTTGCGCCGGCAACACCATTCTCACAGATGGGCACCAAAGACACGAGTCTCGAGGAAGAGTGCCCTGATCAACAAGAAACTGACGTAGAGCAGTGGAGAGATACTCGCCAACAGAATCGGCACGAAATACACGAATGGGTAAAGCAAACCGAGTGCGAACCATGGCCGCGAGAGCCTGATAGGCAGCCAACACCTGATCACGAGACTTGAGAAAATAGATCGAGGTGAAACGAGAGAAATCATCAATAAAAATCACATACCATCGATTAGCCCCTTTCGAAACGAAGGGAGCAGGTCCCCATACATCAGAATGAACCAAATCAAAGGGACGAGCCGATACAAAGTCACCAGTAGGGAAAGGCAACTGTAGCTGTTTGCCAAGCTTACAGCCCTGACAGGGGAGGGATGTATCACGAGAAACCTTCCTAAGAACATCACGACGCAAAAGAGAACACAACCTCGACTCAGACATGTGACCTAACCGACGATGCCACTGAGCAAAACTGGCGGAAGTGGTGGTGGAAGACGAAGCCAGTCGAGAACCCACAACCTGGGGGAGTCACGGGTCCGCCGGCCAAGACCAACAAGGGTCCCTGTACTGCGAGCCTGGATAAAACAGAAATCAGGCTCAAGAGTGATGCTAAAACCCATATCAGTGAGCTGACCAGCAGAAATCAATTGCATAGTAAGGCAAGGCACATGGGAAACATCTGGAACAAGAAAGGAAGAGGTGTGAAGAGTGCCCTTTCCAGCAACTGATAGAGGTGACCCATTAGCAGTCTTGACAAAGACATGAGTGACTGGAGACTGCAATGGATGAAGGTGAGTGGAATCATATGTCATATGGAAAGAAGCTCCGGAGTCAAGTACCAAGTACCTGAATCAGCTGAGATACTTGAAGCAGCTGAGGGAGCCTGGTAAGTCGTGGGAGAGGACGCAGTGGGAGGTCGAGTGTCGAGACGAAACTCAAGACGCGCAAGGCGATCAGTGAGAGCCTGAGCCCACACCAGAGCCTCAGGAGGAGCAGAGCCAGGAGTGCTCCCAGAGGTGGAGCTACCAAAGGTGCCACTCTGCTTCTTAAGGCGCTTCCTGCACTGCTGAATGGTGTGACCTGTCTTCTTGCAGTAGTTGTAGAAGGAGCGAGCGCTGGAGCCTCCAGCCTGTGTAGGGGCAGAAGTACCCCCTGCAACCAAGCTGCCTGCTGGTGCGGGGAGATTAGCAACAGGGCCACCTGCTAGTGCTGAGAGCAGCAGCTGGGTCACCGGAAAGCTGTCGGTGTCGCCGAGGTGCCCAGCACGGTCGCAGGCGAGGAAAGGACACCCCGAAGACGAGTCTCCTCAGCACGAACCTAAGTCAGAGCCACAGTGAGCGACGACAACGGTGTGCGGGCCAGGAGCTGAGCCCGAAGCGACTCAAACTCCGGACGAAGGCGACTGAGGAACTGGAAGACTCGTGCACCGAGGCGGTGACCCCGTAGACGAACGCACATGGCGCAGGAGGGATCCGGGGACGGCTCCAAAGAATCCAGCTAACGGTAGACATCACAGAACCATCTGTGGAAGTCGACGATAGTAGAGTCCTGCTGCTGAAGAGTCTCAGCCAGACGCAAGAGTGATGTGTAGAGCGCCTGGCTGCCCGGCTGGTACTGGGCCTGCACGTAGTCCCACATCAGACGAGCGGATGCCAGGGAGGCCACATCTAGGGCAAGGTCCGTGCGCATGCTGCCAACGAGAGCAGCAACAGCGCGAGCCTCAGAAGCACGCCAGTTCTCCAAGCGGTAAGCAGCAGCCGTGTACGCCTCAAGGGCCTGCTCGTAGAGGTCCTGCTGAGCAACGGGTACCGGCTGACCATTGGCACCTAGCTGAGGCGGCACTGGGACAGCAGGAAGCGCTGGGGACAGGGAGGCACCGGTGAGATGGCCCCAGAGACGCTGGCTGTCAAGGCACACACGGAGCAGCGTGGACCACTCGTGAAAGTTGGAGCCATCGAATTGGATGGGCGGCAAGGCAACGGGGCCAAGCACACGAGAGGGAACTGCCATGGTAGTGTGCTGGACAGCGGAGGGATGTCGTCGCCGGCGAGCTTGCCGGTGTAGAGTTCGACGGCGACGAGCAGGGGACCACCCAGCAGCCTCTCACGAGCAGGGACCGTGCGACGGCGGAGCAGGGACCGTCCCGCGGAGCACGATGCGGCAGCTGGAGGCGAGGTCTACGGCGAAGTCCCCTAAGGCGGTGTCGAGGGAGTAGCCGCGGATGTTGGCCGGGAGCAGCAATCGAGGCTGGCGTTGAAGTGGCGCGCGGGGAACTTGGCGGAAACGGAGCCGGTTGGCGCGGATCCCGGTGATGGACCACCAGCGGAAGAAGGCCCTGACGCGGATCCCGCTGAGGCCGGAGATGCGGCGGTCGTCGAGGCAGCCGGTGAGGCGGAGCGTCGGGGCGACAGGGCAATAGGGCCTGGGTCCGAGGGTGGGAGGCGACGCCGAGGGCGGCGCGCACGCAGTCCGAGGGTCCGCGGTGGGAGAGGAAGAGGAGGCGCCACTGGAGGGAGGCTGGCGACGGCGCCTCGCCGCGGCGAGCCGGCCAAGCGGCGGCTGCAGAGGGGTGGTGGAAACCCTAACCCTGGGCTCTTGATCGATACCATGTTAGAAAGATAGAGAATGTGCAGCTTGTATTCAATGGGCCCCAAATGGGCTAGAAGTACATATACAAGAGAAGGGAAAATATACAGAAAACCCCTATACATGTGCTATTTTAACAACTGCAACCATATGCCCCCCTGCAGCCACAACAATCTCCTGCATCGACGCATCATCAAGTGCACTGATCTAACCTAAACTGAGTTATTGACAAAATCAAAAGGAAATGTGGAAAAAATGACAAGAATATATTGGAACATCAATTTTAAAAGAGATGATAGAAGCGGGAGTTCATTTTGGTCATGATACTAAGAAAGGGAATCCTAACTCGTTTCGTTTTTTATTAGAAGCTTGTGATTTAGTTTTTTATGCAACAAATCAGGGAATGTTGAACACTTGAACTATACGACCATGCTGATTGCACGGATTAACCACTGAAGTATCTCCTGAGAAGCTAGCAGCCCTCACAGGCTGTACAGCAAGGTGGCAGATGTTACAGAGTTCGATTAGGGATAATGCTTGCTATTATTAAAGAGGGGAAAGCGAAGCTAGAGGTTTCACCGATCGCACTTCCAACTCAATAGGCATCTCCTGCTCCCCTTGGTTGACCACCGTGGTCTGCAGCTTGTAATTACGGGCAATGGCTATTAATTGAGTTATTTCACATTATGTGTACAGGTGTCCTTGCAAATAGGCTAAGCTAAGTGAGTTAGGTTTTAGATCATAGCTAAGGTTAATTCCTAGCATTTGGTACCAGAGTCGAATCTTGAACCATTATTATGAATCTAATTGCCTAATTGAGCCATTAGTTGACTATGTTCATGGATTATAGTTCTATTACGATGGTCAGGCCCTATTGCTTTTCGATTAATCACATTTAAACCTTAATGTTCACTGTTCATCCTGATTGGCTTGGATTATTGCTATCTCAGCTTAAGGACTTTTGGTATAGATTAATTTTTCATTTTTTTTTCGTTTCGGATTTGTGCGTTGATCACGGATAAGCAATTAGGAGGAGGTAAATTGGGCAAGCTCACACTTGCATACTAAAAGCCCCATTTTCCCTGTGCCGAAACCCCTAAAACTCTGATTAGATTAATCTTCGCTAGGATTAGTACTTGTTCTTGGTTTAATTGCTTTCGGCAAGCATAGAGGAGGCGGTGAATTGGCGATTTTGAAACCCTAACGCTAAAGCCCCAGATTCCCGAAACCTTAAATTTCAAATTCGGGTCGGATAAGATCAAAATCTTTCGAAGTTTCGCTTTAAGATGATGGATTAGAAGGGGAACACATGCATCCGCTCCCGCACGTGCATCGGATCCGCGCAACTTACGGACGTTGTGGCCTGGCCGCCGGAGAGTCATCCCTCCATCCGCCGCTTGCCGTTGTGTTCCAGTGTCGCCGCCGCTCTCCCGGAGGCCGTACCTCGCCCGTCGGCCGTCGCCGTGTGCTGCGTAGCGACCGGCTCGACGGAGCTACGTGCAACGTCAGAGCATCGTAAGTTGTTTATTTGAGCCATTTCGAGCCGAAACGTTATGAACCGTGTATTTATGCTAGCGGGAATAACGTACCCTGTGCGTTAGCCAACCCGTCTATAGATTAGTCATGCTAATATATATGATATGTATAAGACAATATACAATACTACTTTTTGACAGTGCTTAATTAATATACATAGCTATGTTTCGGTCATAGTGTTGACCTCATCATTTAGAATATTACAACTTATTTAGTGCAATACAACAATATACATAGGCAAAAGAACTGAAGTGGCTAGAGGACGCATCATTCAACTTCTATTGTTGTAGATGTTGCTAATCTCGATAGTTATTTTTCGTCAGTAGACTGAAACAGCTTCCTCTTCGTTACGGTTGTCTTTATAGGCATGGACTCGGCATTAGCTCTGGAAGAAAGACATGTTAGCGTTATGTTTACAATAGCACAATATACATATATTAATTGTCAGTGTGTGTACCTTTTGCCTTTACGTGTACCAGTTAAGTTACTTGCTTCCGGTGTTGGTGTGGCCGTTGTGAGTGCTGACTCCACGCTTGCTGTGGTGTTTCCTATAAGTGCACATGATTAGAGTTCGTTACTATTAACAAAGGAAAACATAGACCAAGCAGGTACTGCCCTTGTTAGCCTCATTTGCTCTGGCCGTTGTAAGATGAATTAGCACGGGACAGAATGACTCCACCACATAATGAAGTGTATTTTGCTCAAATGTTCTTTCTGTGATTTTGGTGATGACATCATATTGCTTCCCAAAGAAATTTGTTATTTGTGTGGGGTGTGAAATTCTCAGTGTGTTTTGTCATGCTCATAAGGGCATCGATAGGAAATCCAATGAGCTTCTCCGCTTGACTGTCAAAGAATTTGAAGTAGGCTTCTTCTGCAGTGGGGTTCTCTATTTCAGAAGGACCGATACATTTGAAAGTGATCTGATAACTGTTAAATGAACTATATTAGTGCAATATATAAGAAGGGAAGCGTGGTAATAGCTTGTATGAAATGCATACCGTGGAGAGGGTGTTGTTACGCCGCATAAACTGCGGTAGAATGAGCCATTTCAGTGTTCAAGTGTCTTCCTGCATCTAGAGCATGAGTCATACCACCAATGACGTCCAGCAAGAAGACCTTTCAAAGCTATGCGAACAACATATGTATTTTCCTGTGCATGTATTTTATTAGATAGTATAAAAGGGATATTCTTGAAGAGAGCTGTATATGGTAAGCAGAGTTTGCGCTTACAAGGGCTTCGTGTGGGTTTATCTTGGTTAGTTGTGCTACAGTTGTAGTAATTGTTTGTGCAGCCATGGCAACGGCGTTAGGAGGCGCCTTAATCTCTGTGTTTTTTTGCATATCTGTAATAAAAGAAATAGGTATGTTATTGTATGAAGAAAAGTACCAAGAATAGCTAGCTAGTTTATAAGAGTGGTTGTCATTTGTGGAGCCAGAATAAGAAAGGAAGTGGCATGTGCGTCACCTGTTCTCAAGGGTATCAATTTCAGGTAGTGCCACATTGATATACCATGTAGCACTTGAGGTTTGCAGGTATACCTCATCTGAAATATGAAAACCAGTTCTTGTCACAACAGTAAGTTCGACAAATAGAGTGATTATTGGTCTGTTGCGTGATTCTTCGATAACTGCTTCTGCATCAAATTGAGCAGCATGATGACCCCGTAATGTAGACAATGGTTACTATTGAGTGTAGAAGATATTGCTATTTTGTCAAGGTAGGTAGACTCTGGAAATGCAAGAAATCTTGGGAAATAATGAATATTATTGTAACTATTGTTATAGATAATCACCTTCCATCTGTGACTTTTATGTCACGTACGGGTGTTGATATGCCTTTAACAAGGACAGATCTGATTGGGTTGATGGATATTATAACTGCAACAATATCTACAATAAGATTGGAATAAGCAGGGCCACATCATAGGGATGATACAAGACTGAATGTATTATCCAAAGAATATAAATGTATCTGACTGTTTTTTCATATAGTTTGTTGTTTTGTAAAGTAAGCTAACGATGCAAGTGCAAATAAATTGTGTGACCAGCGAATAACTTTAATACATGATTACTCACCTGATAGAAATTCCTTATTGCCTGCTTTACCTTTCAGATATGTGAATAGAACAGGTGCGTATGCATAGAGAGGGAATTGATCAAGTACGGTTGAAATGCGGTGAAGCTTAGTAAATGCCGTGAATTTTTCCATGTATGGACCATTGACTGGCTTGTAGGTCTGTCTAGCAGCCGCCACATAGAGGTAATGTATGTAATACAAAGCTCCTTCTTCCAAGTATGGTGCCAATTTTTGGTTGATCTTTTGTGGGATTTGGCTATCCATAACCGTGACCTGAGAAACAACATATTCATTTACTTGATAGAGGATGGGAGAAACCATGACTGCATTACAGGAAAAGTCCACAGTGTCGAGTGCCGAAACTTGTATCGACGGCCAAGTAAAAACCGTCGACACATAGTATGCACTCTCGACGGCCCGAACCATACAGTCGATATTAAGTGCGCAAGGTTCTTACTCTCGATGGCTACAAAGATGTCGTCGAGAGATGTCACCCAAGTACGGGCGGGTCATTTCGTTGCGTGGGGCCCGCATCTCAGATATCTTGACGGTTTGCTTGTGGCCGTCGAGAGTATGGTGTTTAGACGAAAACGACGTCTGTTGCACTTAGCTCAACGGCCTAAGCCACAGCCGTCGAGAGACGTTGTCTTGACGGCTAGACCGTCGAGAATTGGTACCTCTCTCAATGAAGCTCACTCGATGGCCTTCTCTCGATGGCTGGCCGTTGAGGCAAGTCTTTCCCGATGGCTTTTGTGTTGTTGTTGACGGTTTCGGCACTCAACACTAAGGTTGATTCCGATAGTGCTAGGCAGTGACAAGGTACTTAAACAATATAAATATACCTCATCGTCGATCATGATCATGTCAAGCCTTTGTGCTTTTTTAATATCGACAGCTTCGTTATAGGTAGAGAATCGGATCGAACTCGCCATTTGTGGTGGATGGGGTTAACTTCACTGAGATGTCTGTGTTGCATCTGTGAGTGTTAATTGAAAAACTGTATCATGATCAGCAAACAAATTGTGGACAAATTATTGCAAGTTATAGTTGAAGAACTTACTTGAGAAACAACTATAAAGCAAGGGAGTCATTGAAACATAACTTGGCAGAGTTAATGTCAATAATTCTATCGGTCATGTGCTGTACATTAGCGATTGTTACAATATAAATAAATCGGTTTGTAAAGGTATTTCTATTAGATGATGTAATGAGTTACCAAAAACCGCATGCTATGTTCATATTGTTATGTATAGTATTATCTCCGGTCATAAAAAGCAAGTCGCAGTTGACTTTTGGATACGACTTTGACCATTCGTCTTATTCAAAAATTTTGTGCAAACATGCGTAAATATAAATCATGATTAAAGTAACTTTAATGATAAAACAAATCACAACAAAATAAATAATAACTTACGTAGATTTTTTAATAAGACAAATGGTCAAAGGCGCGTTAAAAAGTCAACGGCGACTTATTTTTATGACCGAAGGTAGTATCAAGTTAGGTGACTAACCTGTTATTTAAGGAGCAAGAATGAAATCAATAATTTTGTATTATTATGGATAAAGGCAATATAGAAAGATAGGAAGGAGAGCAAAGGAAGACAGCGTGAGCAATTGTATACCAAAAAGAACAAAGGTTGCTGTGAATGTGTAGCGCAATTTATGTACGGTACGGAGACTGACCGAGATTTCTCTAATAGTCATCTATTTGGTAATTAGAAAGTCGATATTTACATAGAAAAAACATGATGGCGCAAGTTAATGATATGCGCATATAAAATATTCGGCGAAGAAGGCGAGGTGCTGATAAACAATAAGAAAAGGAGAACGATAGCTGTGAAAATATGTTGGAAAGCAACGAAAGCATTTGGATTTAGTTAGACGTGCTAAATTCAGTCAATCCAGTGAAGAAAAAGAACAGTAAAGCAGAATGAGCTGGGGAAGAACAAAGGATTTACCTCGGCACCGTGGAATGAATGGCTGCGCAATGTTCGAAGAATCATTTACATATACAACGCGCTAGCGTTGTCATTCTCCGCGCGACACATGTTTGCTCTTGTACAGTACCGACCGCCGCTCATGTCCGATCGCGCACGATGGCGCCCATCGGCTCAATCTGGCCGTCCATTCAAAACTTATATATAAAACAAAATTTTTGGTTGAATTTGCAACAATGCGAGCTGTTTGGCATGTTGGTTTACTGCGATAGCATTCAAATCGAAGGTCCTGGGTTTGACTTCAACCGCTCCCTATTTTCTAGGCCTTTTTATCCTACCATGCTACTTCTCCTATTCTATTTCACTTTTCTCTACGGTGCTACTTCTTCTACTCTATTTCACTTTTCTAGCTCACACACAGCACAAACCATGCACGTTCTCCTATTCTATTTCACTTTTCTAGCTCACACACAGCACAAACCATGCATAGCTTAGTTGGTCTCCTGCTTATTTGAGAAAGGGAAGGTCGTGGGTTTGACTCCTGACTCCCTCACCCATTTTTTCAGCTTTTCCCCACTTGTTTGCGGCTGCCACGTGGCGTGCCCGTTGCAGCTGCCATGTGTCACAACCAGAGCGCCCCATGTCAACTTGAAAGAAAAAAAATAAAAACCAGGGCAAAGCTCATAAATGAATTTAAGCATTAGGATTGTTAAATTCTATAAAATACATTAAAAATAGCAGAAAGATTTATAAAAAATAAAAAAACCTAGAAATACTTTAGAAATCTTAAATGCATTTCCATGTCAACCAAAAAAAACCCAAAAGATTGTAAACATGCCACAAAATAATAAAAAAAAGTAACAAAAAGCATGGTAAGATCCATAAATGAATTTTAGCCATAAAAATTGAAAACTTTTTAAAATGCAGCCAAAATTTTATGGTAAGGTTGCATAAATAAATCTAAACATTATAAATGTTAAATTCTACTATATTAATTAGTAAATAATAGAAATAAAAGTATTTGAAATACATAGCTATAGTCTAAAAGCATGTGCTCATGAAGATGTCCACGAAAAGATCTAGCTATTTTTAAAACATGTATGATTCACAAATAGTTGTATTATGAAATAATTCATTTTTTTATTCTAACTTTTGTGTACACTTAAAAATTTGTGAGAAAAATCTTTCAAAAGGCAACGCGATGTCATGATTGCCTAGGACTGTCAGGAGTAATATCACTAAGGCCGTGAAAAATAGGCAGTGCATCATAAAGCATTCCATATCTGGAGGTTAAATCAGACATAAGTGGAATGAGAGCACTGGTCATAATGGTATGGAAAGATTATTCATAATCATGTACTATAAAAGATAACAATTACTGTCTAAATAATGTGCAAAGTATTCATAGGACCCTAAAAAGTAAGTAACATGTCATAAAACATGGCATACCTGAAGACTAAATCGGACAAAGGGTAAAACCTCATCGTAAACTATATTGGTTGTAATATTAGAAGCTTGACCACTTTCATTTTCAATGAGAGTTTTTAAGCCATTTCTGCAATTGACCCTGGAGACAGCAACATATCGCTGGCCATGTGTGAACACAGGAGTCTTAAGATATACACCTATACTGGACAATGTCTGACCTTGGCACTTATTAATGGTCATGGCATGACCATCTAATGGGAAATTACTGTCGCTTAAGAGTAAATGGCCATTTATGATCCTTCGTGGTCAGGATAATCCATGGAATACAATCCAACTGCCCTACATGCGGCAGATGGAGGTGCGACGGCGAAAATCCCCCTGACCAAACTACGGAATCTCCCACGAGACAAATCTGTCTGGTATCAAATATCGACAATAACAAAAAAAATAACTTCCAAAAATGCAATCAAAATATTATGGTAAGGGTGCATAAATGAATTTAAACATAAAAAATGCAAGATTTGCCGATATTAATTAGTAAATAATAGAAATAAAAAACTTTGAAATATATAACTACAGTTTAAAATCATATATTCATAAAGATGTCCAAAAAAGATCTAGCTATTTTAAAACATTTAGCATTTGCAAATAGTTGAATGAGGAAATAATCCATTCTCTTCTTTTATTCTAACTTTTGTGTCCACTAAAAAAATTCTAAAAAAATAAGCTTTACAAACGGCACCGTGATGTCATGATAATAGCCTATAAAAAAATTTAGGCAATAAAAACTAATTTCAAAAAGAAAAAATAAAAAAAGGAACAACAAACAAAGGTCTAGCTATTTTAAAACATTTAGCATTCACAAATAGTTGCATGAGGAAATAATCCATTCTCTTCGTTTATTCTAATTTTTGTGTCCGCTTAAAAAATTCTGAAAAATAAGCTTCACAAACGGCATCGTAATGTCATTATAATAGCCTATAAAAAGATTTAGACATTAAAAACTAATTGAAAAAGAAAAATTAAAAAGGGAATAACAAACAAAGGGTGTAATGCTTTCTTATTAATTTATTTTACGATACATCTTTATTTTCTTAGATATAAGAGAGCAAGCAGTGGCGCGCCATGGGCGCGCTAACCCTTTTAGTTGGCATGATATGGCGAGGTGGCGTGCATGTTGTAGTGGCATAATAGCGGTTGGGCAGTGGGTCGGCATGGTGTGGCTCTATCGAAATGGCGGTGACGGCAAACTTCGGTGACGGGATCCAGGACAACGATGATAGGAGAGGAGGAAGAGAGGGAAGATGGATGCGATATCAACACGATTACGACAGAGGGATCGTAAAGGAAGAACATGTAAAATTAATTGAAAATGACCCAAATGTCATAATAATAATAAGGCAAACATTGATGGTGTCATTTTATCATTTTTCATATATAGGGTCAAATGCCATTGCAAAAATTTTGAAAATGTTTTAAATATATTTTCAGCATTTTTTTTTGCTGTTTTCGAGAGTTTTTCGGATTATAGTTTTAGGTTATGTTTTTTTGGTTGATCTGAACGGTTGAACAGCTGAAATGATTGAATTTTGAGAGCTTCACGAGATAGTCTCGATTTTTGGATCCATTTCGTTTAACTTACATTTTAAATTGTTAGGACCCATCTTCGAGACAACGAAAAAACAGATTAAAAAAACCAAAAACATATATCTTTTCAAAACGTAAATAAGTCATTGAGCTATTAAGCTAAAAAGAACGGAGGCTTAGCCATAAACTATTTTTGGGCCAAATGGTTGTCATAACTTGTAAGTATGCCGTCAATTCGGCCCGACAAATGGTTAATTTTTTTTTTTCCGTGAGGAGGGTTTCCAAAACCGCCGACTGACCGCCTCCGCTGGGCCTAGTTTAGTAAACCGACGGTTTAGGGTTTAGCAGTTTAGACAAAATTTGTTCAACGTAAAATATAAAAAAATTCCTAAAAACTATTAATTATTCTAAGAATTTTAGCTTAAAGACAATTTTGAAAATCAAATTTGTAATGTATATTTTAAAGGATTTTATTATTATTTACCCATTTTCACTGATTTCGTCTTTTTTCAGAATCCGTGGCTAGCCGCTAAGAATCCAGGGCATTTGGAAGTCCGACGGGGATCATCGGGCTCCTCCACCGCTCTGTGCCCCCCTTCCCCCCTTCCGCCTCCCTGCCGCCGCCACCTCCCCCTCCGCCTCCGGTCTTCCTGCAGCCGCCGCTGCCGCCTCCGTCTTCCTGCCGCCGCTGCCCCGCCCGCCGCACCCCCCTCGCCCGGCATCCTCGGCTGTGGCGACGGCTGGGTCCCAGGACGACGGCGACGAGCTCCAGGACGAGGCGGCGGGATCCATGGCTGCGGCGGCTGCCGGGGCCCTAGGACGGCAGCGATGAGCTCCAGGACGAGTGAAGTGCCAAAAATATCCCCCCATGGGGTTATAGTCACCGGGCTTTTTCCCTGTGCCACCAAACGAGCCCTCAAGCGCCTTCGATCGCCGGTTTCTTCGCCACTCCAAAACCAAAGGAAAAAGCAGAGGGAAGAGAAGAAGAAGCGCGACTCCGGCGTTGCTGCCTTGTCTCCCCCTCCGCGCCGCCTCCTCCCTTCGCCCGCCGGAGCCGCTGTTTCCCTCTGCATCCCATCACTTCCTTCCACATTCTGTCTGCGCCTGTGGAGCCTGACCCGCCGCCCTCGACGAGCCTGTGACCTAGGTTGGTGAACCCGCCTCCAAATTCCTAAGCACCTGCTTTTCATAATGTAATGTTTATCGCTAATTTTTACTACAACTGTCAATTGCTAGGATGGTTGTTGTCAAACAGGGAGATGGTATGGCAAGTCTGTTGTTCCGGCAGCTAGTAATTCTCTGGGACTGGGTGGCCTTTCCTTGTGCTAATATTAAACATTAGATGTATCTAGCAGCTAGTAGCTTCAAGCACAATTGATGCCATTAAATCACACCTTTCAGTGTAGAAGATGTTTTCGAACATCACCACACCTTCTCAGCTTGGCAAAATTTACCTTTTTCTGCTTTTCTATTGTTTGGACTGTTATTATATAATATAGGTGTAGCGCATCGTAACTGGCCAGTAAGTGGACTAGTTGTCAATAATAATTTCTTCAGTAATTTGTGATACTTGCAGTGGAATTTTTTTCTATCATGAATAGCTATCTTGTCGACCAGAAGGCTCACTCCATAATCATAGCATACATATACCTTTCCTATAACTAATAAGCAAATTTCTTAGCATGGTGCATCTCTACAATGTTGGATGGATTTTTTAGTCTTGCATGCAACAATGTTGCATATCTGTTCAGAACACCTGAGTATCTCAGTTGAAAGGACAATAAATACAAACCTTCAAGTTTAACCCCTCTATTGAACCTCCATGATTCCCATGACCTCTCAACTTGACTACAGTTAATTAGTTTGGCATTCATTTTCTAGTAGTATCAATAGCCAATTGCTGGTAGGAATGAGAAACCACAACTTCACATCCTAATTCACGTAACCACTGATGTCCCAAAGTGCTACTGTCCACTTCTAGGGAATGAATCGTGCATCCGAAACAAATTGATTTGTGCAAAAGGGTTAGTCTGAATCTGCTTTTCGAGACCTAAGGTTTTATGTTGAGGTACCACATCTTAAAAAATTAATATAGGACTGTCATCCATTCACATGCATGCGTATGCTTCTCTTGGGCATTGATTTAACGGTTATTTAATTACATGCCTATGCTAAATTATCAATTTTGATAAATGGCATTAAAAAAGATGAAATAGAAACGATGTTTCTCCAAACTGCCACTTACTAAAAAAAATGCCATATTGGACCAAATTGCATCTCCTCCCTTCTCCCATCTCCCATGTGGCTGATGGGGTCGCGACTAGTTGCTACCAGCTTAAGGGCTTGTGCACCACCACCAGGTTCAATGGAGATATTGTTGTGGGTGGGCACCGCGTGCTGAGACGGACTTTGTGTTTGCACTCAGTGGGTCTGCAGCACTGGTAGACGCGGTTGGATGTGTGCAGTGGTGAGCCTTGGGCATGATAAGGCTAGCATTTTTTGGATGAGTCAGGGATGCATCTGGCATAGTGAGAGTGGTGGATCCGACAACACAGCCAAGGATGCAACAGGGCTACAGCCTACAGGTTGGCCATTTTGTGGCTGCGGCGCGCTTGTGAGGAACAAGAGGTGTCAGCGACAGTTGTGCTACCCATGTGGCCTGCGCGGCTGTTGACAAGACGAGGCAGCTGAAGAGGCCATCAGCAGCGCACAAGGTGGTAGAAAGTAAGCAGAGGAGGCAGCTGAAGATTGGTGGAGACGGTTGGAGATCTGCGGAGGAACGAGGGACATTGTATTTCAAAAGTGGCATATTCGAATAAGTTAAATCAGTTATCTTTTAATTTGAGTCGTTTAAGACTTGATTGTGCATAAGAAGTAATCCTAATACACTGAAGTTACTTTACCACAAAAGATTGCGCATGTTGCACCATCTATAAAAACACTTCACCGATATGTTTCCACTGTGTACCTTTTAAACATTACTCCCTGGCTATGATTGGGCTTAATACTTACTTGAATTGGTTTTTATAATTCAGTTATGTAAAATAATAAAATCATCGTTGCTAGTTGATAGATCCAACAACTTAAAGTTATCAACTCTCTTTTCTTTAAGGGTTTCGACTAACCCCAGTCACCACCTCCATCCTCCCAAGTCTGCCTCGTCCAAAGATCTGCTGCCACCACTTCTGCCATAGACATTAAGTTCCTTATCTTCTTAAGCTGTAAGATCAGGTTTCCATAAAAAAGTTCATATTTTAGTAGTTTCCATAAATTACTCAGCAGAGCATGCCTAATACAAAACTTAGTGTGAGTACCCATGAGAAGGCAGGTCATCATCACCTCACTTGATGGTGCTAGTTTTATCTTGATTGTTCTTCAAGCCTATTGATGGTGCTAGTTTCTTAACACAACAAACTATTTTTATGTTGCTAAAATATAGTTTTTTTGAAATTTAACATATATCTAAATGATACTAATAATCTAAATCACCAACCAACTAATAATGATGATCTAACTTGTAACCAAGTAAAAAAAAACACTTAGTTTTAATTTTAAGATATTTATGTGATAATCCATTCAACCTTTCTAAACGCCCCCCCTGAATCGGCCTCTATTTATGGCCATGGATATGTAGCAGCAGTACATTTAACACCTGGCAACATTTCAAATTGAGCATGACTCTGTTTTTCATACTGGCGACTTTATTTCCATTCCTAATTCCTTAAATGGATGGTTAAAAAAAAAAACGTGCAGCCCCGTTGGATCCACATCCCCTTCCCCACTAGGACACAGTCGCATGCTCCATTTGGATCTGATAGGGTGCACAAAAGTAGTCACGCAAGCGAAGCTCCAAATCCTCCCATCCCCCATCCACTTTGCCGCCGCCATTCCACGGGATCCTATTGAGAGAGCCATCAATCTCCTCTGACTGACCACAAATGGAGATCTAACTGGAGTAATTCTTCTTTCCTTGGTAAACGCTACCTTTGGTTAGTTTCAATTTGCCCTAATTTTTTTCTTGTGAGTAGTCAGATCTTCCTGCATGATCCAATCCAATTCTTGGATACTTAGTTGCAAGTATGTTTAGTGTCACTAATGTAATACATAGGGTTCTTTTAGCAGATACTTGTGTGTGCTTGCATGTGCTGATCCTGGAAACCACGGGAATCAACGTGCTTTTATGCGAGGATGCCTGGCCTTCCTTTACCTCAGCATGATGCAGCGTACGACATTATTCATTTTGTTAATTGTTAATTTTATGTTAGGTTTGTATTATAAATTTTATTTTCTTTTTGGCATGTGTTTGTTGCTATTTTTTGTAAAGTGCAAGGGTTTGGCTTTGTGTGGTCAATAGGTTTGTATGCAATTTTTTCCATCAGTTTTAGTGTAAAGGTACATGATTGATAGACTAGGTGATGATTCTTCAGTGTGTCAAAATAATTAATTGGGTAGTGCATTGTGAAGCATATCATGGCTGGTTTCTCTTTACGTTTATATGCATGGTTGCATGTGGGTATGTAGCAGAATTTCTTTTTAATGCTAAATGGCTATTTCTGAGTTAATATTTTCACACTAGAAATCTGTGTGATACTTTGGCTATTAGTGGAAACTAATTCAGTGTCTATCAATGTGCAACTATGTTTGCGTAGTGGATGTGCTCTTGTTATTTATATAAAATGGATGGATTTTCTTAATTATTTTCATGCATGTGTTGTTTATATACAGGGCATTGACTGTAATTCATTTATTCCAGGTCTGCAGATCAGATATGCTTTGAGCAGTCAACAGCTCCATCATCTCAAGATGAGCAACTTACCCCTGAAGAAAGCTTGGCATTATACTGCAAGCCAGTTGAGCTGTCCAATATTATTCAGCAACGAGCCATTAAGAATGTAAATTTTATCTTTATTTACATTGTAACCCCACCTTTTAACATGGTTTACAAAAGCATTCTCAGTCAGTAGTAGCCAATATAATGTGAATGGTTTTTTGGATACCTACCATTGACTTGTTGAATTTTGTAGCCCTATATTCTTCAAAGATGCCTTCTTTACAAGATACAAGCAAAACAGAAAAAGAGGTATAATCCTTGAATTGTCCAAATTTCACGTATTTCCACCCTGTGCATGTATTGTTTTCTATTCTGCAATGCATGTTTGAAATTGATCAGGTACTCATTTTTTGTTCTCTTTTGAGTTAGATGATTTTTTTCTATATATTTTGTTAGATACTCAAATTTCTAGATTACGAAAGCTGGAGGTGTGGTCTAGTTACACAGGTTATGCTAGTAGCACTTCCTATTGGGTACCAGTTCTGATAACTGATTCATGTGATATGTCGCACAACTCCGGCTCTACTCCAGCACATGTTGGAGGGCAGTCCAATTTATTTCAATTGAATTTGTCAAAAGAAAAGATATTCTGATTTCAAAAGCACTTTACTTTCCTGAGATAGCAGAGTCATGGCTCAAACACATTTGATATTAGACAGAAAGAAACTATAATTTGTGGTTTGCACTTTGGGGAATTTCTTTCATCCCTGGTTAATTTAGCCTGTGACTGTTGAAGCCTCTGACTTTACTGAATTGGAGCTGGAACCATTTTATATGGGAAAGCTGAGTACCTCGACAGCTATGGCAAGCATATTGCTTTGCATAAAACTACTACACCTTTCCATTCAGCATTAAAACCTGAGTACATTGTGTAGAGACAGAGAAATAATATCCAAATGCCCTTTTTTCTAACTTCGTCACATCAACATCTCGTTGGGACTTAAGGAACAACTTCTAATCATGAGCTAGAGCTGCATGCCTACAGCTTCTCTGTACTATAAACAAGAATGGTAGCTCCATGAAACAAGGCCTAAGTTTTTTCCTTCAAGAGCAATATTTGTGATAAACTACTAACACAGTGCTGACCGTGTTTGTGCTAATGAATATAGGATTCAGATAACCATATCACTTTCTGGATGCACAAATGCTGAAGTGCAAGCGCATCATATCTTTCCTCTTCATGTGCTACTTGCTAGACGTACTAGTGATGTTTTGCTTGAAGGGGTAGGTCTTTTTTTTATTTAGTTCATCTGATATGAAAATTTATGTCTTTAAATGATTATTTTCTCATTTATGACTTTGTGTTGCAGCATTCTCCGATATATCATTTCAACAGGGCTTGTTTAGTGACATCTTTTGATGACTCTGGAAATAACAACCATACCAAAGCCACATTCGTCATTCCTGATTTGAAGAGCTTAGCAACCTCAGAAGATTGCAGACTTAACATTATTCTTGTTAGCACTGGTACAATGTGCATCTTATCTGATTGTGTACATTTCTTTGCTGTCGTTAATTTTGTTGTGCTTTTCTTCTATGTCAAAAAGGGCAAGGTGGAAAAAATCTTGGTGAAAACTGCACGCCGGACCATATGGAGTACTCTTCTCGTCAAAGTAAGTTTATATATTTTTTTTGCTAAAAAGGTTTATGTTTGACACTGATAGAAAACTGAGGAGTTGCTCCAGATATAATGTTTTGCTGCGTTGTGGTTGTGGATTATCTAATTATTTGCTCAAAGAAGAAATTCTTGACCAGAAGGAAGGGTTTGTTCTTCTCTGTCAAAGAGATGAAAGGGCACAATTTTTCTTTTCTTTTCTTTTTTTTTTGGTCTTAACAACAGAGTTTCCTTATTCTGCACTGCATATGGACTCAACTGTCTAACATTGTTTCCTTTTTAGTGTACGCCCCCATATTAGTGGGCAAAAAACTTAATACTTTAAATTACCTATAGATGAATGTGGTAAACAGCCAACAGCAATGTGCCAATCCTTCTTTTGATGTGGACTTATAGGGAAGATCAAACTGTAATAGTTTTATTTACCCCAAACATGAAAACACTCATTTTATTCATCAATGTAAAACCAGTTAACTAGATACTTTGAGGAAGGCTTGGTTGTATTTGTGTTATCTGAGCAATTGTGGGTTGTATTTGTGGTTGCTGAGCAAGAATTTATTATATTTGCCTGTGAAAGATGATCAAAGCAATAAGTATCCTCAAACATTGTGTGATTATTTTTCAACAAACATAGTGATGTTAATAGGCCTTCTCCATTGTGGGTAATATGGCTTCATCTTTCATCATGTTCTGGGGTTTCTTATTCTTGTAACTCCCACTATTGGAAAACAGTCTAAAACATGAGCATGTAAAATGTTATGCATAAAGACCCTTTTTGTACTTTAGGAGCCAACATTAGTCTATTGTTTCATTGAATGCACTAACTGTCGTCCATGTGATACATTTTGACAGAGCTTGGAGGGAAATGTTTTTGGGGTAAACTACCAATTGATTTACTTGGTTCATCTTTGAAGGATTGTATGTCTTTAAGTTTGGGACATTTTGTGGAGTTGTCTGCAAAAATTAGTATGAGCCCAGGCTTCATAGAGGTACAATTTCAAGTTCTTAAAGCATGCATTGCATATTTCAGCAGTTATTATAATTTGCAGAGCATTTTAATTTCCCATTCAAATATTTGATATCATCCAAGTGTTGGACATTTGCATAACACAACCATATAGGCATATGATACTTTTTTTAATACATGCACCAACAGTTGCCATATGATATTTTTTGAGGGAAAAAAATCACCTTTTCCACTTGCACTTTGCTGCCTGTGCTTTAAAGCTCTGACGATACACACACATATTTCTGCCTTTACCTTAATTTTTAAAAAACATTTGCCACCTTTGCTTTTATGTTTTATGACAAAAGCTGTCTGAGCTTCAGGATGTAATACAAATTTCCAGTTTAACTTTTATACATTGTGCAAATTAACACTTTCGAAGACCTAAATGCTTATGGTCAATTGACACCTGCTGTATCAAAAGTACAGACAGTAGCTATAATTAAAGGTATCTTTTGCACCAGCTTAACAGTGTTTGTGATTAATCATCAAAATTAATAGCACAAATTGGAATGTACATCTTATATGAATCTGGTGCAATGTCTTCTTGTTTTCATTCCCATGTCCCACGGATTAAGTTTATTCTATCCTATTTGCTTTCTATGCTAACTGTATGCTGATTTTGCTTCTCTTCTCTTGGTACATCCACAGCCAAAATTTCTTGAGCTTGACGGTTGTTTGGCATTTTGTTCTCATAAGGTTGATGTTATGGTATGTTCCTCCCTGTTTCTTTGTTTAATCTAGTTACTTCTTCCAATTGTGGAGGCAGTATTGCTGATGAAGTATGGCAATACCTTAGGTTACTGAAAATCATGTGTTACTTCCTCTAGCTCCGCTGAGATTATTGAGATTTTTTGTTGCAGGGTTCATATGAGTTAGAAGTAAGCATATATGCACAAGAGGCTGGCGCAAGTGACATGACTGATTCTCCTTATAGTTGTTACTCATATAATGATGTCCCTCCTTCGATATTACCACATATCATACGGTATCATAACCCAGTCCGCGTAGCTCATTTTCTGTAATTTAACTATTTTTTATTCCCTCATTACTGTTACAAGCTTTTTTAGTTGTTACCTAGAAATCATCACATACTTTTCTTATTCCTTTAATAGTTTATATTCAAAGTACTGTCACAAACATTATATGATATTTTTTCTAACTCGTTCTACACTTAATTGCAATTAGGTTGAGTATATTGAATGTTATGCTCCACCTGATAAAATCTCCATTATAAAATAATAAAAGTTCTATTCAGTAAATGCCACTCACATGAGCTGCGCATGAGTTGACCTAGCCCAAAGCCTTTTGATATTCAAGATCAGGATCATATATAATTTTTTGAGGCCTGGCTGAAGTTGACCTAGCCCAAAGCCTGACCTGGCCTACCATAAAATTTTTCACCAAGTCTAATTATAGCACCTTATTTAAATTTCTTTCTTTATAAAGTGCATTTTAATTTTGATGGCACCAATTTGATTGCTATTTTTTTATAGGTTAAGAGCTGGCAATGTGCACTTTATCTACAATTACTACAATAATTTGCGAAAAATAGAAGGTTCTCTCTCTCTCTCTCTCTGCATGCGTGTGCATCTGTCTATTTGTTTTTCTGTTGTCTGTTTACTTAGATTTAGCATCTTTCAAATTTAGTAGTTGCTTATTTGTCTTGTATTGTAATTATGTTAGTACCGTTTTATAATTTACATTTTATTGGAACAGAGGCTAGCGACTTTTGTTGTATATATATTTTGTGTACTCAGGGTAAGGATATAGGAGATAGTTGTGATTTGGTTCGGAAAGAACATATAGGGTTATAGGCCATGGAGGAAATGAACACGAGTGGCAGAGAGAGGGTGTGAACAGCAGGAGAGATACCATGAGATGTGTAAGGACTAAGGAAATATAGATGGGATGCCTAACACAACTATACTTGTTCATAAGCAAATATACCTGATTTCAAATTCTGTCTTAACAAACGATCTAAGTTCCGAACACAACTATACTTGTTAATAAAACCAATATACTAATAAAATACAGAGTATATAGAATATGTGATGTCTGGTGGTGGTGGTAAGAGATGATGGTCAATTCCATTACGTGGGCAATTAATAGCTAAAAGATAGATACCCATGTTTTAATGGAATCATGAGAACCGAAACTTTGCTTGATGGACAACCATAGTAAATTAACTCACAAACCCACTAAGAATTGCATTAAAGAAACTAGTATTTTTTTGGTAGTTTTATTACTGTGCCAAATTATTTATGGTGTGGTAATAGAGTAGACCTTTAGGTCTTAACGTAGCGGAAACACAAATATTACAATGAAACTCCAACTTGGAAAACCTAGATAAATCCACAGGCAGCAACGGGAGGCAAGCGCGATCCTAAACGTCTGGAAACTTGTTGTATCCGTCATCTTCAATATAACACCTGCTCTTTGGAATGAGCAACCCCACATGAAAGGCAAGAGTGAGTATGCTTCATACTCAACAAATCTATTGAAAATGCATTATGCAGGCATACCAAAGGAAAAGGACTGGTTTAGAGCATTTTGTAAAGAAATTTTGCAAAACATATATTTAAAGTCTTTTCTTCTTTTTCGGCACTCCTGCCAAAAATGGCAATCTTGCCAAAACTTTACTCCATTGCCCTCACTGCCAAAATATTACTCATCTACGCGCACAGCCAAAACCATTTTGAAAAGAAGCTACGGTGTAAGTACATCCGTGTCCTGGACCATGGACACGACTATCTAGATAATTCTGACTCTGCAAGTTTATGCATTTTAGTTTGATTGCGTTTCATAGACTCAGATTTTTAGTTCACAAAGATGAGAAGTCCTTAGATGCAAATCATTGCATTCAGCTGCAATCATGAATCCAAAAATCATGCACTCAGCTGCACCCACCTTTCATGTATCTGCCCTTGTCATCCCCGATCCCCTTTCACAAAAATCATGTAGCATCCCATGCTTTTCATTTTTCTTGAAGCACACATTTCCTTAACTAGAAATTGTAAACATGATGGGAAAATGTATTTATTAAGTAGCATGGCTGATCTTGAATTTAAACTCGGCAAGGATAATGGTAACGAAGAAATAGTAAATATTATTAAGGTTTCAACTTTGGTTATAGGAATATTCCTACAAATTATTTGTATTAAGGACATAAGAAACATCTTTTTTTTTTTAAGTCTACAAAACATCTGAATAAAATCATAGGATGGCAATGTGCATGAAAATATCTAGAGTGGATCCATGGACTTGCCATGCTTGAATATTTCCTGCCGATATTCTTGGCCTTTTGCCTGATTCGCATACTCTCTGCAATCTATTGTTGCATGACAAAAGAGGCAATAGTTTAGCCAAAATGCGAGAAAACCCAGAAAATGACCAAAATAAATTTACAAGCAACAGTTTTTGGAAGGCACTAACCGCTAGTCGGGCGGTTGATTAGTGCAGTGGCGCCTACCACCTAATCCTGCCTAGATGCCACCTAGGTGGGTAAAAAAGCTAGCACTTAGCGCCAATACCGCCTAGACGCCGCCTAGGCGGGGAAAAAACGCCTGCACGACCAACGAGGGCGCCTAGCACCTAGGCGTTGCCTAGGGTCAATTTTTGAAAACCTGTGAAGGGGATATTTACATTAGAATTTTTCTGAAATTTGTTTCATTCAGTGGACTATGATTTTAAAAGATATGTAATTAACATTTATTATTGATAAAAAATAGATAAAAGTAACACAAATTTAGAATATTACGAAAAAAATATTGGAGGATGATTTATATCTAATAAGATCACATAAATTTTTTTGAGATGATTTGGAATAAAAATGAACTTTAGATGAAGGCTGAAAGGATGGAAGGGATATGTACAACGTAGAGCTACGGATTAGTTGATTACATGGGCTCAACATGTAGTATCATTGTCAGATTTGGTTTTGAATTAGTGTACGAGTGGATTACGTGGACTTTGAGTTGTAATAGGTAAAGGGAGAACAGTGTTAAGATCAGACTTGTATCCCTAAACCCTATATAAAGGGGTACCCCTGGTGTTACCACTTACCCGTCGTGATGACATAGCTATAGCGCAGGGAGCACAGGGTCAGCGGCCTGGTTTATTTTGTGACGCACTTTGAGGCATAAGTTTGGCTAGTTAGCTCATGACATGCAGATAGTTTGGATAGTGGTCCATGATTGCTAGTAATGCTTTGTTTGATTGCTGTTCATGGTCAAGATCCTAAGTTAGATTACTTGCAATGACCCGTTCTGCTTCAGTTTTGCACCAAAAAAATTAGTCAATATGTTATTTGTTGGTTCTTGATTCTTTGCTCTTGTGTTTTATTTTTTGAAATTGATTTATTGTTTCCTACTTAACAGTTACAGAAGATTTTTCTTGCCCCTTCTGTTTGGTACGATGTGGAAGCTTCAAGGTAAAGTTTGAAATAAACACTTTGTTATGTCTTTGTTCACATTACTGGAAACTTCTATTTAAAGATTTTCCCGGTTCTATGGATCATATTGTTTGGAATAGCACTTGTATTCATCTTGGGCCAAAAGGCCAGTGTATATATAGTGTACAGGAGAAAACCTAGTACAGCAAGGAGATGGGCCTAAGCCCATATATACAACCCATATACATATCTAAGGCTGTCTCTAGTAGGCTTTCCTAAAGCGTCCTCTACCCTAAAATACAGGACGGATTTTTCCTCTATGTGCTTCAACAACGTTCCCTATTCTGTTCCCTAAAATAGAGAATTTCTCTCCACTCCCTTATATGTAGGGATTTTCTCTCCTTTCCCTATACAATTCTTCATATAGCGAAACTGTTGGAGATGGGAGAAATATAGGGAGAGATTTTTTTAAAGGAGCCTTAACACTCCCCTTAACCTCAAGGTGGATCAACCACGGTAATTTTGAAGAGACAAAAATTATGACGTTGTTGAGCCTGTAACTCCGTGAAGAAATCTGCAAGCTAAATCTATTAACACACATGTTGAAGAGCCACAACATTCTCTTGAACATGTGACCGCACATAGGAAGCATTGATAACAATATGCTTGGTAAGCTCATGCTTCACCGGATCATGGTCAATACCAATAGCTCATGTGATGTCAGACAAAAGAGAAGTTGGCTTAGTACCAGAAACAATGAAATCATCAAATAATCAATGCAACCAAGTAACCTTTGACGTCAAAAGAGCCATAGCATGCAACTCAACCTCTGCGCTCGAACAAGAAACTACCCTATGCTTTTTAGTCTTCCAAGCAATGAGAGAATCACCAAGAAAAACATAATAGGCAGAAATAGACCAGTGATTAGAAGGATCCTCAGCCCAGTTAGCATCAGAGTAAGCACGAAGTTGCAGAGTAAGCACGAAGCTGCAATGAGTTGAAGCCAGAGCATCAGACGCTTCCTTGGAAGCATCAACGTCAACAACATCATCAGACTTTTTACCACCTATATCAGCACCATCAGGCTTCAACGTGTTAGATTTAGAGAGAGAGAGAGTGTGTGCAATGGTTAGTTATCTATTGAACAGCCCAAAGGGCAATATAAAGAGTACAAAGGGGAAAACCTAGAGAATGGAAAAGACTACCCTACCCTTACAATACACAAATAACTAAATACTCTTAACACCCTCCCTCAAATGCAAGGCATATGCAATAGCTTTGCATTTGGAGGAAAACACACACTCTAATGAAGGGAAGATCCGAAGTCTTGTCTTGTGATGTCGTCGAAGTGCGCATCTCTGGGAAAATAAGCCGAACTCCATGAAGAACTCAACCATCTGGGTTAACCCTCGGTGACAATGCTTAGCCTGAAGGAGAGGTGGCACAAATCATAGCCTTGAATGGCATCATCACGAAAGAAGAACGTGATGCGTCACGATGGAGGAAGGGACGCGATGGCCGAGGAGGACCAAGGAGCAGTAGATGGGAAGCCGAAGCCAAGTCTCTATGGAGATAAAGACTTCCACAATCTGTAATGAACTCCGACGGTGCTAGCCATGTCAGGAAAGGACAACCGAGATGATCGAGCATGAGTGGAGATGAAGGTGGCAAAATAGAGTGGTCAAATGAAGCTGATCGCAACCTTGGAAGGCATCATCACAAGGAGAAAGACGTGATTGCAATTGCCATGGGAAAAGAGAAGCTAGCAAAGAATCAGCTAATTTGACATGGAATTATGGACTCGCACGACATCGATGAGTTGACACAAAGGAGCAACATACTTGGATGGACACAACGGAAGCTAGAAAAGGAAAAGACTCAAGGATACAAGCAGCGAATAGCGAGATACAAGCAAACAAAGGTAGCGGGCAGCAGTGCTAACAAAAGGCGATGGCAAAGGTAGATGCTTCCGGTGGCAAGCTCAAGCATGAGTTGGTGATGCGAATAGCACAAGCACCAATGGCAAATAGAGGACCCAAGGATGGCGAAGAGCAGCTGTGCAGCATAGGACTTGACAATGGCGATGCGCCAATGTGTGAGATGTCAAGGTACGAAAGAAACCTATATGATTGAAAATGGCAAAAGAGATGCCAAATCTAATGTGGCTGGCTGAAAAGGCTTTCTCTTGCACAAAGAATGACACAAGTCAGGAATAGATGGGTCATCGATTGGTGATATGAGGTACTGGTTGACGTGTTGATGCATGGCAAAGGTGCTGACGTAGCTCAGAACGGCCGTGAAGCAATGCCGAAATGTGAAGCAGTGGCGCTGGATCGTGTTGCAGATGACAGAAGACCGGAAATGGTCGTGGCGGCACTAGAGGCAGGGCGGCTGAGCTTGGTGAAGATGAGGCCTAGGCGTCGGTACTATTGGAACTCAGAGTTGCTGGAGCAGTGCAATAGGCAACCGGAGGCAGAGGTGCTTGCTGAAGCCGACGACAATGTGGTGAAGATAGCTGTCGGGAGGCAGCACCGCGGCGCCACCGTGCCGAGGTAGAGGAGCCAACATCGGGACATGGATGATGGCAGAGACGCGAGCAGAGGACCGGCCATAGGACGCGTGGGGCGCCAGATCTGGAGCAGAGGGCAGCGCTGTGTAGGCACGGGCTGGGGCAGGGAGGAGGCGGCGGCGTCTGGCTTGGAGAGGAGGCAGCCGCGGCGCCCAGGCCCGCGACGGCGTTGGAGAGGCGACGATGCCCGGCGCCGTGGTGGACAGGTGGCGCCGGGCCGCAACGAGGTGGAGGCTGGAGGCCATATCCGGCCAAGGATGACCTAGGCCGATCAAATCCAGGCTTTGGGCCTTCGGATCTGGGCGAGGGAGATGGTGGAGGCTCGCCGGAGCACTGCTGCCATGCCGCGCGTTGGACGGAGAGAGCGCGCACGCCGCGTAGAAATAGATCGAGCAGCGCCGCCGCGCAGCTCGATGGAGAGGGGCGGCGCTACCGCGGCCTCCACTTCGGCTTGGAGGAGGGCGCACCACCGTCGGCCCGCGTGGAGGAAGAGGTGACGCCACAGTCGGAGGAGGCAGGTGCAGGCACCATGCACTCGCCGGCGCGTTGAGGAAGATGGCGATGCTGCAGCGCCGCGTGAGCACCGTGCGCTCGCCGGAACACTGCTGCCGCTGCTGGAAGATGCTGCTACTACTGGTGCTGCTGTTGTAGAAGTAATGAAGAGGAGAGCGCGGCTGCTGCTACTGCTGCTTGATGAAGAAGCAGCTGCTGGAGCTGCTCGAAGAAAAGGGGTTTCGGGTGGAAACACCAAAGGAAACCAAGGGCCCTGCCCCCAGAGAGGAGGTGAGCTCCTGCCGGGGGCGAGCGGTGGCGGAAGACTGGCTGAGCTAGAGGGATCTCTGCTCTGATACCATGTTAGATTTAGAGAGAGAGAGAGAGTGTGTGTGTGCAATGGTTAGTTACCTATTGAACAGCCCAAAGGGCAATATAAAGAGTACAATGGGGAAAACCTAGAGAAGGGAAAAGACTACCCTACCCTTACAATACACAGATAACTAAATACTCTTAACACAACGGAGAGAGCAACGTCGGGGATTAGGACATGGCGATTGGCGGACTAGGAAATTCGCCAGTAAGAAATTTCCAAAGATGCTGTTCGCGCATATGAACGCTTGTGTTGGACCCAATCCTGAAATTTGAGACCATAAAAAATCACCGGGCAACGAGGAACAAAAACCGCGGCCGACGACATTTTTTTCTTTTTTTACAATTGGAACACCATAGTAGTAGTGCTACCGGTTCTACCAACACGAGAGTTCCACAAATTGGCCCGGCCTGGCGACGAGGAGAGGAAAAGCGCGGGTACCGGAGTGGTGACGGTGGCGGCGTCCTGTCGTGGGCGACAAGGCGGCGGTGTTGGCCAGGGGCGGCGCTGCGGGCACAACTCGGCCCGGCAACAGGAAGAGGAGCGGCGCAGATCTGGCCGCAGGACCTAGGGCGATGGTGGCGTGGTGAGGAGGCGGCGGTATTGGCACGATGTAGAAGCTGACGTCGTCGTGAAAGAGACGATGGCAACCAGAGGTTGTGGGTGCAAGTGCAGCGCAATGTAATAGAACCTAACCCTAACATTCCTCTGATACCATGTTAGGAATATCACTTGAATTCATATTAGGGCCAAAAGCTTCGTATGTGTAAAGAATACAGGAGAAATCCTAGTACAGCAGGGAGATGGGCCTTGGGCCATATATACAGCCCATATACATATCTAACACATATCACTTGTTACATTTACGATAAACAGATAGCCTTTGTTATTCCACACTTTACCATTGACGCTTTCTCTTTCCTAGCGAGGAAATTCAAATTTTGTTCACGTATTCACTTCACTTTTTTTTTTATCGGAGCAATAGTTACTTTGTCCTTTATCTTTTCTTTCTCCGATCTGTACCTAAATAACCTAATATTGTGATTGTGTTGATACTAGGGGGTGGAATATCACTTAACCTCATCACATGACCAATTCTGCTTTGAGTTCTGGGTTGGTTAACCTCTGAAATATTCATTGCAAAATCTTCTTCTCTCACACTCCATAGTTCAATAATTAATTTGTTTTTTCTTATTGACACAGCTATCTAAAGACTACCAGGCTGTTAATGTTAGTGTGAAGACTGATACGAAAACTGAGGTAAATCAATGGTAGAGGACATCCTGCTGTCCAATAACTGAGAACAAAAATACTTGTCTATGGGAAGTGCTCACTGAACTCAGTACTTTATAGCTGTTTCAAGTTTAACATTTCCCTAAGTGTTCTGCCAATTCAATTATCAACAATGTTCTTAGTTTTATTTTCTTAAATTCTTAGAATGCCAAAGTCAAAGGTGCACTCAATTAACCTAGTTAGGGTGGGGCTAGGATCAGGCTGGATACCAGCCCATTAGAACATGACTTAATATTAACATGCTTGGCATAAAAGCTCCATTTCTAATTGAATATTGATTTGACTTAAAAGATATTTTGTTCTTTAATGTGGCAAAAACTAATGATTCTTGAAATTCCAGCTTGTGGCTGCAGGAGTTGATCCAAGAAATCGAACTTTTTTCTATTGGTATGCTCTTTACTCCATTAGATTTTAGAAATGCTAATTCTCTGTTCAATTTGCCTAACTGTGTTCCATCAGCTCAAGGTTTAAGAAGAATAGAAGATCACATACAATTAATGAAATCAATGGACATCTACATCCACATATTGCAGACTTTGGATCACCTGAAGATGCCCAGGATGGGTTTGAGTTTGATTATGTCCAAAAGGAAGATGGTACATTTCTCATCTTATTGTCTCTTAGCATGTCGAAGATGAGACATTTCTCATCTTATTGTCTCTTAGCATGTCGAAGATGGTACATTTCTCATCTTATTGTCTCTTAGCATATCAAAACTACATTCAAATGGATGTATAGCAGTATATTTTGTATTTTCCTTTGAGCCATTTAGTGGGTTTAACTCTTTCGCATCTTATTGATAATTTTTTTATCTGGTGCTAGCTTGTTAAACTTGTTTATTGTGCTTTTGTCCAACAGATAGAAGAGCTATTATCCTTGGATTATGTTTCTCGTCTAAACACCAACACTTAAAATAAAACACACTAGCAAAATTCAGCAACATGATAAGCAAGATGAGGGTGGAGAAAGTCTATAAAATAGTGTCGAACAAAATTTAGATGTGAGTTATCAATAGTGACTTAATTATTTAACAATAATTCTAACAGTAAATATAATTTTATTCATTCTTTTATATGATCTTTGCGGGTTGTGAGATCAACAATACAGTCAATTGTGCGATGATGGTTGTAATAACTTACTTGATACTCACCATATTTATCACTACTTTGTTTTTGAAAAAACTAATCTTAGCTCTAATTATATGGAATACATTCTTATTGTGGTGGCTCAAGGATCCAAAGAACTACCAAAGAGTTTTCTCCTATAGGGTCCTTGCAATAAGAAATGCCACCGTATAATTGGATCTGATCAGGTCGATGGATTTTCAAAAGGAATTTTTTTCGTTTTACATATAGTTTTTGCTTTTTGGGACCTTGAAACTTACAAAGAACAAAAAGAAAATTACCTTACACTGGTAAAAGCTTTCTCACAATATGTATCTATTACACAGTAGTAGTCACAATGATTTTACTACTAAGGTGGGTGCATGCTCTCTTGGAGTGTTTCTCACACTGTCCAACAACCATCCAACGCCCCACGCCTTTCCCTCTGCAATCCGCGTTGGTTGGAGTGCAGCCACCACTGCCCCCAGCTCCTCCCTCTATTCTAGTCTCTCTCTTCTCTGTCGCCTCTGCACCGCACCCTAGAGAGGCAAAGCTGCGGATGACGAGCAGTAGCGATGAACAACCATACTGCAGTGGATGAGCAACGTTGGTGACAATCAGATCTAGATCCAACGAGGTGGCCACCAGCAAGTGAAGATTTCTTTCCCTAGGGGCAGGAGCAACAGAAGACCATCATTTGTAGCCATTGTTGGTGCAGCCAGCGGCGAAGAGCTTGACCGGAGCAGTGATGAGCAAGCAGTAGCACCATGGAGGATGAATTACTGCAACCAGATTGGTGCGTATGAGCAGTGACGGTGAATCGATGATGTTTCCAAGAGAGATGAGGCAGACCATGGCATGAGGTAGTTACCCCTGGGATCGGAGATGGCTTCCCAGGGATAGCGAAAACGTAAAACGAGTCGGCGGTGACGGCTAGGATTTAAAGCACTTAACAGTATGTTCTTAATGAGGTATATATCGATTTGTATGCCAAGGGGCTATATACTCAAATAGTTGTCATTTTGGAAATTGACATGGTCTCCAAAATATAACTTTGACCATTGAAGGCTATTACATTTTATTTATAAAATGCAATTAAATTGTAATAGTGAGGAAGTTCTTTTCGAGATGAATCTGTCTATATGATTATTATGTGTTCAATCTAAATAGTTTAAAAAAATTTTACGGAAAATTTTCAAAAGTTTGACTTAGTATAAGGCTCTGTTTGTTTGAGCTGCAGCTTTTCTAAATGTTGCTTGTGGCTTTTGACCTTTTTGACCTTGAGAAGCTATCTTTTACAACCCGCAAAAGCTAAAAAACACTCGGAACTTGCTTCTCAGGTCAATACAATTTGGGCTTTTGAGGGCTTTTGGTTTGTTGGAAGGGGGTTGCAAAAACTGGCTGTCGGGCTAGAAGCTCAAACAAACAGAGCCTAAGTCTAAAACGACAACTATTTTAGAATAGAGGGAGTATATACTATATAGGTATATGAGTAGCCTAGATAAGGCAGAGAAAGTCTTTATAATGACAAAGAATCTAATCTATCATAAAATCATAAATGACCCCTAATATATCATAATATATCTAACAAATTACACGCGTTCTCTTTTCTTTTGCAACTTCAGTTTTGACATTTCCGTGTTGAATTGCACATTGTGCACAACAGCCTTCTTGAGCATCACGAGCAGTTGAAAGCCTTTATCTTGTTGTGTTTTGGCTGAGAGCTTCTGAAACGAAATCCTAAATAGCTAGTACTATCCTGTGAACATGTATCTTGTAGATTTGTCATTATCATAATGCTTGCGTGCAAAGAAAAGTTTACAGTATTGCTGGGATGTTTTATCCATTGCTCTGGCATACTGTAAATCTTATATCTCTTTTACCTTTTTGCCAGAAATCTGTTGCATGTATTGTTCCTGATGTCACATAAATTGTTTTGGAATTTTCACTAAAATTTCCAGGGAATTTTGTAGCACAAGCTTCAATTCATCCTGCTCACATATTACATGGAATCAATAGTTCAGCACCAACAGTGCTACAGTTTGGAAAGACAAGGAAGTTGTCACTTGATCGAGCTGATCCCAGAAAGTTGTCCTTTTAGTTTGCTTTGAAATCATGTTAAACTTTATGTTTCTTGAGACTCTTCTGATGGAAGCTGTTCAACTAACTTGTTGCTTGTTTGTGTTTATATCACTTTCCAGTCATCTACTGTTGAAAAAACGTCAATTCTTCCATTCTCACACAATACAGGTGATTAAAAATCATGCACCTCTTCTTAGCTATCTTTTGTGCGGTGTGTGCATTAGCCATTGTATTTGGTTTCCTATATTTTGTGCTTGCTTGTCTGGTTGCATACATGTGCTTATTTATGTTGCAATTATCAATTTTCTGAAAACTCCTGATACAATGTTTGCACATATGGAACAACTTTAAACATAATTATCTTTACATTTCGTTTCTGACTACATTGTGCTGCTTCAGTTTTCTATATGTATGGAGAAAAAAGTATTTGAGCCTTCATTTTGGTTATTTCATTGTGGATTAGACTATAGTAGATAGATGTCTAGAATGTTGTGGTAGTCAAGCAGAGGTTGGTGAGTAGTACTGTCTCTGTGTGCCTTTCTCTGTTAGATCCTCTTAAAACATGAATATCGATGGCCTCAGATGGTGTTTCATGGCAACAGACCCATTGCCCACCTAGACCCTCATGAATATGACACACTCGGGCTAACCAGAGGTGAAGTGGTACCAGGTGAAGCCCCTGTGGGGATTCAAACCGAGGTGGCTGATTTCCCAACTGAAACACCTAACCACCTGAGCAATGCTCAGTTCTCAAGGTGGGGCGAGTTATGGAAATTCTCAAATCCAACGAACCGCAGCAACATTGTACTTTTGACTGTTTAGTGTTTAGGTGATGCCTTTAGTATCAACATTTTAACTGAAGCGAAACTGCAGTCCACTAATTTCTGAACTGATTTGGTTATAAATGCTATGGATCTATCTGTGAGAAGTGAGAACCATTCCGCAAGAATTCACAAAACAAAACGCAACTGTCTCATCCCCTATTCTCTATTCTGTGATGAACAGATCTTGAGAGAGAGAGAGGGGACACCGGCGAGGGGATCTCGCAGACAGGAAGCAACCAAATGTGATGAACAGATCTTGAGAGAGAGAGGGGACACTGGCGAGGGGATCTCGTCGGCAGCAAGCAAGGGGCCGCGCGTGGCGCGGGGATAAGCCGCGTGTGGCTGGTCCTTGACCAAACCTTTTCTAATTCCTTGCTTGATTAAAATGGATACGTGGCATCCTTTTTAGAGAGATGATTAACTTGAATGATAAGAAAACAACTAATTTTATCTAATAGATATTGATCTTATCTAACTTAAACTAACTTATTTTTGTCCTAACTAAACATGGCACGCTACAGTACCACGAGGCACTATTCACCGCTACAGTACCGCGCGGTACTGTTCAAGCACAGCATCTCTATCCTATGCCCGTTGGGACCCACATGCACATAACAACTGCACCGCCCTTCACGAGATAGCTCGTCCTCAAGCTCATCCTCGAGCTGTTAGTTGGCGCCCATGGGAGAAGTTGGCGTTGTAGCTTGTACGACGATGGGCGCTGAAAGCGGCGGCGGTGAATCCTTGCTGCCCCTCGATCGGCGCCGCCATGGAAGGACGTTGAACACGCCGCATGGACGCCTCTGGTCGCTGCCCAACCTTGAGGAGTTGCAGTGGTGTCGTTGCCCTTCGCCGTCCAGCCACAAATCGAACCTTCTTAAGATGACTTGCGCCGGAACTTGTCGAGGCACGACTCCGCCGACGTCGTCGTCACCACCTTGCTGCTTGCCTGGTGTTTTGCATCATCTCCTTGGCAATGGTGATAGGCTCTTCTTTGGCTTGTTCAACTTTCGATGCTTTCATGCAACAAATGCACGATGACTATCTAATAGGGATGGACAATCGTTGGTAGCTGTGGCGCCTAACTTATTGTTCAGTGCGTCGAACCCATCTTGCATGATCTTGGCGAGGTTGTCCAATGCAACAAGTACATTGGCAAGGCTGGTCTCGGAACCCTCGACGCTAGGCATGGTGGTGCGTCGATTCCGCTCTGATACCAAATGTGATGAACAGATCTTGAGAGAGAGAGAGAGAGAGGGAGGGGGGACACCGGCGAGCCCCTCGCCGGCCGCAAGTAGGGGACCGTGCGTGGCGCGGGGATAAGCCGCGCCACGGCTGGTCCTTGACCAAACCTTTTCTAATTTGTTGCTTGATTAAAATGGATACATGGCATACTCTTTTATAGAGATGATTAACTTGAATACTAAGAAAACAACTAATCTTATCTAATAGATATTGATCTTATCTAACTTAAACTAACTTATTCTTGTCCACTTTTCTGACTGTTGGTCCAGGTCTGACAATTTGGTATCAGGGCAAGGATTCTGGCTTGGATTGAATAGATTTGATAGTATTTGGGTGCTTTATTATCCAGTAAAATTCCTAATCGAGTTGCTTAGACAAGACATATATACTGTGGTGGCTAGCCTCCTGAGATCTCCGTCGTCAATGTATTTTACCTTGTGGTGGCTAGCCTTCTGAGATCTCCGTTCCAGTTCCCACAGCTTCACATCTGCTTAGCCCGAGTCTGATAGAATAGTGCCCACTGCGTGGTACTGTAGTGCCACAGATAAATTAGTTAGTTATCTATTAGAGATTTGTTAGGATAAGATTAGGTAAGAATTTGGTTAAAAATTTAATAGGATTGGACCCTATGGTACACATTTTATCTCCTTGTATAATGAGCTATGTATTCATCGTAAAGAAATCAAATGATAAGATCAATCTAGCCTAATTCGTACCCTTCATCTTCAATCTATGGTCCTTAATCAGCCAACACCGCCTAACTATCTTCCCGGTGGTGTTTATCCCTATTGTGATCAATGGTGTTTGCAGTTGAAAATAGCAAAGGAATTGGACAATGGGGTTTTGTTATTTAATAAGATATGGAATCTAGAATAAGCACTATTGTACGAGCTTGATGAGAATGTTACCAAGTTAGTCATATAGAACGTAAAAAATTCCAACCTTTTAGGCTCTTCCTTATCCATTCTTAGCCCCGATCCACCCTTCAAAATACCACCTATCCGTTAAATGAAAGATACTTGACTTAGAAGGCTTGTTTAAATCCTTTCATGTCTAGAATTGTTGTGGGAAGTTCCTATACTTAAGCTACCTTCTTTATGTTATCCTACCTGTAAAATCATTAATCATATACTAATCAACAAAATGGTTAACTAAAAGAACTTCACCTTGCATGGAAAGTAAGTGAAAACATCGTACCTGCACTATAAATATTAGATTGACAAGTACATACGAGGTGGTAAGTTTACTAGAACTTTTTTGCTCTCAGTATCAGATATGGAATTTTCGCAGCAATATTTTCACAAGTAAATATTAGATGACATCACAATGTTACTATCATTTTTTTGTATTCAGTATTACATGATGTTTGGGGGCAATGTTTTTAAGCTGTTTGGTGGAGTGCATTGTGCAGTCTACAAGAGTTGAGTAGCATCATACCTGAGTGCAGTCATACAAGGGTTCACTTGTAAATACCAGATTACTAGGGGTCATGTGAGATAGTAGTAAATATCCTTCCAGTTCTCTAAAATATCATAGCTCTAGCAAACTCAAAAGGTGACGATGCTTGTGTTCTGCATCTCCATTTAACGCATGACCAGTGCACAACTGCTGAGAAAGGGTGCCCTGGTCGAGAAGAAACTGGCGAAGAGCAGTAGAAAGGTACTCACCAGTGGAGTCACGAAACACACGAATGGGTGATTCGAACTGAGTATGAAACATGGCCACGAAAGTCTGGTAAGCAACCAACACCTGATCATGAGACTTAAGAAAGTAGATCTAAGTGAAACGAGAGAAACCATCATTGAAGATCACATACCAATGATGCCCCCCTTTTGAAACAAACAGAGCAGGGCCCAATTCATCAGAGAACCAAATCAAAAGGACGACTCGACACATAATCACTATTGGGTATTGTAGTTGTAGTTGTTTGTCAAGCTTACAACCCTGACAAGGGAGAGAGGTATAATGGGAAACCTTTCCAAGAACACAACTAAACATAACAGACAAACGGACACTGTCATGTGACCTAAATTATGATGGCACTAAGTAAAACTAGCAAAAGTGGTGGTGAAGATAATGGTATCCTAACTGGTGATCGAGATCGACTGGCTAAGGAAGGTAGTTGTGGAAGCGGAAGAAGAAAACAAAGCCAGTATGGTTCCTACAAACATGGGGAATTATGGGTCTGCCGGCCAGATACAACTAGCGTCCCCGTTCTACAAGCCTTAATAGAGCAGGTGTTAAGACTCAAGAGTAATGCTAAAACCCATATTAGTGAGCTGGCCAACAGAGTCAGCTGCATAGCAAGACAACGCACATGAGAAATAGAAGGAACACAAAAAGAATACGTGTAAAGTGTGCCTTGTCCAGCAACTGAGAGGTGTACAGTCAGCTGTCTTGACGAACATAGGAGTGACTAGGGACCTCAAAGAGGCAAGGTGAGTTGGATCAGATATCATGAAAAGAAGCTCCTTATTCAAGGTACCAAGTACCTGAAGCAGCAGAAGGAGGCTAGCTGATTGTGGTGGAGGCCGTGGGCATCCAAGCAAAGCTTCATGCGCTCAAGGTGCTGAGTAAAAGCCTAAGCCAAGTCCGGTGCATGAACAACACCAGAACTGGCACTTGAAGTGCTCCCAGAGGTGCCACCAATCTTTTGAAGACGTCTCTCTGGCACTGCTGGATGGTGTGGCTGGTCTTCTTGCAGCAGCGAACCACTGCAGCAACAGCGACAGTACCCCCTGCTACCAAGCTACCAGCTGATATGGGAGGAGTGGTGGGTACCAAACCTCGTAGTGAGAGTGGCCGTAGTAGCACATGTAGTTGGAGCGGCTGTAGTAGCGGTCAAGACAGTCAAGGAAGACGAGAAAACACCACCAAGGCGCGTCTCCTCAACTTGGATTGGATTGAGAGCCTCAATCAAGGAGGGCAGCGGCAAGCAAGCCAACAGCTGAGCACGAATATGCTCAAACTCTAGACGGAGAGGAGTGAGGAACTCGGAAGACACGCTGGTCGATCAGGTGCTATCGGGGGTGAACTCAAGTGAAGAAGCATGATCTGGAGCCGGCTAAAAATAGTCAAGCTGACGGAAGGCATCTATGAACTGGAGAGAGAGCATCGACGGAGGAACGGCTCTGCCAATGGGAGCCAACGCGACGGAGAACAGATGTCCATAGGGCATGGCTGCTCAGCTAGTTTTGAGGCTGCACCTACTCTCACATCGCCCATGTAGAGGGCAGATTGAAGAGGTCCATGCCAAGGTCGAGCATCATGCTGCGGATGAGAACAATGCATGCACGACCCTCATCTGTGCACTAGGTCTCCAAGAGCTCAAGAGCATCTTTGTACTTCTCGCAAGCAGTAGTGTAGGTGGCCTGAGCATCAGGAGTGACCAGAGCACCATCAGGATCAGGTGCAGGCACCACCACGGTAGGAGGCACTGCTGGTGGCAATGTTGCCCTAGTGAGATGATCCTAGAGGCGCTGCCTGTCAAAGGAGATCTCTAGCATGGTTAACCACTCCTGGAAGTTTGTGCCATCGAACAGCACTGGCAGGATGGGCATCGGTGATGGCAACCGAGCAGCCATGGTGTCAAATCGTCCGAACCGAAACTGAGGCAACACAGATTGGGCCGGGTCAGTATGGAGAAGATGTCGGGGCTGCCGGAGACGAATAACTGGAGACCAACCATAGTGGTGGCTACGTGGTGGGAGGGCTGGGGTTGCGTAGGGGAGGCCTTGACGGCTCGGCAACAGCGTGGATCAGCTAGGTTGGCGTGGATCAGGGACGAGTGACACAGCAGCAGCAAGAGACGAATTGGGCGACACGACAGCGTCAAGAGATCGGATCTAGGTTGGTACAGCGGCGGCACGATATGGGCCGAGGCACCGCAAATTAGGGCCGAGATAATCCGTAGCGGTGTCGCGAGGCAGGGACAACTCGGTGGCGGTGCAGATTGAGGCCAGAGCGGTCGGCAGTAGTGTCGCGATACCGATATAGTGAACTGCGGCGCAAGACGGATCTAGGTTGGCCGACGGCAGCACTCGCGTGGCTGAGTCTTGCACAGAAGAGGAGGGGGGAGAGGAGGCCGGTGGGGGAAGCCCTGGCTGCGGCGACTGCTGGTGGGGATACCCTAATCTGATACCATGTTAGAGTTGGTAGAATGTAGCTTGTCTTTTCCAATGAACCCAATGGGTTGTATATACATGTACATTGCAGAAGGGAAAAATGCAAAAAAAAAACCCTATAAGTATCTATTCTAACAGTGTAGACTTTTTCATTTTGTCATCCAGCTAAAGTTTCCTTTGGTTGCTCGGTATTTCATAATTCCACTACCCCCACTTATGTTTTATATTCCTAGATTCATATCAAGGTACAAATTTTATCATTATGAGTCAGAAATTTACGCAGTTTATGGCTGCATTTGAAATTTAGCCATTTTCCTAGATTCATATTAAAGTACAATTTTATCATTTAGTCGGACATTTACACAGTTTATGGCTGCAATTGAAATATAACCTTTTTTTTTAGACAATGGCATTTGTAGAAGTTCTCTCAGATGATGATAGTGAAGATGAGGTTGATGATGATATTGCAGACTTTGAAGATAGAAGGGTAGGACATGATTTTCTCTGTTCACTGAAACATAGATACTCAGGCTCTTGCATTCATCTGAGCTCAAATCAATCCGCTGTTTAATTCTTACTATTTCTAATTTCCTGATTAAATGCAGATGCTTGAAGATTTTGTTGATGTTACAAAAGATGAGAAGCATATTATGCATATGTGGAATTCATTTGTTCGAAAACAAAGGTTAGGCCTGTTCTCATCATTCCTTCATAGTTCTAGCTAACACAGTAGACAGGAGTGGTTTGTCCTGCTGTTACAGTTATCTGCATCTTGGTGAACTAAACTCTCGTCACTTTTATTCATATGTCATGTTTTAGCCAATTTTCTTGTTCTAAAGTTGTTAATACAGGGATGGAAAAACAGCAAGTAACTGAATACTTTCCTGGCAAGGGCATGTTTAAAAGACCTGCAAGGTCATAGATAAGAGTTTAAAAAAACTAAATTTCTTGAGTGTTGTCAATTTATACTTGAAGATTGAATGTTGATTATTCTTACCTGCTTTGTCCCTTTTATTATCTTTTTTTTTATAATTCAGAATATCGGAGTCTATTAACCAGATCTAGTTAGTTTCCGACTATGTGCTGTTAATGTACCTTTTCTATAGGGTGTTTTCCATAAATTTCATCATCTGTACATGTGTGTGTGTGTGTGTGCGTGCGTGCGTGCGTGTATGTGTGTTTGGGCACGTGAGAGAGCTGCCCATTCACAACTTATGCAGCTTTGTAATCACAAGAAAACTATGTTGGCCTAGTACTGTCATTAGAAACTGTCTGAAAACCTTTCAGCCACCTGTATGTAGTAAGATTTAAGATTAGGTTCTAGAACCTCTCTTGTATTTGGTCCCATGCGTTTTCTGAGGCATTGATATTTGATACTGAAAATTATATTTTGTATATGCTATCATTGGGCTTGTATTTCATGGTGCATTTTATACGTGACATTTCCATTCTTTCCTATGACTGTTGGAAGTTTATTTCTTCCATGTTTAGCCTTGATTAATACCTACATGTTTCATTCTTTAATGTCCTTTGTAATACATGTATTTTTTTTTATTTTTTTTTGGGGGTCATTTAATGATTTCTTGCCATAGCAAAGAGCCAAGCAATGACATCAATTAAAAGTTATTTCTGTTTGATTTGACGACATATGTAATTTATTTGATCTTTATCCTGTATCATGGATTCCAGGCCGAATGCTACTAGATTTTCGTTTGCAGGGTACTAGCCGATTGTCATATACCATGGGCTTGCGAGGCATTCTCCCGGCATCATGGACAACAACTTGTACAAAGCACAGCTTTACTGTGGTAATTAACTGCTTTATGAGGCAGGCACACAGAGGCACACCCTTGCATGCGCCTTTCCTGTACACCAATTTATATTTGGATTATCACTGGATTTACAGGGGCTGGAGGCTTTTCATGATCAAACTCTGGAACCACAGTCTGCTAGATGCCTGCACCATGAATACCTGCAACATATTTCTCGATGGCTTTAAAAAATGAAAGCCTGGACCCCAAAGCAAATTTGATTCAATAGAAAAAATTGGCCAATTTGTGTATAATGAGTTGGCATTGATTCTTGTCGCTTTAAAGTTTATTTTCAAGCCAAATACTCTGCTGAGAACCAACGTTAAAACAGCAGTGTTGTCATTGTTTGTCTAGGACTCTTCTCAATTCTATTCAGATGGTACTATAAACTGGGAAGCCAGGGCCCAATTTCAAGCTGTTAATGTTCTAGGTGACATTGCACTGCCCCTCTTATAAAACATGGTGGACGACTTCGAAATTTCAAACTTACATGAGCTGTTCCTTGGGTGCTACGGCTTGCTTATTTCTTTGCAGTTAAAAGCTCATCCGTCAGCGTGGTTGAACAGTTCATATAATTAACAGTTTTCCGTTGGTGTTAAAACCAGTCCATATTCTTCCTTTTATAAAGTATAGGATATAGGCCTTGTTTGTTTCGGCTTAAATTAAATTAAATGAAAATTTTTTATTTTTGATATAAGCCAAATGACGTAATGAGTTATTTTTATAAGGTTTTAGATAGTTCTTAGAGTTTGCAAGCAATTTTTTTAATAATTATTTAAACATTAAAAACGTCTTTCGAAGGATCACAACTTTTTTAGATTAAAATTTTCAGCAACTTTGCTGAAACAAAATCATAGTAAGATTAGTACACATTCTTCCTTTAAAACGGAATAGCGTAATTTTATTTTTACAAATTCATAACTAGAGATTCGTAAATTTCCATCCCATGTGCTGAATGCCGAGGGCATCTAGCTGCCTTAGCTTGCATGTCTAATCCACCATAATGGGAGAATAAGTGCCCATTCAAAAATCAAAAGCTAACATTTGAAGGCTTCTAATTAGCCTCACAACCATTTGTTTACCATTCAATCATCTTTTAAGGTCAGAGGGAGGTTGCGAGCGCCTAAAGGAGCTCGGTGCATCGGCAGTTGCTCAGAAACTATCTTGCTAACTCTGCGCTTTCACAAACAGTATGGAGGCAACTCATACAAGAGTCAATATGTAGATCCATTAAGGTTGAAAGACCGGTGATGTCGCATATGGGCAGGTGAATAGGCAATTAAAACTTTTTCTTTTTATGTAGCGGAACAGTCAGTCCGAATTGTCCGGTCAGGTGTACCGTACTGTTCGGTCGAAGTGAAAGCAATACTATCGAAAACGCATAACTAGCAATAAGAACACAAAACACAAGCACACTCAAGTAAACTAGTATACGAGAGAGAGAGAGAGAGAGAGAGAGAGAGCAAACCAAAAGAGACACCAAGATTTGTATCCCGAAGTTCGGATTCTTGAGGGATCCTACGTTTCCGATGAGGTAGGCTTCACACTTGAGCCCATGTCTCTTTCAACCCTTCCCTCTCTGACGTTGCATGATGCACTTGGCGGCTTCCTTGACGGAATCGGCCTTCACAAACCTCCGACGACCAACCACATGGATCACCGGTGACTCCTACGCCGGCTAGGAATCCTCAACATCCAAGAGTAATAAATCATTCCAGAACCGCAGCATGGAGGTGGCCCTACCGCTCACAAGATCACTTCACACTTAGATCGGGCACTCAAATGGCTTCCTCAACCCTCAAACCTCAGATCCACACAAGGAGCAAGGAGGGGAGAAGCTAGGGTTTGATCTTGAGAGAGAGAGGACCAAATTTTTCTTTTTCCAACGAGCAAAAAACTTGATAAGGTTGGCGAGGGCATAAATAGACAGCCCTTTCGGCCTAGCCGTTTTCAAATCTTATAGACTAACTAGGCAGTTCGGTCTGGAGGATCGAACAGTCTGGGCATTGGAGAGGATAAAGTCAAACATGGGTTAAACAAACCTCTCTAAGAAATTTGCTAAGATAACCGACTGTCCGCTAAATGGGAATTTTTGAGCAATTTCAAGACACAGAAGCCCTCTTGCGAATCCGCCGGACAATCCGGAGAAGCCGGACAGACCGGGTTGGATTGCCTACTAAAACGACATTTTTCTGAAATTTTGAGACAGTGAAGCCCACTCGCGGAGCGGCTGGACACTCCGACGCAGAGTTACCGGATAGTTCGGTATTAGAACCCGGACAGTCCGGTTTGATAGTTGAATTTTGGGGTGAGATTTTTATGGTTAAGACTTTGGGTGCCTTAAAAGATGCACTAACGTCACCTAAAAACTTAGATTTTGCGGGACCCCTCTTAATAGTGTGGCTTTGTCCTTAGACTCAAAGAAAAAATGAGAAATTTAAAATTTCAAACCGAAGCCGTTGATCTTTAGTCACACGGGTTCACTCCATGTCCATAGCCTCAATTCAATGTCAAACCTATACTTATCTCAACAAATTTTTAATAGACATTTAACCGATTGCCATTTATCACCAAAACCTTATATAGGCCTAGATGCACTTTCAAAGGTTCAAATACATGGTGGCTCATGTTTATAAGACCAAACTGGTCAAATATTACAATATTAAAATTTATTTCTTCTAAAATTGATGTTTTCTTATTAAAATCCGAATATGCGAAAGGAAAAAGTGCTTTGGTCCTTTAACTTTCGTGTTTGAGCCAGTTTGGTCTATAAGATGCAAAAATTGCTTCTGATTGGCACCCAACATTCAAAACGGCCCCGACTTAATCCTGTGACCTATCAAACCTAGGTTTGAGGACGGTTTTGGCCGATATTGCTAGTTTTGCACATTTGGATGTTGATTTGGACCAAAATAGTACAAGAAATTTCCTTATAAAGAAATATACAACACAATGATTTTTTATAGTTAAAACATGTCAAAATAACCTACCTTAATTTTATAGAATTAACTAACATGCACTCGGTGTAAATTATGTTATTCATAGGTTCCAGAACCTATAAGTAGTCCACATAAAATTTCCAAGAATTTTCGGAGGCCATCTACTATTTTTAATAAATGGAACACCATTTCTAGACATTCCTTTTTATAAATGGCTCGGAAAGACTATTAACATTATTACAGAGACATTAATCAGTGACATAAATAAATAAAATAATATTTTTCATAAGTTCAGGAAGCTATCTAGTATTTTCCGTAATTTTCCACTGTTTTTGAAAGTCTCTAACTATTTTAAATAAATCATTTCAATTATCTAGCCGTTATTTGCAATAGGAAAGCACTGGAAATTCTTATGCACAGTGTTGGGCCTATAGTGCTAGTTAGTCTCAACTCTGCAAAGTGATATTCCATGAACTCATGCTGATGTTAGTCTTCTTATTCGTCTCGATGGGCAATGTTGTGAGGAGAAAATCATGGCTCGCCGATGCTACGAGCTACGGTTTTGTGTGTTCTTAGGCTTGGTCGATAGATTTGGTGTGACATCGTGCATGTACTGGTGCTAGAACCACGGTCAAAGACAGCTTTACGCGATGTCGCGACGAGCGGCGACAAAGCTCCACTTGAGAGGACATGGCAATGGCATCGAGAACAATGGGCGTACGAGCATCTAGCTAGGTGAGTTGTGGGAAGGCTGGAGCTTGCTGACAACTTCAAAGTCGAGGCCGACGACGAGCAATCGAGAAGGGGGCAGAGGTGACTAGTGACGATTAAGATGCTTCCTCGAGAGTTACAAGCAAAGAAAGGGCAATTAGTTCAGGGCGAACAAGAGGAGGTAAATGAGAAGAGGTGAAGGATGGTGGTGTAGACCGAATTTCACCGAGGCATCGGAGCGACGGTGGCAGAGTTGCGGCTGAAACAGAGAGTGAGGTGGGGAGGGAATGAAGAAGAAGGAGCTCATCCGACTATAAATTTCCACGACGTGATTACAAGAGGAGGGTAGCGATGCGGGTTGAGCTGCAACATGGTCCCCGATGGGCAAAGGCTAAGCAAGAGGAGGGGAGGCGAGGGTAGTAGTGCCAATTCATCCTTATCACCCCTATTAGTAATAAAAAAAAGGAGCAGAAGGATGGCGAGGAGCTGCATTCAAATTTCACTCGCTAGGGCAAGGACATGTAGCAGAGCCTTGTTTGCATTCTGGCCATCAGATTGCAAGCTGACGGTGCGACCCGGCAGTAGTAAAGACAAGCTTCAAATTAGGCTAAGCGCTGCTTAGGCGATGGCGTCATGGCAATGGTCCAACTGGGTAAGAGCATCCCCAATTGGTCCTTTGTATCTCCCTCTAAAACTATTTATTAAGAAATGAATAGTATTTTGAAGGGAGGTATAGAGGGACTATTGGGAATGCTCTAATATGGCACGATCAACACGCCGGGCATGAGTTGGCTAGGCGACTTGGCGTGCACACTAGCGTGAAGGGGCGCACTTTGGATGTGTCCTGGTGCAGCGAGGGCACGCTCAAGACAAGCTTTGCAAGCTCAGCTCGAGTCGGAGCAACAAAAAGGAAAGGAGGTGGCTGGGCTATGGTAGGCTGAGGCAGGCGAGGGAGGAGGGTTGTTTGGCCAGGCCAGAGAAAGAAGGAAGAAGAGGAGCTTAGGTTGGCCTAGGCCCAACATAATAGAGGGAAACAATTGTTTCACGGGGAAATTTGAATTTGAACTAATCCACATGAAAATTCAAATTTAAAATCAAAATTTAGTTTAAAGATCGAAGGTTAAGGGATGGATAAGGCACCAAATAGGGATATTAGGGAAGAGAAAGGATCAAGCCTAGGGGAAAGGGTCAAGACACTACTAGAATTTTGAATATGGAAAATATATGAACTTTGCCCAAGTTTAGTAATTTGGAAATCAAGATATTTTTATAACGAAAATATTGGGCATATATACCAATCCCACAGAAGTATTTATACGGTCATTCTTATTATCATGGCCCTTATGCGGAAAATACACGCCAAACATTCAAACATGAAATAATAGAATAAAATATACATGTGTTGCAAAGAGGTTTTAAATAAATGATATTTTCAAACTTTTGAAAATGTGATTTTTATGCAAGACATGTGAAATATAGATCGTGGAAAGACTTTACGTAAAAGCTATCAAAATATGGCTTATTGCTTTATGACATAAAATAGGTTTTTGCTAAAATAAATATCTCCAAACATATTTTCATGGGTTAAAAACATCGCAGCAAAAAGGGTTTAAAACTTTAGTCGCAAAATAATGCAATCACACACATTTGGTTTAAATATTTTGAATTTTTTTAAAAAACTTACGAAACCTAAAAAAAGTTGCTACAGAGGTGCAACGGAGCATAGGTGGAATGTGTTATTACTTGTTAGAGGAAGGGTTTTGCGGAATAGATGATTGTATTGCCAACAGGTGGAGTATATATAGTACAGACAATGGGCCTTCCCCCAAGGGCCCAATATACTCTTAACACTCCCCCGCAGTCTGAACGGCGCTACGCAGTTTAGACTGATACAAAGCAAACATACACTCCTCCGCGGACCTTCAAACAAAAGGACCATCACTCCCCCGCAGTCGGAATGGTCGGCGCACAGACATTCAGACTGGACCGGAACTCAGTAAAGACTGTAGTGGAAAGGCCCTTAGTGAAGATGTCAGCGTACTGGGACGTCGTGGGGACGTGGAGAACACGCACTTGACCAAGAGCAACGCGCTCACGGACAAAGTGCAGGTCGATCTCAACATGTTTAGTCCGCTGATGCTGCACTGGGTTGGTGGAGAGGTAAACCGCGCTGACGTTGTTGCAGTAGACAAGAGTAGCCTGGCGAAGAGGAGTACGGTCTCTGGAGCAATGACGAAGCCAAAGAAGCCTCGCCGACACCGTTAGCAACGGCACGGTACTCAGCCTCGGCGCTGGAGCGGGAGACAGTGTGCTGCCGCTTGGAGGACTAGGAGACCAAATTGTCACCGAGAAATACGCCATAGCCGGAGGTGGACTTGCGGGTTTCAGGACATCCTGCCCAATCAGCATCGGTGTAGACCGTAAGATCAACAGGCGTGACGTCAAAGAAGAAGGCCAAGGGCGAGAGTGCCCTATAAGTGCCGCAGGATGCGTTTCAGGGCAGTGAAGTGAGGCTCCCGGGGACATGCATGAACAGACAGACCTGTTGAACCACATACGTGATATCCGAACGAGTGAAGGTCGATATCGAGATCACCACCAGATCATGTATAGAGTGGCGTCGACCATCGGAGATCCGTCTCATGGAGAGCTTGGATCTAGTGTCGACCGGAGTAGCACACGGTTTGCAGTCACTCATGCCGGCACGATCCAAGATGTCGAGGATGTACTGGCTCTGGGAGAGAAGAAGACCTTCAAACTGTCGGTGCACAGAAACTCCAAGAAAATGGTGCAGAGGACCAAGATCCTTGAGAGAGAACTCGCGCTACAGAGCAGCGATGATGTGCCTGAGAAGATCATCTGAACATGCAGTCAGTACAATATCATCCACATATAGCAGCAGGTAGGCTGTATCATCACCCCGACTGTGAATGAAGAGAGAAGTGTCTACCTTAGCTTCAACAAAACCAAGAGACTGGAGATATGAAGCAATCGTGATATACCAAGCTCGCGGTGCCTGCTTAAGACTATATAGAGATTTGTTGAGGAGACAGACATGATCCGGGCAGGATTGATCCACAAATCCTGGCGGCTGGACGCAGTAGACAGTCTCGTTGAGGACACCATGGAGGAAAGCATTGTTGACGTCAAGCTGGCGAATGGACCATCCTCGAGAGAGAGCCAGTGAGAGGACTGTCCGGATGGTGGCAGGTTTGACAACAGGACTGAAAGTCTTATCAAAGTCATTGCCCGGTCGTTGAGTGAAGCCACGAAGGACCCAACGAGCTTTGTATCTGTCAAGAGAGCCATCTGCATGCAGCTTGTGCTTGAAGATCCACTTGCCGATGACCACGTTGGCACCGGTCGACGATGGGACAAGATCCCACGTGTGGTTGGCTCGAAGAGCCTCGAACTCTTTGGTCATGGCCTCGCGCCAGTTTGGATCAACCAGAGCGGCGCGATACGACGTCGGCGGGGGAGGCAGCGCCGCGACGTGTAGGTTCAGCCGATCGCGAGGCAGGACAATAATACCAGCCTTGCGACGCGTGACCATGCGATGAGCATTGGTCACGGGAGGCAGAGGGGCTCACTGGCAAGAACTCGTGGAGGGTCCAACAGGCGCGGAACCGACGAAGAAACCGGCAGAAGGCCGGCAAGACCCTCGGCGGGGTGTCTGGCGCTAGGGCTCACCGGCAAGAACTCGTGGAGGGTGTCCAACAGGGGCAGCAGGAACCGGAGCCAACAGAGGAGGGACTGGCAAATCAGTGCTGGCAGCACCCACTGCAGGGGGGCTGGCGCCAAACTCGGCAAGGACGGTGGGGTGGCACTGCTGGCAGCAACCTGTGGTGAGGAACCGACAGGGGCAGCAGTGACGGCGGGGGTGGTCGACGTGACCACCGTTGGGGCAGGGGCAGTCGACGTGGCTGCCGGTGGAGCAGCAGAGGTACCTGCAGAAGACAACGAGGCACGGACAGGATGACCGGCTCGTTCGGTTAGAAAATCAAGATCAGGAGGGGATGGTGTGGAGGAGGATGAGCTGGAGGCAAAAGGGAAGTGCGACTCATCAAAGGTGACATGCCTAGAGATGATCACCCGGTTGGATTCAAGATCCAAACAACGCCAGCCTTTGTGATCGGATGGATATCCGAGGAAAACACAAAGGGTGGAGCGGGGAGCGAGTTTGTGCTGGGCGATGCTAGAGAGGTTAGGGTAGCAAGCGCAACCAAACACGCGAAGATTGTCGTAGACAGGGTGAGTGCCGCGGAGGGCGAAGTGAGGAGTGGAGTGGGAGAGGGTGGAGGTGGGGCGATCTTTGAGAAGGTAGGTGGTCGCATGGAGGGCCTCACCCGGAAGGAGGGTGGAGACTTGTTCGAAATGTAAGGAACGATCACATCGTTAGTGGTACGAATGGCGCGTTCAGCCTTACCGTTCTGAGGAGAAGTGTAGGGGCACGACAGGGAAAGGTTTTGCGGAATAGATGATTGTATTGCCAACAGGTGGAGTATATATAGTACAGACAATGGGCCTTCCCCCAAGGGCCCAATATACTCTTAACATTACTCGAGGGGTTGGTTCTGGTTTTCTTTAGGCACGATTTTCGGCAGTTTTGCCGTCACAAACAAAACTGCCAGTTTCTAGCACTTTTTTGGATTTGTGTGCCTTTTTTAGATTCTGATATGCCTGTTTTTAAGTTAAAAGGGGAGGATTGTGTGGTGAAACGGCCCAGCCGGTTATTCTGAACCTCCTCCAGTGACTTTGTTAAGAAGGATCACAATTTGCATCCTGATATGCTAAGATACTATGCTCCACATGCGAAAATGGCTGATCTTACGGTAATCCGGTAGCTCTGCTCGACACGTTCCAAGCTGCAGGACCCCCCTCATTAGCTATGGTTGATTAAGCCGATTAGGATTTAACCCAATCATGGAGACGAACATGGCATTGGGTTGGTTGGAGAAAGAGACACATGACAAGCACAATGCAGAGCACAATGGCCAAGTCAAGGCACACCCTTAGTGACACTTAGCTGCAGTAGTGCAGTGCCATCTCTCCCTGCCCCCTTGATCTGATGATGAAGAGGAAGTTCTTCCTGTCGGTCAAATTGTTTATGCATCTGCTCTATAATCTCCCATCCTTCATGCACAAGTCAATGGATGGCATTTTGATGCTGCCAGTTTTCTAGTGGTGCTCTGCTAGCTGTGCCTGCTCTACATCTGCTGATGGATGCTGCTCAGGATCCGCTAGAAAGTTAATTCATGGTGCCCATGTTTGGAATCAGCTGCTTATTTTACTTCACCCATTGCTCTAAGCAGGCAGTATACACTGTCTGTCAGTAGTACATCATGTTTACTATTGCGTTGACTTGCGTTACTTCAAGGATTTGCGACTCGATGTCTATCCATCACGTGGGTTTAGCAGCAAAATCCTCAATTTTACCCACATCTACTGTTCAGTTGATCTTGATGGTATAAGCTATCTTTCTTGTTTTTTGCATTTAAGGAGAAAAAAGCAAACCGGTTTTAATGTTGGAGCCAAATTTCTTCAAACACTTCGTTCAAAAAATTTCTTCAAACATACAGTATTAGTGTTAATTTTGTCAAGAGTTCTACACGTATTGTAGTTTAGGCAGTAGGCTTTGATGTCTTGGATTTTCTTAGGGCGATATAAGCTATAAGCTATATGCATTAATTAGATATTTAGGTAGAGGATTTGGATACATATGAGCATGCATGTTGCGTTGTTGTGTTTCACGTCTTGGACTATTACGTGGTCGTGATGACGGAATTGGGAGTACATGGCAAGCAAGACCGCATGATAAAAAATCAGCCACGGATGCAGGGTAGATGGCTGGGCATTGGCCATGGAACTTTGTTTCGGACTGAGCCTAATTTTTGTGCAGCTACGGCACACGGTCGAGTTGCTTAGAAGCAGCTGCTACTTTGATGTGTAAAAGACTTGCATGCATGGATTTCTCTTTTTTTAAAAAAAAAAAAATTGTCTGGACAAAAATTATACATGTTGCTGTCAAATTGTCCATTACATGAGAGGTGGGAGCCATGTCTTGTTGTTATTACAAATATATTAACACTCTTCCAAAAATTTTTCTTTAATAGACGAGAATCTCTCTTCTGAAGGCCTTTACAGGGAAGAAAATTATAAAAAAGAGACTGACAAACCATCTCACTGATGGAAGAGAGAGAGAGAGAGAGAGAGATTTGGGAGTGAAGCAGTTGCTTATTACACCATCTCCACTACTAGGCTACTAGTACACACACCACACCACACCACACACTAAAGTATAGCTGCAACTTTCAGGGAAGGCAACAGCCGTAGCTGCCAGTTTTCAACAGAAGCAAGCTATCCAACCTCTGACCTTAGCAACTATATTTTAGTGCTAACACGGTATCCATAATTAAAGGTATGATTTCTCGTCACCATGGTTGAGTTTCCTTGAGTGTATAATTGAAGGGAACGCATGTAGTGTGCTAGAGTTGTGGAGGCAGTTGTACTTAAACACTTGACCTACAGTAAAAAGGAAGCGGCTTACTGAAAGTTACAGTTGCCTTTCTTCGCCGTTTGAAATGCCTGTTTTATCATAAACACAAAATGCTACTTATTGATGCGAAAAATCGACGTAGATCGCACTACACGGCACCAAATTTTCAGGTTCAGAGCGTGCCAGCCAATTTGACTTAAAATTGATAGAAAATGGGAAAATTCTTAATCATCATATGAACCGATTAGACACAATTATCGACTTATAAATCGATAAATGATACCGATCTATGTGTTGCAATGGTCGGTGTAAAATCAATCGGCTATTGAATAAGCCAATGGATCAAGAAAAAAAGATCTAAAGCCTATTGAATACTAAACTAGATCGGTAATCGAGAAAAACAATCAACAAAACCCAATTGCGCTCTCGTAGGGTAATCGCAAGTATAAAATCGAAAAAAGAAAAGACAATAATTAATACTTGCAAAGAAACATGCAAACTATATGTTAAACTTAACTAGGACAGTATGGCATGCACGATAAGCACAAGTAAAATGATCGGTTTACATAAGATAGCTTTTGTCTGTAGGTTGAATATTATTTGACAAAGTCGATAGGATTCGATGTATTGCAATTAAAACTAGTAAAAACAGAAAATAAGGTCTTTTGTATTGAGTCGAGAGAGGTTACACGCTCTAAAAGGGCTTACTTATAGTGCTAGAGTCTATAAACCGATACAAGATAAAATCAGAAAAAACTAGAAAAAAAAAAACTATAACCTGCCTGATCCGGATACAAGTCATCCTCGAAACCGGCTAGCAGAAAAGTTGATCATGCAACTACGGGGCAATTATGTATTTGGGCCTGCCATTTTCTGGTGTCAGCACCACTATGATGTAAATAGTTAGAAAAGACTAATAACTGAATTTACGTAAGTTTTATCTACATTTGATTCATAGTTACTGCCATCTACCATCCATTAATGTTTCCCCTATCCCTATATATATATTACAGTGAGAAGGTGGTGAAGGTGGAAATTAAAATTTAAAAAATCCATGTATGATATAGCAATTTACATCATGAATACAGCGCTATAGTTGTGTGCTAGTATCGGACATGGATTAGAGATTTCTTATTTCTGAGAAGCAAATATAGCTTGTTTCACAGCTGGTAAAGTATAAGTAATAAAACTTACAGGCAATATGACGATTAATGCAAAGTACGAAATGAGAAAAGGTGAAATGGAAATAAAGGCAATTTACCCCATGTTTTCATGTTTAGCCTTTACTTGATTTCAGAAATTAAGCAAAAGAATCCAAAGAAAAGAGTAGAAAGTGGTGTCCTATTTTTTGAAAGGGGACTCTCTTTTGAAGATTAATCTCACTTCGTTTTCACTTCAAGTCTCCATGAAGACACTTTCCACCATCTGTCTCCTAACCTTTATGCCCAAACAGTTGTACTGATATGTTGTTTTCATGCTAGCCAAACAGTATAGTGAATCTAATTTCATAGAAGTTGTTCAACGATGAAATAATTGCCTCAACCACTTCACACACTAGCATATATGCTTGAAACAAACACATAAATGTTATATGGACGATGAATTCTGAACTTCAGATTTAACTCTACCTTGCAGCCTGCATCACGGAGTTAGGGGTTGCAAAAATCTCACTTTGCATTATTAAGCAACTACGGTCTGCACCGATGAGTAGTCGAGTAGAGATGTGTGCGCAATAAGTATATTATGTCAAAACTTAAACTAGGACAAGAGTTTATCTTTATTTTTGGGGAAAATACTGTTGATATTATTCTAAGTTGGTTTCTATGTCTATATAACACTAAAACTTTTGAGTATTTGCCCCATAGCACTTTAAATTTAGGATATTTAGCGCCATAACACAACTATCGTATGCCATCGTCTGATAAAATATTCAAATAACAGAAATTAATCATGAAGAATAAAAAATATGCCAAATACAAGTGCGTGATTTAAAATCCATAATCTAACATTTTAAATGCCAAAATAAAATAAATTTTAAAACTCAAAACAATTAAAAAGAACAGAAAAATAAGCAGAAAAGTTTGACATGACATATGTTTGTATTCACACAATTGTTCTCATGAGGTTCTAAAAACAAACAATTTAGTTTAAAATACCAAATTCAAACAACTTTATTGATTTTACAATTTTGTTCGTATTCAGAATTTTATAGACCAAATTGCCAATATCAAAATTCCATATGATCAATACAAGTGCATTTGGCACCTCAACAAATTTGTTTCAAACTAATTTGAAATTTATTTGTTTTTGCATCAAAAATTTTTAAATTATGAATTTTTTATTTTTCTAATTTTTTTTTATCTGCCTTGAGTGTTGAAGTATAAGTGAATAGCCCTCTCTTTCCTATCAGTTTAGGCTTTTGGGTGAACTAGTTAGGGTATGCAGCTAAATATGGTATGAAAGCCAGAGGTCTCAAGTTCGAGTCTTGGCCGGTGTAATTAAATAAGTCGCCCACTCTATTTCACGTTGGAGGCCTGGGGGAGCCTCCACGTATGGGGAGTATTGAAGTAAGTGAATAGCCCTCCCTTCCCCATCATCATCAGCTTAGGCTTTTGAACGAACTAGTTAGGGCATGCAGCTTAATATCGAGTATTTAATTGGTAACAACATACAATAGTGTTATAGGCCTAAATATCTTGAATCTAGAGTGATGTACATAAAAGACTCAAAATTTACAGTGCTAAATAGCAATAACAACTAATTTAAAGTGGCATACAATAAAATTCAAGGCTAGGTCATATACTTCTTCGAATGTAGAGGCCAGATAGAGTATTTCTATTTTCTCAAAAATCTTTCTTTTTAAGGCTCTGTTTGGATAAATAAAATCTTCAAACACATACGAAAATCTAACTGAAATCTCTGTGTTCCAGATAAGCCTGAAACTGGAATAAGATATTTCAGTTTCATAAATTCTCGTATTACAGGGGGCAAAAGCAACACACCCCTGTGAGTGAATTTGCCTCTACGAACCAAAGAAACTTAACCCTAATTTTAGAATTGGCACTGATCCAAGTGAGCACCTTCAAACAAGAATTCCCATGGTACAACGTGTTTGGCAGGCACCAACCGCTCACTCGATGTGTCTTGCTCTGCTCCACTGTTTCCTGAGCTGGTGGTGTCATGCCAAATGGAAAGGGATTGGATGGCACAAATATCCAATCCGTGCCTTGTTCATTGTGATTTTCATCTGCCAGTGACACATTGGCCTTCAGCCTTTGACAACGATCTCCATGCTAGTACCATTGGTGGCACACTGCTGTGAATATCGATCGTCAGAAAAGGTGGCGACGTCAGAAATGTTATGCTTATATCCTTCCTGTTGGAAATATTAGGAATTTCCTCAATATTTTAATCCACAAAATTATGTAAATCATAATTAGACAATTGCCAGTTTCCAGTTCAAAACCAAATGTACTAGATATAAAAATATCTATCTCATACGCAAGGGCTAATGAACAGGAAAACAAAAAGGCAAAGGCACGGTATAAACAAATATACCCTTGAGCCGGAGCTGCAGCCACTACAGCGCAGTACGGTATATCAAGCGAGGAATGACTTGCACATTCTCAGCCGCCATGACAGTTGATGTAGTCGATCACAAGTTGGTGCAGAGATGCCTTTGATGCAGTGGAGAGGTCGGTGCAGTCGAACGTCGGTGCAGTGTAGATGTACAGGTGCCTCCTTGCAACGATCCAGGGATGAAGAAATTCGAGCAGTCGCGTGAGAACGCTCCCCAAAAACCTTATCGGCCTTCTATCCCGAGCAGGATCTCGAGAAGGACGAGGTTCCGGAGGCCTGCTCCCTCCGCTCCTTGTACGCGCAAGGAAACAGAGGCGGGAATGCAAAACGGCAGCGCTACAGATGGAAGTATGGAATGTGCGGGAGAGAGAGAGCTCTTTTGGGCGAGAACCATTCTCACAGGGCGAGGTGCTCATACTTTTATAAGCGCCATCAAGCACTAGTAACGGACGTCATTACACCTGGCCATTAAGTCGTCCGTTACGTAACGGACGTCATTACACCAGCCATTAAGTCGTCGGTTACGTGGAGAGGTCGCCCATGCTCAGAGTGAGGTCGCCCGTGCTCGAGGAGAGGTCGCCCGTCTCGGGGAGAGCTCGCCCATGCTCAGGGTGAGGTCGCCCGTGCCCGGGGAGAGCTCGCCCATGCTCAGGGTGAGGTCGCCCGGCTCGGGGAGAGCTCGCCCATGCTCGACACGTCACGCTCAAGCCTACGCCTTTCTCTTTTCTCTCTTTTCTTAATTGGGAGAACCACAATCCAACTATTTAAGTTGAGATATTCTCCTCCCAATTTCCCGAACGGTTTAGTATTAAATGGACCTCTTGGAATTTCTATTAAAATAATTAAATGGGCCAACCCCATAATTATTCTAACAATCCCCACCAAATTTCATAGGCACATTTGAAATACTCTCGCCCAATCGTAGTTTGATATACCAGTGTTTCGATGGAGATTGTTAAGTTGAACTTCCACCTAGAACAAAGGTTACACTCATCCACAACTGAACAATGAACTAAGCCTTGAATTGACAGTTTTGTGCGAACGAGTTTCACCAAGGTCCTTTACTGATACTAGGCTGCTAAATGCATCCCCTCGGTTTGGAGCGTATAAGTCATACTCCTTTGCCTTTCATGAGCCTCTAGAGATTACCCAATCTCATAGACTGTGACTAGCAGTCGAGCTCATATAGGTGTATTCCTCATAAGATGTTCTGTAGGATAACATCTCTGCTTTATTAAAAGTCACTCGGAACACATTAAGGTATAACCAACCTGCCATACAGAATAGGAGAGTAGTGCATCTCAAACGGAGTGGGTTAAGTACAAAAGTACTCTCCTCTCAGCTAGTCACTAGTTTGTCTCAACATCCTAATTCACGGGATCTCCGATCAAATAGGATGAGTTACCACTAAGACATGACTTTCATATGGGTCTCAAGCCCATCTCCCTTGATGCTTCATCTATCACATTCCGTGATAGTCCCTTTGTAAAGAGATCTGCCAGGTTTTTAGCCGTCTGGACATAGTCCAATGCTATAACTCCGGAGTTTCTCATCTTCCTGACAGACTTCAATCGCCTCTTAACGTGCCTTGATGACTTCATGTTATCCTTTGAACTGTTCACCTTGGCAATCATCGTCTGATTGTCACAGTTCACAAGGATAGCAGGCACCGGTTTTTCAACCACCGGTAAGTCCATCACAAGTTCACGCAGCCAATCGGCTTCCATAGTGGCAGTGTCCAATACTGTGAGTTCTGCTTCCATTGTAGACCTCGTTAAGATGGTCTGCTTGCAAGACTTCCAGGAAACAGCTCCACCACCCAATGTGAATACAAATCCACTTGTGGCTTTTATCTCATCAGCATCGGATATCCAGTTTGAATTACTATAACCCTCTAGTACCCTTGGGTACCTGGTGTAGTGAATACCATAACTTGATGTCCCCTTTAGATAGCGCATCACTCTCTCAAGAGCATGCCAATGATCATCTCTCGGATTTGAAACAAACCGCTAAGTTTGCTCACAAAGAAACGAGATATCGTGTCTTGTTGCACTAGCTAAATACATCGATGAACCAATGATTTGGGAATATCTCAATTGATCCTTTGCTATACGTTGGTTCTTTCGTAATAGCACACTTGGATCATATGGCGTTGAAGCGTGTTTACAATCGCTAAAGTCAAAGCGACTCAACACCTTTTCCACATAATGGGACCGCTCAAGAGTTATCCCACCATCATCTTCTCTTAACAACTTAATGTTTAAGATGACATCCGCTACTCCCAAATCTTTCATTTTAAAATTCATGACGAAGGTCCTTGACTTCCTTAATCACATTAAGGTTCGTCCAAGATCGAAGATGTCATCAACATACGCATACGTAATCACTCCTTCACCCCCACCATAGCGGTAATACACACATTTGTCGACTTCATTCACAATAAAGCGGCAGATGTTAAAGTTCTGTCGAACTTCTCGTACCCTTTGCTAGGTGCTTGCTTAAGGCCATACAAAGACTTCAACAACCTACACACTTTTCCTTCATGACCCTTTACTACAAATCCATCCGGTGATCCATATAGATTTCCTCTTCCAACTCTCCATTAAGAAAAGCCGTCTTTACGTCCATCCGATGAACGATCGGACCGTAGGAGGCACCATGGATAGTAGTACTCTAATAGTGATCAATCCGCAACAGTGAGTAAGTATCAAAGAAGTCCTCGCCTTCTTTCTGGGTATAACCCTTGGCCACAAGTCTTGCCTTGTACTTTTCAATTGTACCATCAGGCCTCAGCTTCTTCTTGAACACCCACTTACATCCTACAGGTTTACACCCATATGGACGATCAATAACTTCCTAAGTTCCATTGCTCAGGATGGAATCCATCTCACTCTGGACCGCTTCCTTCCAATAGTCAGCGTCCTGAGATGAATAAGCCTCCTCAATAGTTCTTGGAGTATCATCCACTAGATATACAATGAAGTCATCACCAAAAGACTTTGCGGTCTTTTGTCTCTTACTCTTTCGAGTTACTTCATTGTCTTCATCTATTGGATTTTCCTCAAAAGTGGGTTCAATTTGTATAGGAGTGGAAGGTTTAGGAGAGAAGATAGATTCTTGGCTAGATGAGCTAAGTGTCTCTTTCATAGGGAATATGTCCTCAAAAAATGTGGCATCATTGGACTCTAAGATTATACCTTCATACATATCAGGTACTCCAGATTTCACTATTAAGAACCTATATCCAACACTGTGAAAAGCATAACCAATGAAGACACAATCAACGGTTTTTGGTCCAAGTTTACGCTTTTTTGGGACAGGCACATTAACCTTAGCCAAACAGCCCCAAGTACGTAAATAAGTGAAATTTAATCTTTTTCTCTCCCATTTCTCGAATGGTGTGATTTCTTTATTCTTTGTAGGAACCCTATTTAGGACATGACAAGCAGTCAATATAGCCTCACCCCACCATTCCTTGGAAAGTCCCGATGTTTCTAACATGGCGTTAACCATATCAGTTAGAGTACGGTTCTTTCTTTCGGCAACCCCGCTTGATCGGGAGAATAGGAGGCGTCCTCTCATGGATTATTCCAAGTTCCTCGCAGAATTTATTAAAATCACTAGAAAAATATTCTCCACCACGATCTGACCTAAACCGTTTGATTTTCCTATCAAGTTGGTTCACAGCATCAGCTTTATAGATCTTAAAATAGTGAAAAGCCTCATCTTTAGACTTTAATAAATACACGTAGCAAAATCTAGTAGAATCATCAATCAAAGTCATGAAATACCTCTTACCACCCTTCGTCAACTCCCCGTTCATCTCGCACAAATCGGTATGAACTAGTTCTAATGGTGACAAGTTTCTCGCCTCTGCTGCCTTGTGAGGCTTGCGAGGTTGCTTAGATTGCACACACACTTGACACTTATAATTTTTGACTTGGGTAAATTTTGGGATTAAATCCATACCGGCCATCCGCATCATACAACCAAGATTAACATGACAAAGTCATGAATGCCAAACATTAGTCTCATGATCACAAACATGATTAATCTCATTATTCATGTCCATCAAAGATAAGCGGAACAAGCCTCCGCTCTCATAGCCTTTTCCAATAAAATTTTCAAACTTGAAAATAACACATTTATTGGATTCAAAAACTAGCTTAAAACCATCTCTACATAATAGAGATCCGCTGACAAGGTTCTTATTTATCGCGGGCACATGTTGTACGTTCCTCAGTCGCACGACCTTGCCTGAAGTAAACTTCAAGTCAACAGTGCCGACTCCACGTACAAATGCCTGCGACCCATTCCCCATCAACACGGAAGCAGCCCTGCGACCGGTAAGAAGAAAATAGGATCTATCAAGACAAACATGTATATTGGCCCCTGTGTCAATCCACCAATCAGTGAACGACATACTTGAAAGAACAGTAGGTACTGGTTACATACCCAGATGTTCCTTCCTCAGTATTGCCAATAACAATGTTGGCGGACTTTTTCGCTTGTCTTTACGATCAGGGCAATCCTTAGCCCGGTGATCGCATCCATTACTGCATAAAGCGCTTCCTTCTCTTTATTCTTCTTCTTCTTGAAGCTGGTAGTTTGATTGGCTTTGTTCTTGTTGTTAGGCTTTTCAGACTTGTTTTTATTCTTGTTGAATTGAAAGGTTTTCTTTTGTACCACATTGGCACTGGAACTTTCTTTCCCACGTGTATCTTTTGCCCTCGCCTTCTCCTCAACATCTAGAGACCCAATGAGGCCAAAGAACGCTGAACTCTTGTCTCTTGTGTTTTAGAGTAGTGGCAAAATCCTCCAAGAAGGTGGCGACTTTGCAATAATGCATCCCGCCACAAACTTGTCGGGCAATGCACATTTAAAATTCTCAAGTTCTTTTGCGAGAGCTTGCACCTCATGAGCTTGTTCTACTACGAATGGTCATCGACCATCTTGTAGTCATGAAACCGCTTCATGACATAGAGCTCGCTACCGCGTCGAAACTCTAAATTTTGCCTCGTGCATCCCACATTTCTTTACCACTAGGCAAAATCATATACACATCAAAAGATTTTCTCCCAAAACGCTAATCACGGCGCTCTAAACAAGTTATCCGCAGAGCGAAGACACTCTCCGCCAGAGATAGCCCTCCTTCCTACCGTGGCTTGCCTTGCGCAACGTGATACACGCTCATGGCGATCAACCATAAAATCATCTTGGCATAGCTAACGCTTGTAATTTGCACCGTCAAATACAGCTGGCTTAAGTCGGCAATGAAACCAATGGTTGTGAAATTCCTAGGATAAGGTTTTTGGATTGTTGGAAATATTAGGAATTTCCTCAATATTTTAATCCACAAAATTATGTAAATCATAATTAGACAATTGCCGCTTCAGTTCAAAACCAAAGGTACTAGATATAAAATATCTATCTCATACGCAAGGGCTAATGAACAGAAAACAAAAGGCAAAGGCACGGTATAAACAAATATACCCTTGAGCCGAGCCGCAGCCACTACAAAGCGAGCACGAGCATCAAGGCGGAGGAATGACTTGCACATTCTCAGCCGCCATGACAGTTAATGTAGTCGATCACAAGTTGGTGCAGAGATGCCTTTGATGCAGTGGAGAGGTCGGTGCAGTCGAACGTCGGTGCAGTCGAACGTCGGTGCAGTGTAGATGTACAGGTGCCTCCTTGCAACGATCCAGGGACGAAGAAACTCGAGCAGTCGCGTGAGAACGCTCCCCAAAAACCTTATCGGCCTTCTATCCCGAGCAGGATCTCGAGAAGGACGAGGTTCCGGAGGCCTGCTCCCTCCGCTCCTTGTGCGCGCAAGGAAACAGAGGCGGGAATGCAAAACGGCAGCTCTACAGATGGAAGTATGGAATGTGCGGGAGAGAGAGAGCTCTTTTGGGCGAGAACCATTCTCACAGGGCGAGGTGCTCATGCTTTTATAGGCGCCATCAAGCACTAGTAACGGACGTCATTACACCTGGCCATTAAGTCGTCCGTTACGTAACGGACGTCATTACAACAGCCATTAAGTCGTCGGTTACGGGGAGAGGTCGCCCGTGCTCAGAGTGAGGTCGCCCGTCTCGGGGAGAGCTCGCCCATGCTCAGGGTGAGGTCGCTCGGCTCGGGGAGAGCTCGCCCATGCTCGACACGTCACGCTCAAGCCCACGCCTTTCTCTTTTCTCTCTTTTCTTAATTGGGAGAACCACAATCCAACTATTTAAGTTGAGATATTCTCCTCCCAATTTCCCGAACGGTTTAGTATTAAATGGACCTCTTGGAATTTCTATTAAAATAATTAAATGGGCCAACCCCATAATTATTCTAACACTTCCTTGTTGGATGTGTTGTCAACCCTGTTTTTAAGCAGCAATCTACATGAAGATTGCAATGCAGGGCTGATTAAATATGTATGATGTTGGACTCGAAATAGATGCTAATGTGCATATCTCCCTGCCACCAAACCTGAATTGTCCTAGCTTGTTTCTTAGCAACTGCAGAGTAAAATGCACCGGCGGTCCTCGAACTTGGCAGGGGGTGTCATCCCGGTCCCCGAACTTAGAAAACCAGCTATTCGGGTCCCTGAAGTTGGCACGTGGTGTCATTCCGGTCCCCGAACTCAGAAACCAGCTATTCGGGTCCCTGAACTTGGCACGAGGTGTCATCCAGGTCCCTAAACTTGGCAGGGGGTGTCATCCAGATCCCCAAACTCAAAAAAATTTAGAAAAAAATCATTAAAAATCTAAAAAAATAAGAAAAAACATATAAATTTTAGAAAGTCATTAAAACATTCAAAAACAAGTATACAATATTTAGAAATATCATGAAAAAAAGAAAAAAATCTTATAAAACTATGGGAAGATCATGAAAATTAGGATAAATCTTATAAAATTTTTTGAGTTTGGGGACCTGGATGACACCCCCTGCCAAGTTGAGGGACCTGGATGACACCCCGTGCCAAGTTCAGGGACCTGAATAGCTGGTTTCTGAGTTCGGGGACCGGAATGACACCCCGTGCCAAGTTCAGGGACCTGGATGACACCCTGTGCCAAGTTCAGGAACCCGAATAGCTGGTTTTCTAAGTTCGGGGACCGGGATGACACCCCCTGCCAAGTTCGAGGGCCGCCGGTGCATTTTACTCGCAACTGAATATAGGTCTAGTGGAGCAACAACCTCTCCTGCTCCAGTCATGGGTAGTTAAAACGGAAGAGAACATACCCAACAATCATACTAGTTCCACTTCCCGTGCGCCTTGTTTTTAGAGACAAACATCACATTCAACCACAGAAACTTCGACCTATCATTAATCGACAAGAACCTGAACATTTCATCGCACCAATTAGCGTTGAAATATAAGCGAATTATCCATTTTTTCATCGGTTTAGATTTTTAAATGAATGAATAGATGTATGCAACTCAATATAATCCAAGAGTCAAAGGTCACGAGTTCAAATTCTAACCTGTGCAATCAAAACGAGGGAAACCTCCATGTAAGATAAAAGTGTCGAACTATAAATGAATTGTCCGTCTTCTTTCCATCAACTTAGCCAGCGGCTACAAGTTCATAGGGTTCCAAAATTCAGGGAACCAGTGTTGCGTACATGTGTGTTACACTTAAATTTCATAATTCGGATCAAATATCATCACTTTCGTTTAATTTGTTAGCATCGCAAGAAATGTGAATATTACTACTTGAATTTCTTGACTCGCACAAAAAAAGGAATCCAGGATCTGGAAATGACAGAGTCCCAAGGCAACGCAATCGGCCACTAGTTTATTGCCACATTGCCAGGCAGGCCAAGGCAAGGCAGCCATAAATCACCCTCCAAACTTTCTCCATCTGGCCTTCCTTGTTGACATCCACTTTATTAAGTAGTATTAGCAGCAGCAGCAGCTGCAGCTGCACACACACACACACCAATCCTTCCCCTCCCCTCGCTCGCCATCAGCGTGCAGCAAGCAACCCACCTCGTGATCTCCTCCTCCCGCGCCGGCCATGGGAGCCCAAGAAGAGGCCGCCGGCGCGCTCGCCCTCGCCGCGGCGGCCGTGGTCAAGGGGAAGCGGAGCAAGCGCCGGCGCGTCGCGGTGATCGCCGCCGCGGAGTCGTCGTCGGCGGTGACCGAGGGGTCCACGTCGCGGTCCGGCTCCGGCGCCGACGAGGCCGCGTCCACCGGGTGCGTCACCGAGGAGGAGGAGGACATGGCGCTCTGCCTCATGCTGCTCGCGCGCGGCGGCGGCCGTGTTCCCGGCGCGTCGACGTCGCCGGCGACGGGGGACGGCGGATGCTCGGCGGCCGGCGTGCCGAAGGAGGCCAAGTTCCGCAGCCGCCGCCCCGTCGACGGTGCCGCCGGCGAGTTCGTGTACGAGTGCAAGACGTGCAACAAGTGCTTCCCGTCCTTCCAGGCGCTCGGCGGCCACCGCACCAGCCACAAGAAGCCTCGCCTCGTGCCGCTGCCGCCACCCGAGGACAAGAAGCTCGCCGTCGTCGCGGAGACCTCCACCTCCGAGGAGAAGCCGTCGCCATCGCCGCCACCGCCGCCGCCGCAGCCAGCACGGGCAGCCGCCGATCCAACAGTGCTCGCGATCCCAGTAATACCCAAGCAAGAAGTACTGGAGGCGAGGGTGCACGAGTGCTCCATCTGCGGCGCTGAGTTCTCCTCCGGGCAGGCGCTCGGCGGTCACATGCGGCGGCACCGGCCGCTCGTGCCGGCGTCGGCGCTCGACGACGGGCCGGGGCCGAGGAAGGAGAAGAGCCTCCTCGAGCTGGATCTCAACATGCCCGCGCCATGCGACGACGGCGAGACGTCGGCCACGTCGCCGGCGGCGTTCGCCTTCGCTGTCAAGGAGAGGCCGCGCCTGCTCCTCCCGGCGTCGGCGTCGGCTCTGGTCGACTGCCATTACTAGCCAACAGAGAGTAATTAAACACCAACTAGCCTCTCTGATTCTCATTGCATACATACACGCCATCCTGTGATCTAAAAAAACATATTCTTTTCTTTTTTTCCTTTGCTATTTCGATTCCATTTTTTGTTCAAACGATTGGAAACCTGGAGCGGCCGGGTGATGTGAATTATCGTGCAAAATGTTTGTAATTTGACCTTGTGTGATTGATTCTATTGATTCATTCATTGACAACTGATCAGTGTCCCCTGAATTCTTCTCTTGCTAGTGATCAGTTCATGTGATCACGAGCTGTATCAATTCTTTGCAAGATTTGATCAAGATTGATGCAGGAAGCATTGTGAGTGTGTGATCATGATCCATCAGCAGTGAGCTGACGATGAGTGCAAACGAGTGTAAAGTGGCAAGCAAGTAAGAGAGAGAAAGAGCTGGAAAAGGTGGGTACTAGGCATTGTGCTCACGTAAAGGAAGTGAGCTCTCTTTCTCTCTCTATAGGTGCATGCTATTATGTGATCACTCCCTCCCTCTCTCTCTCTACACCATCTGTCTAATCTTTTTGGGAGTTAGCTTGGGTTTGGTTTGGTTATTGCTCTACCACCAAGAAAGGACTCCCATCCCGGCCTGGTTGCATTGGCCAAGGTTCCTTTGCAAGTTGCAAACACACTCAACCCAACTCTTTCAATGCCACATTAGGTGATCAGCATTTGGATCCTCTACAGTAGCCTGTCTAGCAGCCAGTGGCACATCATCACGGATTGCACACTAATCCACATAATTATCCCGTATGAACTACTAAATTATCATAAAAGTTGTTGATCATCTTCTATACAAGGATGATCAGTTACAATCGTTATGACTTGCGGTGTTAAGATCATCTTGTTGTTATCTCATGAGATAGAACATTATTTATTTTTTTGTTTCTTTTCATTACCTGTCTTAGGCCATATGTATAATGTAAGATGATTAGACGCAAATGTTTAAAGAAAGAGATTGTTGTCACGTCACTAAGCACCTACATAGTAAAATTACCTTTCAATGCAAAGATGCTTACATGGGTACGTGCGCAGATGTCATAACCTACACTAAGCACTTCTCTAAGTATGGATGCTTAATTAGCATCTCAACCCATCGTTTAAGCACCAAGTGCTATCCTAGGTGACAAAATAAACCTTTTTTTCCTAAGTGTCTCTCTAATTAAGCACCTGTATTTCACGAGGCCTTAGTGTCTTAACCGTCTGTCATTTCACCTTAATTAAGTTTTGTAATAAGTGTTTGTGATGGTTTGCATCTCTATACATATAGAGGTCCGAAGTTTCTTTCATCACATAAAAAATATAATTGCACATTAATTTTGGATCAGTTGCACAAAGAATTCTCCACATGATTTCCTAGCAATTTTGATATTCCAAATGGGGGCCGAGCGTTCCACAGGAGGTGTGATCATGGATAGCTTGTACTTTGAGCCGATGGTCAACCATACAAGAAACATGATAGGCACATATTTCTTCTGGATTTCACATGTACTTTAATGGCAGGTTTCAGTACTTGTGGAATGTGTGGGAGCCAAGTTAAGATGGACAGCTAATGGACGCTTATTATCTGAGTGATTAGGAGTGTGATTAGGGGGAGGAGGGTGGTAGGGGTGCAGAGAATCCGGTTGCCAGCGAGCTCGTGCGGTGGGGTAGTGGGGGAGTGGACAACGAGGCAACATGGTAACTAACTGGCAGCCTTGCCCCCAACCCCAACCAATATACAGGCACACCCCTCTACTAATTAAGCTTAATGTGGTATTAGCCCTCCACTCTCACTATAGTACGTCTTCTCCTCACTTGTAATGTGATCTTCTAATATTTTTTCGCTTTTGCTAGCGGCTCACTGCAGATGATCTTGTTTGCTTGTAAGCTTAGCATCGAAGCTTTTGAAAAGGGCCAGGAGAATCCAATTTGTTTCGTTTAACTTGTTTTGAAGAGTGCTGAGAGACGAATTCAAGATTTAAAAAAAAAAGTTAAAAAGTCAAATAATGTGATTTTTCAATATGCGGATAAGCAAATAAATAGATAAGACATAAATAAATGTCGTAAAAAAATCCTGAAATTTTGTTGTGGATTATAACATGAAACATCGTATCTTAAGGCTTGAAGATGTCCAAATATTGTTATGAATTAGTTTAGACAACTTGTAACCCTACAACAATTTTCGCAGTACCCCTAAGCGTATGTGAGGCGACCCACGGGGTGACTTCTCCAAGCTTTTAATGAATATATAAAGTTTGAGAAAGTGCAAATCAAGCTTTTAAAACTTTATCTACCAAGTCTTTTAAACTATTTCAATTTGGTACATAAAATTTATACATATAGATTTGTCTCGAAAATCACTTTATGTGCTGGCCGGAATTGCCTTTTCCCCTTACAAGGATCAGGTATAATTATATGCAATTTACCACGACACTCATTATAAGATCTTTACCATTACCAAATATAATCCACCTCAACCGCTCCATTGATTAGTGAGCTTAATAGAATTGGTCTTTTGTTAAAAAATGAACTAATCATGGGTTTGGTCAACATCATCTGCACCTTCCCAACCACACCACGCCTCAATCGTACCACCATAAGCTACGCTATGCTCCAACTGCATTGAAAACCAATGAAACATGTGCACATAGCACTTGGGGTACGTGATCTTCAAAATTCTAAGTAGCCCTTCCTTTTCGCGAACCAGCAAATCTCCGTGAGATGCTTCGATGCTACACATCGAACTTTACAAGTAGTACTTATATTTAGTAAACCAGATTTTCGTTGTGCTCCATGCGTGATTAAGTACCATCATAAAGGGATCATAACAATGCTAATGCTAGGTTATTTTGTTTTCCTGTGTATTTTCCATCATTACTATAATTTCAGGGGGGAAAAATAGAAGAAAAACAATGATCTGCCGATGATAGCAGTTTTGCAGTTGTTCTCGAGAATAGAGTTGATTGTGTACATCACTACACCAGGACGGGAACTAGTTACTTAATTTATAGTCTATTATATTACAGAATAATCGATAACTAGGAACTATAATGAGATTTTTTTGACAGAAGCGTCGTGCCACGAGATGTTCCAACTAATGAAATCTAAAAGGCGTGTGATACCCATGACTGATTAATTTTCTATGAGATATATGACTAATTAATCGGTACCCACAACTGTGAACAGTTGCACACTCGAATTAATAGCTCTAGGATAGATCAAAATTAATTGTTTGTAGCAGCAACAGAGCCCTCGCGTCGTCCCTTGGGCGGCTCGGGGGCGATAGCCTCGCCTCCCCAAACCACCCCCAAACCATAGCTCGCTGGCCGCCGCCGCCGCTGCCGGCAGGGACGGCGGTGGCCCCCCACCTCTTGTTCTCTCTCCCTTCCCTCCCTTCGTCTCCTTCACCTGCGTTTGGTCTCCTCTCTCGGCCTTCTCTGCGGACGGCGACGGCAAGTGCAGCTTCAGTCGGATCTGGGATGTGCAGGGGAGCGCGCCGGCGCTGACGCCGGTGCAGCACGGGAGTGCGCCGGCAACTCGGCTGGCACGGTGGTCTCTTCTCTCTCCAGCCCTCCCTCTCCTCAGATCCGGAGGCGGCGGGGAGGCTCGGCCCTTCCTCTCCAGCGGCGCGGCACTGGTCCGGCCAAGCGGCGGCACAAACTCCTTCCCCAGCGCGTCCGCCGCGGAGGCGGCGGCGCTCCGTCCTACTCCTCGGCGCGGCACAGTGTCGTTGCCCGTGGCCGGCGAGCCTAGCCGCCTCGCCGCCTCGCCTCCAGATTCGAGCTTGTGCGGCGTTCCCCTTCCCCCAGTCCTTGGCACAGCAGCTCCCGTGGTGGCCCCTGTCTCCCATCTTCGCTTCAGCATGAGGTCGACGACGCTCGGTGGCCTGGCGTCGAGCCGCCAGATCTACAGGGGGCTGCACCCGACCCCGACGTGGGTGGCTGCGTCGCGCCCGCCGGCGGCGAGCTCGGCGTGGCAGCGACCGTGGTGGTTGGCAGCATTGTGTCTGGCGATGGTTCTTTCCGGCGGGGCTAGTGGGTGGTGGTTGCTTTGGTCCCCGCCCCTATTCTTCGGCCAGCAGTGTGTGCCCCGTCTCGCCGCTCTCGTCGTAGGACGCGGGATCGTTTCTTTCTATGTCCCGTTTCGCCCGCCGTGCATCGTCCCTCGCTGGACGTGTGGCTTCTCTTCCCTTCTTCGTCCCCGCCTTCGAGCGCCGTGGTGGAGCTTGTCATTGGTCTCCCTCTTCCTTCTTCCTTCTTCACCTCCTCTTGGGCCCATCTCGAGTGACCGCCCAGGGGGGCCGCTCCGTTGGTGGCCGGATCTGCAGGCAGGAGGCCCGAATCTGGCGATGTTGGCTTAAGTGGCCGGAGCGGGTGTGCTCCAGGTTCGTGGGTCCGATGGCCTCGTAGCTCGGCGAAGCTCGGCACCGGCTTCTTCTCCTTCTTCCCCTTCCCCTGAGCCCGCCTCGGTGGAGGCCGCTTGGGGGGTCCTCTTCAGCAGTAGTCGGAGTGGATGGAGCAAGTGGGCTCCAAAGGCGTGTTTCCAGTGGCTCCTCGGCTCCTCCTGTGGTGGCGTGGTGGGCCATCGCTCGTCTTCCGGTGGCTCCCCGCTCACCGACTTTGGCTGACGTCCTCTCCGGGAGTGTCTGCGGTTCTTCGTTGCTTGGCTTGGTCCCGTCCTCGTCGTCTTGGACCTCCTTCTGCTACGGGGTGCTTGTTGGTGTGGGCGGCATCTTCCGTGTTAAGTGGCGGCGCTTCGTGTGCACTCTTCAGCCCTGCGGCTTCAGTTTGCGACTCGGTTGGTGGTCTTCTGTGGCAGCCGCTTTGTGCATTGGTGGGGGGAGGGGCTTGGGCGAAAGCCCTGCCCATTCCTAGGTGGATGGTGGCGTCACCTTTGGTGACGTCCCCCTAGTTGGAGGCATCATCTTACAGCCCCTTCCCTCATTTCGGGTGAAAACCCTGGTGGTCGCACGACGGCGGCGGGTCTTACCCGTCGTTACCTTGTTGGAGGCGTCGTGTTGGACACTGCTGCACTCTTGGTTGTCTACTAGGTCTGCTAATTCGTAGTCGTCCGTCGTTGTGTGTGTTGGTAGTGCGCCCGGCGTGGCCGGTGTTGTTTCCTTCCCCTTCCCTTCCAGTTGTGTGTCGCCGCAAGGTCTCTTGGCCTTGCGCGTGTGGGCGCGGCCGTTTGGCCGGGGTGTGCAGCAGCCTTACTGCGTTGTAACTCTTGTAACTTTGGTGCGTCACACCGTTCTTCTTCTATCAATGAATAGACGGCAGCTCTCCTGCCTTTTCCTTCAAAAAAAAATTAATAGCTCTAGCTAGCTCACGACTGATCTAAAAAATCACATTTAAAATCTCCCAACTAAACACAAGGTAGATCAAAATTGTTTCATTAAGTTAATTTGTTGTGTTCGTGTCGAATATGGATATGGGTAGAATTATTTTTTTACCAGAAAACCGTAGAAGAGGCTCATATAGTGTATAATAAAGAAAAAAAAAAGAATTATAGTTGAACCTTAAGTTATAATAATAGAATGAGTTAGAGGTTAACTCATGTAGGAGGCATTGTCAATGTAACCCAATATGATAAAAACAACGACATATGTGCACAAGGGTTGTGACCCGTATGCAGCCATGACTTGGCCACATGGTCGGTAGATACATTACGGTGTTAGAGAGAGGTGTCTATAATCATGCCCCACAGATGTAGGCAAGCATCAAACTATATTGATAAACATGCATGTCTTCGATGTCATTCATAGGTACTCCTATTTTGTTAAATTATAACGAAGTAAAATCCTGGAGATCCTTCAAGGAAAAAAAATAAACCTGTAGAGGCCTAATTAAGCCTTAAGTAGAGAGCTTAACCCATCATTGATCCGGTGCATCTCTTGGAGTAAATGCAGGTGTTTGCAGGGATGATGGCACATGGAGCTTGGAAGCGCTCAGGTTAATTTAATGCATCTACACTCCATCAGTGCCCTCGTCTCAGAAATATACACATGCAACTATGCAAGCTATATACAATTCACCTACCCTAGTGTCATTACTCTAGCTGCAGCAGTTGATCATTTACATAATTAGGACTAATCTCCCATCTCTAGCCTGTCAACCACCATTATATTCGGAGGACTTGGCCAGACATCAGTACTGCCCATACATACTATCCTGACCTAATATATGCCTGTATACAATCCTCAATTTGATCTTATCTCTCCCTCTAATTTCGTTTTCTCTTGGCTAAGTACAAAATCAATTGATGTTGCTTTCTTTCATTGCATATAGCCTGATCAAACAGTTCCTTGCAACTTTCAGTAAGATATATGTACTTACCTGCTAATGACATAGAACTGGGACTTTCACTCGATTATTTTACAAGACAAGTCTTATCTGGTTTGTGTGTGAGTGTGTGTGTGTTGTGCTAAGAGTGGTGGGTGTTTGCTCAAGTTGAGTCACCAACTAACCAAGAAAGGAGAGGGGAGATGTGTGTGTGAGAGTGAGGGAGTGAGAGGAGCTGTAGCAGTAGTAGTGGAGTGGAGTGCTTCACACTCTCAGCAAAGTGGACTTCACTTCCAGTGGCATTAAAGCAGCCAGCAGCGGCCACAGCCCACAGGCCACACTCTCCAGTAGTTAGAGGTCGTTGGAACCTACTGTCTTGTGGGCCCCACGACTAACTGCCCTTCTCCACCCTGAAAAAGCTATGTGCACCCTCTCTTTTTTTTTTTTACAATGTTTGTGAGATTTTAAGACGTTGACTTGTTGAGTACATGCGCTTCACATATTGTTTCATTAAATTAAATATTTAACATGTTTATGTTGTACCAAAAGGTTAGTGTAATTAGACTTGCTGCTTATATGGCAAGGTACCTTTTTTTTTTTTTGTAACTTTGACTATGGCTAGCGAGTGATTTTTGACGTGTTTGTTTCAGCTAAAAGTTGTTGAAAAAATTAATCTGAAAAAGTTGTAACCCCTCGACAGACGTCTTACAGTGTTCAAATAATTATAAAGAATTGTTTTATGAACTCTAAAAAGAACTATTTAAAATTTCACAAAAATGACTACAAAATATTACTCCCTCCGTTTTAAAATATAAGGCGTATTTTAACTTCACAAAGGTCTTTGAAGGTAGATTTTAACCATTATATTCCTCTATTATATATTATGAAATTGTCACAATAAAATATTGTATCAAAATCACTTTGAAATATGAACAATTTGGTACGACTTTGGTACACTAACGATGCCTGTTATGATTTATGGTCAAAATTTACTAAATTTGACTATTTTCAAGTTAAAATACGACTTATATCTTGGAATGGAGGAATAATTTGGTACGACTTTGGTACACTAACGATGCATGTTATGATTTATTTATGGTCAAAATTTACTAAATTTGACTATTTTCAAGTTAAAATACGACTTATGTCTTGGAATGGAGGGAGTACATCATTTGGCTTATACAAAAATAAATTTTTTATTTAATTCAATTTAATTTAAGGTGAAACAAACAAAGCCTGTATTTCCTTCGTTTATGGTCAAAGTTTTGCTTCCACATAACCATGGAAGCAAACAGCTTGCAGTTCTAGAAAAGCTGGATTTAAGATGGAGTTTATAGGCTACATTTTTGTATGCATACATTACCAAACTCTATGAATTAGAAAACATTATTTTCTCTAAATTTTGTTGCCAATAGGCCCTTAAGGTTATGTTCGGGGGTGGACCTCCCAAAATTCGTGTGTATTTAGCTTAATACACATTATTTTTGTAAAAGAACTGAGTACATATATGATATATTTATATATACATGCATATATATAATGAGATAGGACAAAGTAATGTATTCTTGATTAAAAAGTCATGTATGTGCTCACTGTTTCCATGTTGATATGTTTTAAACTTTAATTGATAGACAACTTCAAGAGCTCAATAGCAGGTTCAGTGAGGTAGCCACAAATCTATTTCTTTATACAGCATCATTTAATTATGCTGATTCATTTGCCGCTTATAACAATGACAAATCGGTAAAGTGTTTTCAAGCAATGAAACAGTGTCAAGTTAAATTGCAATTTTCACAATTTGTCCTCCAAATCATACTTAAATTATGCTAGTACAAGTTTGTGGCTTTTTTCGTAAACATTAGTATTTGTTACTATTTGACATAACAACCACAATGGGAGAGGTTCCCACCATGGAATATATTGAAATTAAAATATATTTACTGGATGTCTGGTAGGATAATATAGCTAAGGATCATCAAGAGAATTCAACCAAGTCCCTACCAAATCTTTGTAGACAGGTTTTGGCCCAACACAACGGTGCGTCTAGCGGTGGCGGAGCCAAGTCTGGCGAGTTTAGTGGAGCTTGCTGAGAACATGCTTGTGGTTCGCTAGCGTGTGCGGAAGATACAAGAGGGTTGGAAGTTCTCACCAAGCGGTCAGATGTTCATGGGGAGGCTAGAGGATTCTCAACGATGAAGGTAGCGGCTATGGCCAAAATAGGGGATGCGCCACTCGAGCTCTGCGGTGCTCATGTGAACCAAAGGGTAGAAGGGAAGTGTTAGTGTGTTTGTGGTGGAGCTCTAGGCTAGTGTAATCGGAGTCCATCTCACCAAATCGATGGATCCGAGCGGTGATGGTTCTGGGAAAAGTTGGGGAAAACGCAAATTGGTGCAAGAGGATGGCCGGTCTTGGTTATAAGGCGTAGAGGAGGGGTGAAGGGGTCACGAGCAGGCTCTGGACGGCCACGATGGGGTGTTATTGGTGACGAGACGGGTCGACACATCGGTGACATGATGACGGCGGCTATGGCAAGGGACAAGCCAAGCGCGGCGATAGGCTAGTAGATGTTTTGACTTGTGCGACTAATGTGACGAGGGCGGCGTGCTCGCATGTGGTGCGACGACAACTATCCGCGGGGCGCAAAGTGGTTGTCCAGAAGTCCGAGGCAACGAACTGGTTCAGAGCGTGCACACACGCGCACAGTGAGGCACGACACGACACGAATGATATGACCATGACCATAAAGGATATGATGAGTATTACATCCATATGGTAATCGTTGAATTTGATAGGAAGATCGGGCACCCTGATATCACATCAACAGAACACGACCCCACGCAAGCACAAGTATGGATGGCGGGCACGCGGCGCGACGGGCAAGGCGCAAGCTAAAAGGGAGGGTCGGCGGAATCAACGACCAGCGGGGATGGGGAAAGCAGAGAGAGAAAGAGAGGATTGCCAATTCAAATTTAAAATTCAAAGGTTGTGCTTGAATTTTATCTCAACTTTGCCTAAATTTTCTCTATGTCCCAAATTGGGTGTTACAAGTGTACACCTAGTTATTTCAATTCTGGCCCTTTTGTTCCTCCTGAGGGTCCGTTTACTTGGATCCTTTTGTTCATTGGATATGGATGGCTCGTTGGCAAGTGGTCAAAACAAAAGGCTATCATCTCACACGCCATTTCACAGGGGTTGCACTGGAGTAGCGTTCAGAAACCTTCCTAGTGCCGTGCAATGCCAGCCAAGTGATGGCATAGCTGATGAAAGCTCTGTGCAGTGCTGCCTTCACTTGGCCTTCTTTTGTAGTGAACCTCTGGATGCCCCACTTGGCACAAAAACGTTGCATGAATAAGTGGTTGATGTATGGTGTGGACGACACATGATTTCTGAACTAATCAAACCATAGCCATGTTATGTTGATAGTTTGGGATAATCAATGTGAAAACCAATGCCCAAATACCTGGTACAAACTTCAGTTTACCCTTTTTTATTTATTATACTCTCTTTCTAATTATGGTATACCGTTTCAGCGTACTGCTGTGTGGCTTCATTACATAACAAGTTTTGTAAAGCACCGTCAAAGGCGTCAATCCATAATATAGAACCTCCGTTGTAAAGTAAAGTATTGGATTAATCTAGTCATGGTTTAAATAAAATTTGGATTCAGGCCAACAGATTGGACATCAGCTTTCATTGTCATATTGCTCCAAAAGAACGCAATTAATCACTGGCTCATTGTTAAGCCATGTGCACCACTGCATACGTACTTCCTGCTTGGGCTGGCCCACTGTGTTTGGGCTGATCCTAGATTTTTCATCAAAAATAGTTCATGGGCTGCCCCAAAAGTTCTACGGACAGCCTGCTTTCTCTCCTGCTGCCACTTTAGTAGTAAGATAGAATAGCTGAATAATTGATGTATGTGTTAGACAGGATAACTGAATAATTGAAGGATATATTACTTGAGCCTAAGGCACAAATATAGTAAACAATGACTTGGATATCAAATCAATCAACTAAATAATACCCTAAAGTTTGAGTGGGAGGGTTGCTAACACTTCACACTACAAGCCGTCATCAGACGATAAATTTGTAGTGACACAGGGAACATATTTTAATAACCTATTATGCCACAACCCCAAGGAGTGTCCTTAGCCCAAAATTTATAGGGTTGAAAGGCAAAGAAAACAAGAGTAATGTATAATTACATGAACGCCTCTGCTTTTATAAAGCGAGACTAGCATGAAAAGAAGAATTTATCTATCCACTACAACTTTCTTAGGCCTTGTTCTATTCAGCTCAGCGTAGCGTAGCATTTCACTGTAGCAAAATTTATCTTTTTATATAGCCTATTTGGTGTAATAATTTGTAATGATTTTTGTCAGATTTTTAGCAGTCCTCATAAAGATCCTAAAAATATTTTTTAATTAATTTTTTTACAATATTTAAACATCTCTTAAAAAATATCAAATTTTGCTACTATAAAACGCTACGTTGTCCCCTTACTAGCATAACGAGGCCTCAAATTTTCTTACCTTTGAAAATTGTATGTCCCTGGATCAATACACTAGATGTCTACAGAGTCAGAACTAGTCTCAGACACTACGTCTGCTAATAGAATCAATCACTTCCTTTCGGTACATAGAAGACAATCTAAGTTCAATACTTAGACAACCTAAGTGTTTGTATATGAACCCAGACTTGGTACAAGACGGACTTAAACAGGGCTCTAATGATTCCACACTCTCAACTATGCGGAAGATAAATGCTTAGCTTACGTAAAGAAATGAATTTCTATTAAATATAACTCATAGTCGTACTTGAAAAGTAAAAATACAAGAGCTTTACCGGAACTCCCGAGAACTCCTTCGGAACTCCGATATGAAGCTCGACTCGACTTTAACTCCCAACTAAACTACCTAACTCTACATGTTGACAATGTGTAGAAGTGAGCTATCTCCTTATGGTGGTGGTGTGTGTTACAAATGAGGGAGAGGAGGATTATATGTAGTGTGGAGGTGACTTGGGATGTAGAGATGCTACAAGGAATATTCTCCATCTTCTCTTTTTGTGCCATGATGTCAAAACTTTATTGCCTCCTACTCTTTCTCCATGCGCAGCAAACAAGGAATCCAACTAGCTTGGGTGAATGAGGTGGAGACCGACCAGTTTGGGGGGTCGGCCGACCGAGGCTAGGACGGCTGGCTTGGCTCTGGCCCTTCCCTCGGTGATCCCCTTGTGATTCCTTGCATATGGGGGAAAGGAGAGGGAATTTGGGTGAAAAAGTGGGTTGGCCGACCTGGTTTAGGTCGGCCAGCATGGTCAGGTCGGCCGTCCTGACTCGCAATCTTCAGAAATTTATATCTCCCTTATCGGAGCTCCAAATATAGCAAATAATATATGAATTTCAATCATTTCAACGAGCTCTTCGACATGGTGCAGTACAATTTGGCATTTGAAGACTTCTCCAAAAAAAATTTAGTTTAAATACCATCTTTCATCTGATTGCGTATGCTCGATAAACCATCATTTCTTGTGTATTTTGAGCGTATGGCTGCAAAATATGAGTCTACACCAAAACTCATGGAACTCATTAGTGTTAGGCTAAATATTACATAGAATTAGCTATTTCCCATTTTTGCTAAGCAGTTGAGGTTAAAATCGGAGTTTAAGGACCGTCAACAACGGCCGACTTGCACATGAACCGAAGGGGTCACACACTTAACGGGTTAGAAAATGCCTAATGGATTTATCCGTTAGTGGGTTTTGCACACGGATACAGTTCTACATAGGATTTAGTCAATAATGGGCTACTAACGTAGAGGCTCATTAGAGTCAAAAGAGGCAACAAAGGCAACAAAATCAACAAACAAGCAAAGATGAGTGAGCCCTGATTTTGATCGGGTTACCATCCTCTTGGTCAACTCACCGATCATCTCCTTAGGGGGATGGTCTTTTTGGATGTGTCAAGGCCCTAGAAGTGCTTCTACCGTAGGAGCAAAACAGGTAGGCACATAGCCACCGGGCAAATATTCTATAGGTGAGAGTATAGAAGCACAGGGTGAGCGTTGAGTAGAAGCTGAAGGTATGGGGTGAACCTGAGTAACAGCACTAGAAGTCAGAGGCGCCACCAGTGGAGTCAAGTCGAGGTCAGGCTCCATACAACCGTCATCTTCAACGGCTACCTCCTCAACAAAGATATGCTCAAAGGACAAGTCGAAACCTAAAATATCTAGCCTTGCCCTTGGCATAGCCTCATCAAAGGTTAACTCACAAGTTTCTACAACCCTATGCCTCACTATCCCAAACACGGTAATTAACCACAAAAGCTGTATATTCAGAAAAATGTCATCTAAAGATCGATATTCAAATTTATCCAAATTTCCAGACTTAAGAATAAAGCACCTACATCCAAGCACTCTAAACACTAGGTTTGCGCCCATATTAAAGCTCTAAGATGTAAGATGCAGCTTACATCTTAAAAACACCTTATTTAAAACATAGCAATAAGTAGCAATAGCCTCAACCCAAAAATACGTAGGAATAGAATACTCATCAAGTATAGTCTTAGTAATCTCTATCAACGTGCGGTTTTTCCTCTACACAACGCCATTTTGTTTGGAAACGTGTGGAGAAGAGAACTGATGCTCAACACCAGAATCAAATCTTTGAAATTGTGTATTCTTGATTTCTGTGTCGTTGTCCGATCGAATTGCGCAAAGTACTCCAAGGAACTCAACTGAAAGTCTAGGTACCAAGGATCGAAAAAGATCAAAGGTTTCATACTTAAACACCATGAAGTAAACCCAAGAGTACCGCGGGAAATCATCAACAACAACTAGCACATACCACTTGCCATCCACCGACTGCACTCGGGAAGGACCAACAGTGTCCATATGAAGCAATTGTCTCGGTGCATCAGTTATCACCATGGTGACTGATTGGTGAGCAACGGCAAACATCTTTCCATGCCGACAAGGAACACAAACTATGTCATTTACCAATTTGATCTTGGACAAACCATGAATTAAATCCTTACCGCTAACTATGATCAAGTGATCAAAACCAATATGGCCCAATCTCCTATGCCTGAAAGAGATGTTACTGGACTCTGAAGCAATCTAGCAATGAGAAGAGCCAACTGAAGATCGAAAATCAACTCAAAAGACTCTGCCAAACCTGTAAATCCTGCAAACAGAACTCCCAGAAAATCAATAATGCAACTGTCATTTTGCTTAAAGCTAACCTTAAAACCCTTGTTAGTCAGTTGTGAAGCCGAAAGCAAATTATAGCGAATCTTGTTGACAAGGGCGACAACCTTAACAATTACTTGGTCACTAACCTAGATAGAGCCTAGGGCAAACACACGACCTAACAAAGCATCCGCAAAGGTGATTTTTTCACCTTGGGGCTCACTAACTAAGGAGGAGAACCAACGAGAGTTTCCGGTCATATGACGAAAACAATCGGAATCAATGATCCACATGCCCCCTTCCCAGCCCGACAGGCCTGAATCAACGAGTAAAGCTCAGCATTGAGAAATAGAAGAGCTGTTTTTGGTACCCAATATTGTCACACGACCAAATCGAGTGGACTCTACTCGAACTAGGGCAACTCCTCTAGTAGGTGCACATCCCTGCGCTAAACATGGAGTATTATGCCGTTGAGCCGAGACAGATGCATCCGGTCCACGCTTCCTACCTTGGTTCCTATTACCAATCTTCCACCAAGGAGACGACACCTCGCGTAGTGGACAAGCACCTCTGTTACCAATCACCTCGCGTCGTGGACAAGCAAACATCTTTCTGAGTGGTTAGCTTGCTCGAGGAAATTTACTGTGCCCGCCGAACCAATCACCTCAAGCCATATTTTTCCTTGAGTACGTTCTATGCTTAAAAGACTACCTTTTTGTCTGAACATGCGCTTGTTCTAGGCATGTTCTACGCTCACGATACTACTTTTTTCATCCCAAGTATGCATTTTGCCTATTTTTCCTTGTGCATGTTCTATGCTTAAGAGACAACTCTTAAGTGCCAAGAGGTGCAAACCTCCTTTCTCATTTAAATGATTTCATGAAAACACTCCTAACTTTCTAAGTGAAAAGGGGGCTTCAAACTATAACCATTCAAACCACTAGTTGTGTATCTAATAAACATTTCATATTAATATTTAAGAGCATGTAAACAACCCACCACAACAGTCTCTAAACCATCTATAAGCAGTACCATGCCAACTAATTGATGAGTTGAAGGAGAGAGAGAAGAGGGAGCCATCGCTTCGTGGAGAGACGATGATTGTATCAGAACCAAGATTAGCAACGGCTTGCAAATGATGTAGCTGTGTCCATTGTAGGGAAGCCGTCTCCATCCCTCAAAAGTCTCGATCCACTGCGTCCCACCTATGAATCGCTCCTACCATCTCCCATATTGCCCCAAACAATCTCAACTCCCGCCTCTGCATCTTTGCTCCGGTCACCGCCAGTCACCACTCCACTGTGGAACATGCCTCTGGCACGAATCTCACCTCTGTTGGGCCCCTATCTAGAGCCTCCGCATTCGCCATGGAACGCGCCTCTGCTGGAAGCTCTACATCAGTTCGCGCCGCCACTGGAAGCCTCTCCACCGGGTGACACCTCCGCCACCATCTCCATCGGACTGCGCTGCCACTAGGTCCCTCTCCAACTATGAGAAATTGCTCACCAAAGTTCGCCGCCGCACCAAGCTGCTGAACCGCCAAATCCAAGTGGTCAAGTCCCAAATTGACTCCTCCTCTACCTTCTCCATGTCATCCTCTCTCTTCTGGAGTCCCCACCCCAACCACATCTTCATGGGAGCGCCACCACACTGGTTTCCCTGCTTCCTCATAGTTTGGAAAAGCATCCATTAATCTGGGAACATTATATGTTTTTGGTTCCTAGAATTTAGAAAGCATTGTTTCAGGATATATTCGTTTCATAGATGTCTTTCAATTTCATCTATGTAGTTCTTTGTCAACTCCTTATCGATGTATGCATTACTTATATGGCTGAATAGATGAGTCATTATACTTTGTTTTAGGTTTGGAGTACGACCAACTAGCTATGACATGGCTGACCACCCATCTCCATCTGAACCTAAATACTGATAAATATCTTCTTTGAATGGTTCAATAGAAAATAGACCAACAATAAATATCTTGGTAGTAGAATCATATAGTTAGGTTTCTATTTACTACAAACCGTTGTGAGGCTGATTAATTTTATATTATGGTTCTCTATTTTTCAGGGGAAATGATTATCGTCCACCTGATGGTTTTGTAAATTACGTCCAAAATCCTTGCAACAGCCATTTATCTCAACATGGTCCTCAGTAGCACATGTCACAAAAATTATCACTTTGTTGGTGCCACTTTGCGCTACACTCTTTTGTCAACACCACAAACAAACACATAAGAAGGGAGTCCATCATTCATTGATGTGGGTAGCCCGCATGAAACATAAAATGTGCAGTCCCAAACTATCAATGTTCACAATAAAGATGATAATGTGGAGTGTAGGACTGAGAAGCGCTTGAATTGGACACTTGAGGAGGACGAAAGATTGGTATGCTACCCTCTTTTAGCTTCTATTGTATTTACCAATGTACATGAGTGTTTGGTTAAATAATTCAACTGATTCTATAATGGGCAATACCAAAAAGAATGACCAATATTTGAAGGATGACCTGAAATCATACAACATGAACACCCCAAAAGTCGACATAGAAAGTGGAAGCAAGCAAAAGATCGTTGGCATAGACTAAACAGATTGGTCAATCAATACCATTCATGTGTTCATGTTGGACTAAGGTAAAAAATCTTTGGCCAAGTGGCTTTTCTGATGATCACTTGATGGAGAAGGCCCAAGAATTATATGCTAAAGAATATGGAGGATGGTTCATGCATGTAAGCACTTGGCAGGCCGAGAAAGATCAACCTAAGTGGTAGGCCTATAACAAAAAATCAAACAGAAGAAAGAAAAAGGAAGGCTACAGAGACAGGCGCAACTGATGATATCATTGATGTTGATGACATCCCAAGGCCAATAGGGAATACAGCAGCTAAGGCTGAACTCAACGCCAAAAAAAGCAAAGTTGATGAGAATAATGAAGTCAATTCAGATTTTGAAGAGCTTGACAAGTTCATACAAGTGCAAACTTAAACAGACAAGGGTCGTAGTGATTTGATGGAAGTGCAACAAACGTGTCTTTGCCGAAAAGGTTAAATCAGCCAAACTTACTCATCTAGCCTCACAACAGAACAAGGAGGCCAAGTTGATTGAGGACTCTAAAATGTTGAAAACCTACCTGTCTCTCATGACCCAAGACACAAAGCAACATGACCGCCGATCTCCGAGTCGAGCACACGAAGGCAATAAAATTTTTGGGCAAGAAGTTGTTTGGAGATGAGTGATAGGTAAACTGTAAGCTATAATTGTATCATGTACTTAGTATGTGTAAAAATATTATAAAATACATCTAACATGTTATTTTTTACTTTTTAGGGCCGCTATAGGACTGAACTATGCTATCTCCGTTTGGTGTTGATGTTGCTGCTATAGCAATGGTAGTATCTAGCCTACTAATAGATAATTTTCGATGGAGTTAATAACAAACTAAACTATGCTTTCACATTCGTAGTGTGAATTAGCTGCAGCACTTTGCTTTCACATGAAAGTCTGAACTGGACTGTGTCATGTTTGCACTTGAATGTGTTGCCTCATCCCTCTTCAACAAATATATATTATGGTAGCCACCACCAAAAGTACACATGTTGCCCCATCCTTCTACTACTTTATCTAGAGATGTCTTTTGATTCATCCTCAGATGATATCGATGACATAGATCCTTCCGAGTTCTACACAATAGAAAATTTCATAGCCGAGTAAGATGTCTTGGACTCGGTTGCTAACCGAATTGGTCTCAAGTTGAAAGAGAAGATTGAGGAAGGAGTGGAGCCATATTATCAACGACGAAGGCGCAGAAGTGGTCTGAGGAGACACATAACAAGGGATAGTGAAGTGCCCATTCTTGACTTGTGTCATATTACTTTTCCGACCAACCTATGTACACCGACGAGATGTTTCGTAGAAGGTTTCGGATGAGAAAACCAGCCTTCCTATATATTGTAAGTGCACCTGGTGAATGGAATTCTGAAATTAGAGATAGCTTTGATGCTACTAATCGGGCGGGTCTCTCACCGCTTTAGAAGTGCACGATCGTGATACGCATGTTAGCATATGGTACATCTGTTGATCAACTGGATGAGACACTAATGATCGGTGCAAGCACAGCATTGAAATGCTTGGAAAAGTTCACTAAATGGGCAATTGACAAATTTGGTTCGGAGTACCTATGGTCCCCAATGTGTGATGAAGTGGAGAATTGTTTAAAGTTGGTGAATCTTGCGTGTTCCCTGATATGGTTGGGAGCATTGATTTTATGCACTGGCATGGAAAAATTGTCTGGTTGCATGGAGGGGCCAGTTTAGTTTGCTCATCAAGGTGTGCCTACTATGATCCTTGTAGCGGTTGCTTCAAGTGACCTTCATATATGGCCACTGTTCATTGAGTCTTTGAAAGGCGAAGCTCGACGAGCACATTTCACGGTGAATGAGAGATAATATGATAGGGCTTACTGTCTTATAGATGGTATATACCCTGAATGGGCTATGTTCATGAAGACAATACCTCTTTCTCAAACGGACAAGGATAAATTATTTGCACGCCATCAATAGGGGGCAAGGAAAGATTTTGAGCGAGTTTCTGGTGTGTTGCAATTCCGCTTTAACATTATGTCCCACTCGGCACGGCTTTGGAAGGGTTCTCCATCGGTAAAATCATGAAGGTTTGTGTTATTCTTATAATATGATTGTTGGAGATGAACGAAAATTAATCAACAAACCTCTAAATCAAAACCAAAGTGCAGAATCTTTTTTGGTTCTACCGCCGGAAGTCAAGAAAAGGGGTAACGCTATTTTGGAGATAATTCATCTATTCATGCTTGACCAACACATGTTCAACTAAAGAAGGATGTAAATGTAAATGTTTAGTTATGTATGGCTTAACTTATTGTTTTTATCTATTTGTTATACTTTCCTTATGAATTATTGTATCCAAATTATGTGTCAATTATAATATTATTGTCTTATTATTTTCCTCTTAAGAAATAATGTATGTAAATAATGTGTCAATTATATTTTTTTGGTTTATTATTTTTTAACTCTACAGCACTACAAACATGTACCCAACAAAGTTAGGATGCCATTTGATCAGCACATTGTTTTAATCTCTAAGCAAAGATTAAGGCCATGTTCTTTTCAGCTTAACAACTTAACAGCTTAACAACTTAACGGCTCAACGATTTATCTATGTTTTGAAAATACATATGTTTTTAGTGTTTTGAGTTCGTTTTTTTGCTATTTTTAAGATGAGTCCTGACACTTTAAAAAATAACTCAAATGAAATGGATCCGAATCTCGAAACTAACTCGATAAGCTCTCAAAATTAAGTCATTTTAGCCGTTCAGCCGTTCAGATTAACTCAAAAGAATATGATCTAAACAACTATATAGATTGTTTAGAGACAATTTATTGTATAAGTAGTTTTTACTATTGTTTTTAGATGATATGTAAATGGTTATAGACATATTAGAGATAACAAAAGTCTCAACCATACACGATCTAATATACATTAACAATAGATATGTTGGCACAAATTAGTATCACCTGAACATAAAAGTCATGCTCGACAGACTTGCGCACAAGCGAGGCCAACTGAAAAGAAGAAAACAATAAATAAAAGTGGCTGAAAACCAAAAGGAAAAAAGAGAAAATCTTACCCACCTTCAAAAAAGCGAAAAAACGAACTCAAAAAACTTAAAGCATATATGTTTTCAAAATGTAGATAAGCCGTTAAGCTATTAAGACGTTAAGCTGTTAAGCTGAAAAGAACTGGGCCTTAACTTGTAGTGTTGGGAAAAAAAAGAAGAGAAAGATTACCAAACGTGTGGGAAAAAAGAAAGAAAAGGAAATCCCTCTTTCTCTTTCTGCCTTTCTGTTTTCGTCTTATAAAAAGTAAATAGCCTATTCAGAATCATCAGAGTTCCACACACACGCACTCCTCCAAATCCAAACCCCAGAAACCCAGATAATAATACTGCACCGCAAATGCAGATGCTGCTCCACGTTAATTCCCCCTTCGTCCTGCCGAATCCCCTGCGCTTCGCCGCCGCCTCCGCCGCCGCTTCCTTGTCGTCGGCGTCGCCCAGGAGATCGCGGAGGGCCGTCGCCCTTTCACCGCCGGCGCATTCCGCCCGTGCCGCCGCGCTCGGCGGGAAGAGGATGTCCGCCTCCCCGCGGGCGCCGGTGGCTGTTGGGGAGGGAAGCGCAGCCGCAGCCGCCGTCGGCCAGGCCGATGCTGTTGCCGTCGCGTCCGAGGTGCGGCTCCTGCACCTCCTCTCCTCGTCCATGTTTATTGTTCGGTTGATGTTGCAAAGTGCAAACGTCACTGGAACTGACAAATGACACGAGTGGCCCTCCATGGCACTCAGTGGGGCGCACACAGCAGTCACACACTACTTGAGGTAAAATGGTCTTTTTCAAAAAGAAAATGATTTATTTTTTGATCAAAAAATAATTTTACTTTCTTCAGTGATCTACACTGACGGGATGCCTTTCTTCTTTCTTTTTTCTTGAAATCCCTAAAAAAAAGTTTTACCTCTTTCTATAAGAGAAATTAATAGATCTTTAATATAAATGCTACCCTTAGTGTGTGACTCGTTAATTTTTTCTTTGATTTTTCAATTTGTTAAAAATAGGCACTCCTCAGTCCTCACTAACCAAAAAATCTTGCTAAAAGTTTTTCATTTTGTTATCCTTTTCAGTTTTGAGTTTGCCTCGGTAAGCTTGTGTTTTGCAGGGATCACGCTAACAATGATGTAACATTTTCCAGGGGTTCTTGTCGGACGCCAGAGCTTTCTGGGTCACAAGGTCTCTGATTGCCTGGGATGTTGCAGATCATGAAACCTCCCTCTGCTTGCATGCAAGCCGAGATGCTACAATGCACATTTCGAATGGGGTCATTCAAGGTAGGGACTATTAATTTACTCCTTTTAAAACGTTGACATCAATCACTTGTGGCTCCAAACCAATAATGTCCTAATGCATGGAAAACCACTTACTGTTTCGTAGGTTATGATTCAAAAGTTGACCTGCAACCAGAGCACGGTGGGCTTCCAGCCAGTGTAAGACTTATCATTGATTCTCTGTGCTAAAGTGCGTGTTATTGCCTGCTTGTATTTGTATTTTTGAAAAAAGATCATATCCTAATGTCAGGGTGCTGTTTCATATGTTACAGGTGACCCAGAAATTCCCTTTCATCAGCAGTTACAGAGCCTTCCGCGTTCCTAGCTCTGTTCACGCTGAGAGCCTTGTGAAATGCCAACTGGCTGTCGCTTCTTTTTATGGTTTTTTTTACTGTTTTGTAGTTAAATAGATTTTCTTAAATACCTTTTGTTGCAACTGATGATACTATTTATGCACAGCTGATGGGAAACTCCAGGATGTTACTGGATTGCAACTACCTGGTGTATTGGATGATATGTTTGCATACACTGGACCGCTCGGTGCAGTTTTCAGCGAGGAAGCTGTGAGTCTGCACCTTTGGGCTCCTACAGCACAGGTAAGGGTTCTGCGAAGTCTCTTAGGATCTGAAGTATTGTTGTCTCTGGTGTCGTTTCTGCTTCTATAAAGTTCCTCATTATGATCTGCAGAACGTGGCTGCATGCTTCTATGATGGTCCAGTGGGACCTTTACTGGAGACAGTGCAACTTAAGGAGTTAAATGGTGTTTGGAGTGTTACTGGACCAAGAGGTTGGGAGAACCGGTATTATCTATACGAAGTGAAGGTATACCATCAAAGTACATTGCAAGTTGAGAAATGTTTAGCTGATGATCCTTATGCTAGAGGGTATGTGCGTTTTAATTAGTTCATAATACTAATATATCAACAAAATGGAAGAAAATAACATGATGTTAATTTGAATAGGCTTTCTGAAAATGGCTCACGTACTTGGTTAGCTAACATTAATAGTGAAGCACTGAAGCCAGCTTCCTGGGATAAACTGGCAGATGAGAAGCCAATTCTTGATTCCTTCTCTGACATAAGCATCTATGAATTGCATATTCGTGATTTCAGGTCAACTACAGTACTTGGTTCATCATTCATGTAACTGTGATTTTGGTGGAATTATCGATAATTTGTAGATCTTACCTCTTTGTTTCCTATGCATTTTTAATTTCAGCGCACACGATAGCACAGTGGACTGTAATTCTCGAGGAGGGTTTCGTGCATTTACATGTCAGGTTGTTCAGAGTTGATTTACTAGAGGATCAATGTAATTCATCACTTTGTTTCATTAGTATATGTTATGATTGTATTATCCAATTTGTGGTACAGGATTCGGTAGGAATATGTCACCTCAAGAAATTGGCTGATGCCGGTTTGACTCATGCGCATTTGTTGCCGAGCTTTCATTTTGGTGGTGTTGATGATAATAAAAAAAATTGGAAATTTGTTGGTAAAGAATCCTTCTTTCTGTTTGTTTTCCACAGACTAATGATATAAACTATGCAGAAGATGGTCAAATTACAAGTTATAACTTGCATGCTTTTTGCTGTTTACTTTGAACTTATATGAAACACATGACATTACAATCCAAGCTGTTGAATCTGATTATGATGTCAGAAATAATCTAGATAAGGCAGTAGCTTGTCCCATGCTGCACCAGTGAGCTATGTCAGGGGGGCGTATTGTTGAACACGGGGTTCGGTGGCATACTCTTGGTGTTTGTCACTATGGCCGACGGCCAGCTTTGTTGAGGGTTTTTTTCCAAAGGATTAATCTTGGGCTAATCCAACATTTGGTATCAGAGCTTCGGTGCTAAAACTTCTGCGGCTGTGATCCATGTCGATCGTTCCTTCGAGCTCGGTGGTAAAGGATGGTGGAGTGTCGTTTAACTACCCACAGCTCATGACGACGAACTACACAACATGGACGATCAAGGTGGAAGCTATGATGGAGGCCTTGAGAATCTGGGAGGCTATGAGCCCGGCGGAGAACGCCATGGTTGATCCTAAGAGGGACAAGACAGCCAAGGCCCTCCTCTTTCAAGATCTCTCGGAGGATCTTCTCTAGGTTACGATGAAGAAGACAACCAAGGAAGTTTGGGATGCACTGAAGACACGATTCGTCGGTGCTTCGCGTGAAGACGACGTGACTCCAAACATTGAAAAGTGAGTTTGATGCTATGCGTATGAAGGAGGAGAAACCCTAGATGAATATGCTAGCAGACTTAGCGGGATGGTTGCAAGGTATGTCAATCCGGGTTCCAAGCTTGATGATGCTGTCATGGTAAAGAAGTTGTTCAATACCATGCCGGATAAGTAATATCCTATAATCGTCAGAGTGTAGCAATTCTGCGACCTCGACACAATGCCTTTCAACGAAGCAATGGGACACTTAAAGACATAGGAAGAGTGTGTACGTGCGCGAACCTCGGTGAAGAGAATCGGTGATAGCCAGCTTTTGCTCACTCAGGCGAAGTGGCAGGTGCGATAGAAGACAAAGACAACAGGTGACGACACTTCGTCAAACGAGCCAGTTTGATCCTCATCCAACGACGATGTTGACTACTGCGACCGGTATGGTTGTGGGCGTGGTCATGGAAGAGGTTGTGGGATCGGCGGCAGCGGCGGCGGTGGTCGGGCTGACTATAGCCGCAAGGACGGCTCGGGAAATTGAGGAAACAAAGGGCGCAACAAAAACCATATCAAATGCTTCAATTGCGAGGAGATGGGACATTATGCATCGGAGTGCAAGAGCAAACCACGAGGTGAGGCGAACCTCATCCGTGCTGAAGATGATCGAGAACCACTTCCGCTGTAGTTTTGCGAGGATGCGCCATCTACGTGGAGTTCGTTGCGGTGTGCAACAAAGGTCCGGGATTATCGATGTGGTAATCCCCAGCAAAGGTTCGGGATTATCGGTGTGGTAATCTTTATCGTTACGCGGCGTGCGTGACGGGCTTATGCGGTGTGTGTGGTCTCATTTATGACGGCGATCGGTGTGCTCGTGCGTGTTTTGAGTTCGTATTTTGTAGCCTAATCTATATTACATGGGAGTATGTTGGAAATAATCTAGATAAGGCAGCAGTTAGGTAGTAAGAGTTTGTCTAGTTTGAGTAGAACTAGGTTCTTGTAAAAGTAGCAGTCTTAGAGATGGAGTTTATTTAGAATTAGTAGTTTTAATTTGAATAGGACTATTGTAATTTCTTTAGTATAAATAAATGGCCAAGGGCAAGGAAAGATGTAAGTTTAGCATCGGAAAAATATGTGAGCTTGTCCCGTGCTGCATCAGCGAGCTATGTCAGAGAGGCGTGCTTTTTGTTGAACACGGGTTCGGTGGCATACTTTTGGTGTTCGTCAGTCTGGTCGACGACCAGCTGTGTTGAGGGTTTTTTTTTCAAAGGATTAATCTTTCGCTAATCCAACATATGAGATTAATTTTAGAAAGTACACATTTTTTAATAGAACATACATCTTTTAAGTTCATCATAGTTTTAGATACATTACATTTTCTTGCTTGTTAGATAACTTTTAGTGATGATCATTTTTAAATGCTTGAAGGAACTGATGAAACAAAACTCCTTTTTTTCATCTTATGGCATTTAGTTGACTTATTCAGTCACTCCTGTTTGAATCTCTGAGGTTCTTTATTCACTTTGGCAGATGAAGTTGAACTAGCAAAACTCCCTCCAGGTTCAGACATGCAACAAGCTGCAGTTGTAGCTATTCAGGAAGAAGACCCTTATAATTGGGGGTATTCATTTCTTGCTCTTCTTTTCTCCCAGACTTTCCACATGTTAATGTATAGTGTTTTTTGTATGAATTTATTATGTTCTTTCCCGCATGTTTTTCTCACATATGCTCATACGCAATAAAGGTATAACCCTGTTTTGTGGGGTGTTCCTAAAGGAAGCTATGCAAATAACCCAAATGGTCCAAGTCGTATTATCGAATACCGTCAGATGGTCCAGGTGTGTTTTATATTCTTAATATGCTTTAACTTGGAGCTACCAGCATGTAACTATAATGCAAGGAGTAGCCATGCTAAATTTGGCTAGCAATATGCAAGCTAGCAGTTACTTTATTGATAAAATTTTGGACTGCAGGCCCTGAATCGCTTAGGTCTTCGTGTTGTCATGGATGTTGTATACAATCATCTAGACTCAAGTGGCCCGTTTGGAATCACTTCAGTGCTTGACAAGGTTATTGCTCTTTGTAGTTGCATTTATATTTATGCCATCGTGAAATATCAAAGTTTTGGAAAATACCATTTCGTTTCATTGACAGGTGGAAACCCCTGTCTTTATGACAGTCGGCAGGGTGGTATATCCCAAAACTTTTGATTTTTCAATGGTGTGGAATGAATTATTCTTTTATATTTATAATAATTCCAGCTAACATAGTATTCATTGATCTTCCTCCTGATTCTTTCGTTTTCCACTCCTTGTCTCTAATCTCTGCCTTAACCGTCTCTTGCTTCATCCATGAGTGCAAATCCTACATGGATAGCAACACAATTCCAGAACATAAGTCCATTTTACTGGGAAACGTTGTTCCACGATTTAAGTTCACTAAGGGAATCAAAATATAGTTATTGCAATATGTTCACCAAAGTGCTAAGGCTGGTGGGTTGGGTGCCGGAATCTGCGGGTTCTCGGTGGTTTGGGGATGTGGCGATGTGCCGCACTTGTACTCCGCCAGCTGGCTGCGTAAAGATTCTAGCTTCACCAATAGGAAAGTATGTGTGTTTGGTGGCGACACTCAAGTCGCAGCGGGGAGAGGGGAGTCTTCCACACTCTTGGTTATGGTGACAACCGAATTGGGGTCCAGCTAGATGTTCTTGCCTCTACGACAATGACAACCATGGAGGGGCCTATCTGCTGGAGGCTAGCTAGTGGGGAAGTGTGGGTTCTTGTGCTAGGACTAGCTACGAGTGTCCGGTGGCTCCGATTACAAGGCTAGCGGACGGGGTGGTGGTGATGGCCAAACCGCCCTAGGTGATTGGCACAGTGGTGGTGGTGGCGGCTGTTGCGGCGATGTCCACAGATGCCTTCGTGCTGTTGGTTTCACCCGTGGCTCAATGAGACTTGGACCGCTTCGAGACCCGATTGGAGGAAACGGTGGTAGATTTGCCATCCCCGTTCCCTCCAACCAAGCTGACCGCCTTCTTCGGCGACATGGCCTAGCTTCTAGTTTACGCTCTCCACAGACGACGCAAACTATCATCGGGGCTACTCGGACAATAGATTTCATGGGGAGGTGCCTTCGGCGAGTCCAAGATTCGGCTGCCTCGGGCAAGACAACCTAATGGGTAAGAGCAATCTAGAATGGCATAGAAATTTGAGAAATTTTCTGGGATCCTGACTAAACTTGAGTTAGAACAAGTTTGAGAGCCTAGGTCTTATTCCGCCAAATCATTTCACCCACTTTGTCCTTGCATGTATGCGGAATACTCAGGGCAAAGTGGTAAGCCTACCCCTAGTCCCCTTGTTTGCCTCTGGTCAGGTTACCAAAGCAGGGGCTTGCTCGTTCTTCTCCCTTGCTTCCCTGCCTTTTGTAGTCTTGGTACCTGGGAACAAAACAATGGTTCACTCTGTTGGTCTCTACTTTGCCTTTGACTGCTATTAGGGCCTTCCTCCATCTTGTAGCGACAACGATCAGCTGCTTTTGGCAGATGCGGAGCATCTTTAAATCCCAAACTTATTTTTGACTATCCTCCTTGTGTAGGATTCCCAAATCTCCCTTTTAGGGCAATGATTGATGCGTGGAGTGCTTAAGAGCGACCACACACAAGTCCTCAACTTAGAATAGTCTCTAAGACACGTGGCACTTTGGGAAGGTCCTAGCGCGAGGCTTCGACCCGGAAGGGTCTCTGGGACACGTGGCGTTTCGAGAATGTCCCCGCGTGGGGCATCAGTCCAGAGGAGTCTCTAAGACACTTGGCGCTTTGGGAAGGTCCTCGTGCGAGGCTTCGGCCTGAAGGAGTATTCGGTACACGTGTCGCTCCGGAAAGGTCCCCCCATGGGGCTTCAGCTCGAAGGAATCTCTAGGACATGTGTCTCTTTGAGAAGGTCCTTGCACGGGGCTTTGGCCCGAGGGTGGTCTCCGGGACACATGGGCATCTGGGATGGTCCGCATGGAGTCTTGTTGACCGGAGGTATTGGGCGGCATACCTACAACAATATTCCTGCTTAATGAATAAAAAGTGGATGAGCTGTTGTAGTATGTCATTTAAAAGGGGGATAGTCCAATGACATTATCTTTCTCTAAAGTGTTGTCATATTCTTTGTGCATGGTTGATTTGGACTTATGTGTTTTGTTGGAGGTAGTACACATATTTTCCGACCAACCGGTCGAATCGATTAGATAGTGATTTGGATAGTTTTCCGGATATCTGACTATTTTGTAGATAAGGATACAAATATAGATAATTTGACATGGATATGGATATGGATACAAAGCATTGATTATTCGGTGGATATGGAATATCAGAGATTAAAAAATACATATATTATCCGAATAAAACCTCTAATATAGTTCATGCTATATATTATTTCTTGGACGATATGTTTTTTGACTATTATTACTGTCACTACATCCGATGTTTTTAAGAGCGTCTGATATTGGTGTTTTCCCCAAATTTTTAAATCAAATTGAAATATTGGTCAAATTTTGAATAGAATTCTCAAAATATCGATTGATCTTTTCCTAGCTTTTTAATTTGAATTTGGAATTTTCGAATATGGAGCAATTTAATAATATTCCTGTACAAAATTTCTATTTTTTGTTTTTCTAATGTTATAAATTCCAATTTTAAAATTTAGATTTGGAAATATTTTGTAGAAATTTGGAACAATTTTTTTGACATTGAATTTTAATTATCCGACCAGTAATGTTGGCATCTGAGTCCATTCCGATCTATGTTCGCTCCATATTCATAACTGAAGTTATCCTGTATTATTCTAATTTGTGTCCTTATTTGTCATGTTCGTATTCGAATCTGTATCCGGTAGAAAATACGAATACGGATATGGATAGACAATATCTAACCGTACCCGATCCGATCATATCCCTAGTAGCCGGGAGCATTTTTTTCCCAAGGCTCTCCTAATTTGTCTTCTATTTTTTTATTTGTGTGAGATATTTGCAGATTGTTCCTGGATATTATCTTAGAAGAGACACTAATGGTCAGATTGAGAACAGTGCAGCTATGAACAATACCGCAAGTGAGCATTTCATGGTTGATAGGTTGATTGTGGATGACCTTCTGAATTGGGCAGTAAATTACAAAGTGAGTTATTATGGTAATATTGTATTATTGACATTATTCGTTAAGATTTAAATGATTCTAAATGATATCGTCATACCTATTTCCATTTCAGCCACTCTGTTAGTAGGAAAATGCATACACTCTTGACAGTGCGTTGCTTCTTCATTTTTTTAGTGCAAGGATTTCATATTGTTGGCTACATGTCTTTTAAAAACTGCGTAATTTATTATTCTGCATCTTTATTTTCATATTGTTTTAGGTTGATGGCTTCAGATTCGATCTAATGGGACATATAATGAAAAAAACCATGGTAAGTAAGTTCATCTCCAAGCTGAACTAGATTTTATGTTGACTAGCTGGTTAGACACAATTTTTTTGTTTAATTTTTTGATCTAGTATGCGTAATGCAAGTGCATCAATCTTTGGTTGTATCACAGATTTTTGGACCAACATACATACCATGTAATTACATGGGTGATTGGTTAGATTTGTAGTTCGTTTAAGATTACTGTTTGTAATATTTTGTGAGGCAAATATTTTCTTCTGCAGTTATTTATATATACAAAAGGTGTTCTTCTGCAACATTAAACTAAAAAATGTACCGCTTGAATAGTTTTTATTTGACTCATGGCTGCAATTTATTCACACCACATGAAAGAAGTCTTGTTGAACCTCATTACTTCTTATATAGTTCTGTTTCGACCATTTAACTTCACCTCAATTTCTATCAGCATGGTATAGTTGAAATAATAATAAAAAAGAGTGGTGCTCATTGCTCAATATGCAAGCTATGGATTTGGTTATTGGCTTTCAAACCTCACCATGGCTTAGGCGGCCAATAGATTTTTCCTTAGTTGCATTAAGTTGACTATATTTTGCACGCCAATCAATTTGGAGCACATTCTTTTTAGTACTAGTCAAGTGTCCGTGCTTTGCTATGAACAAATATCATTACTTTCTACGGCATCATATTCAGCATGTTTCGGTCACGCTCTGATGCGCTGGAAGAAGGAAGCTACATAAGTAAGGTGATTTGGGATATATTGAATGGTTCAAAAGCTTTCCAAAATACAACACATAAAAATAAGGAACGCAAGCCAATTAAATAGAAAGTATTGCTACTATTGTAAAGTGTCTAATGGTGGTATCACCTTCCTTTCGCTGTTGTCAGATATCACAAGGATACTTTCTATTTATTTGATCTGGGTTTCTTATTTTAGTGTGTTGAATTTTAAGAATTTTTTAATTTATAGCAGATATACCAAATCACAGTATCTATCCAGCAATATTATTTTAGTGTGTTATATTTTAGAAAGCTTTCGACCAATGCATGATATACTAAATCAAATAGTGTGGAGGTAGGACACAATCGCGAGACTACAGAGAAAAAAATGCGTTCTAGCACGGAAGCTGGTAAAACTAAGGGTGTAAGCCAAACATGATGAATATGATGCACAGAGAGTAAAATAATATTTGTTTTTGCGAAGTACAGGGACTCTGCTAGTCCTTACGATGTTTGGATTGTTGGGTTGAGGATTGATGGTCGGAATTACTTACTACTTACAACTGCTTCAATCTTCACCACTATCACAACTATGCTCTTTATAATTATTTTTAGTATATATGCCAATGCCAGAGACAAACACCTAGACTATGAAACTTTAAATCAAATTGCTAACATACGCTGTTGCATGTTACCTAGGAAACTAGTTTTTTTTTGTCTGTATACAGTATGTTGATTTTGTTGTCAGTACCGCAACCACTGAAATGAAAGCAACAAATATTTCTGGAAGAAGGAACTTTTGTGGAATTTAGTGATCCAAACTTTTTTCCCTTTGTAGAGTTCCTTCTGACATTTGGCCATACGTGCACACAAACTGATTCAGTGATTGAGTTCCTCTATTTTTGTTATGAAGTTCATCACACTGTGTTATTGAGAATCTTTTTCATTTATGATATAGCTGAGAGCAAAATCTGCCCTTGAAAGCCTTTCAAGGAATGAACATGGAGTGGATGGTTCCAAGATATACTTGTAAGGACTGAGATTGTTTGGTTTTCATGGTTTCAGTACACATGTTTTTTCGTATTGTGCTGATAAGAACATTGACATTGCCATAGGTATGGTGAAGGATGGGACTTTGGTGAAGTTGCACAGAATAAACGTGGAATAAATGCATCGCAGCTTAATATGAGTGGCACAGGTATTGGTAGGTAAGTCTGAATTTACAGTGAGCACCTTTCGGCGACTACGTGCAGACTACAACATTTCTTTGCAGACATTTTTGTTTAAAGTAACTAGTTAATCTTGTTGTACATGGATTTGAGAACAAATATGCATGGTATAATTTGTTTGTTCAATCAACTAGAAGAATTGATAAATGAAGTTACCATTTCAAAGGTCATTCTGTCTTTTTGAGAATTTCGTTACAATAAAATACCAGAGTGCAGTTTTGCCATGGTAAATAGCCACTGTTCGAATTTTTTTTTGTGCTATTTTTTCTTCATATACGTTATATTTTTTTTAGCATGACAATAATGTCCAATAGGACCTATACGACATATTTTGCAGCTTCAATGATAGAATCCGGGATGCTGTTAATGGAGGTAACCCATTTGGTAATCCACTACTGCAAGGCTTTTCTACTGGTCTGTTCTTGGAGGTAATTTCAATAAACTTTAAGCTTCTACCCTTCCTGGAATTCACAGTTGTTGTGACATTTTAGCAACGAGCTGCTTTCTGAAGACTGTTGCGGTTACTTGTTTGTTTTTCTTAATACAGCATGGTCTTAATACACTCTCATTGGTATTCCTCGTCATCTTATGTTATTTGATTTATTGGCTTATCTAACTTATTTCTTAACATCGAGAGATTTTCGAAATAAAATCAAGAGTCAGGTGCACTTCATTTGACTTATATTTTAGAGCCCTTAGAAAAGTCTTCGAGATGGGAAAAAAACAGGTTCAAAAAATCAAATGAAAATAAGTAAATAGGCAAATAAGTCAAACAAGCTCATGAGAACAGGCTCGGGTTTAGTATACAATTCTTTATGCTTGGGCCTATTTTATCAGTTCTTCTCCAACCAAGGATTTGACAGTAGCAACCTGGAGGAGCCTATGAACTGACATTGTCTTCAATTCAGGGTTCAACTTATCAGCGATAATTGGTTGATCCCAATTATCGACCATATTGGTTCAACATGATATACCAAACAGACCAATTTAGGGTTTGAAAACTGAGCCAAATTAAAATTCAAAATTGTGCAGAAAATCAAACTTCAATTTTTTGGCCAATTCAAAAATCAAAACAAGTCAATTATCAACCAATTATCAGTCAACACATCGACAAGTTTTAACCTTGGATACAAAATTTGATCGACTTTTACCAAATGTTGAGTGATTTTTCTTTTTAAAAAAGATATTTTGTTAAACCCTTCTGGCATTAAGGTTTATGTGCGTGTTCGGCTCCGAACGATGTAGTTGTGTCGAACTAGGTCAGAAGGCCAGCATGGAGACGTCAATCAGTGGTGCCGCACGGCAGCGAAGTGCTGCCGCACGAGGTGATGACTGAGAGTGTCAGGTTTGGCCTGACATATTCATGGCGCCAGAGGCCAAGCTGCGCGGCTGGCCTGTTCCGGTCCCAACCGATCCAGCTTCAACTAATTAGATGATTATCTCTTTAAATTGTATCTTATCTCTTTATTTGTTATCTGCTAGTTAGTTTGTTAGCAGTTAGTTTTGTTGCTGGTTTATCTTGTAAATCACATCCTCTATATAAGAATTAAGCCTGCCATTAAGGGGTTGAGCAATCGCCCACCGATAGCTCTTGAGCTGAGATCATAACAGAGAGATATAATGATCGAGAGGTAACAGACAAATATTTATATTAGTTCCTGTCTTGTTATGAATAAATAGATGCTAATCGATCTACTAACAAATCATCCAATCTAACATACCATGGCTAAATCCCCTATTATTTTTCACGCGCTAATCTTTGTCTTAACTGATGGCATAACATGACTAAGAATCAAGCATTCCTTTCTCCCATCATGTGCAAGCACCACCTTTGCACTTGGGTTGTGATGAAACCATGTCGTCTTCCCGCGACAGCTTGTGTTGAAGCTGCTGTAGCTTGACCACAAGTTTGTCACCTGGTATATTGTATCCCAGTCATAACAGCTTCTGTACATCTAAGTCATGTACCCATGTGTTAATCATGGATTATACAATCTTTTTGCCACTTAAAGGCGTTGTTATAGTCCCTGCCTGTACTATGACATACCTTTGCATGCAACCCTCAGGTACTGACTAGTGACTACCGAGTACTGTTAGAAATTTATTGAACTAGTTAGCTACTATCTTGTGTGTCTTGGATTGGTCTAAAAGTCTTCTATACGTCAGGATTTCTACTCTGAAGTGGAGTGTGATAACTTTGCTATCCTATCGTTTTGTGCAGCCAAATGGATACCATCAGGGTAACGAAACAGACATGAGGCTCACACTTGCTACATATGCTGACCACATACAGGTTGGCTATCAATACTCTTGCCTTTCTAAAAGTTTGCATTTAATTTTGCTATTGACCTACTAATTTCATGGAGATTCAGTCTCTTCCTTAACTTTTGTCTTGTTACAAAGGAGATAGTAAATGAATAGCCACTATTAATGAAGGCCCTTGAGAGAACTGAAGAATGGATACTTGAATTCTACATTTCCAACATCCGTTTTTCTTTACTACCTATTGCAGGTGGATGTGGAAAGTTGCTAACAACAGTTGTAATGGTCCATTGGCATTGTTTTTAGGGTTAATAGGATATATGCCACTGCTAAAACCCGAAATTCAAGAATTGCCATCGTTTATTTGTTTATTGGATATATGCCATTACGAAAACACGTTTATTCAATATTTGTCATTGTGTGCGACACTTTTCCCATTTTTGTACTTTTAATTAGATATATGCCACCACACGTAGTTCTCTTTTCGAGATTTGCCACTGTCCATTACAAAAAAAGGGACACGTGTCGCACACAGTGGCAAATATCGAATAAACGTGTTTTCGTAATGGCATATATCCAATAAGCAAATGAACGATGGCAATTCTCGAATTTCAGGTTTGAGCACTGGCATATATCCTATTAACCCTTGTTTTTATGTTTACCTTAAGCTCTGCATTTGTCATGCCAATTTTTTGTATTCTGCCTTTTGCTTCTATTCATGCTAAGTTTGTTGATACAGCTAACAGTATCTTAAACTTTTACTTGTCTTCCAAATCTTCCATCTATTTCTGGAAATAAGAGGCTCACAGTAAACAAACATTTTTCTTGAGAAAGATTTGAAAATATTGAATCACAAGAGATACTATTGCATCAGAAGGGGCAGTTTCAGAAGTCATGTATGAGCTGGCACGATGTGTCAATTATATAATTTGTTTTCTGTTGTATGCAGTTTTTTTAACCAGGTTGCCAAAATGCGAAGCAAGAACTATATTGGACAAATGAACATATTCTCATATTAACTTCCTTCTGTTTTTGCAGATTGGTCTAGCTGGCAATCTAAGGGATTATGTACTGATATCTCATACCGGGGAAGCTAAGAAGGGATCAGAAATTCGTGCTTTTGATGGATCACCAGTTGGCTATACTTCATCCCCCATAGAAACAGTATGTTTTTTAATTTTCCAAAATAATCTGCTTACAGTACCAATACTCACACAAGCACGATATCTGATTGATATTCTTTCATTGTATGATTGGATTTTTATTATCGCTGTTTAAACTCTGTTACCAAATACCAATTATATATAAAATATACAACTATTCTTTAAATTTCAGATCAACTATGTTTCTGCTCATGACAACGAGACTCTGTTTGATATAATCAGTCTAAAGGTATGGCCCATATCATGTTACATAAACAACTAACTGATGTTTTTTCATCAATTATTACAGTCAGGACATCATCCTTTTCTTTTTTTATCCTTCACAAATAAAGAAGGTGACAAGTATAAATCTTTTATCTTTTTTTCTGCTAGGAGCAACAGCAAAAATTAATTACTTCCTTGGAAGCTATGCTTTATAGTCATATGCACCAAATATTTCATCCGTCTGAGTACATCAGTTTGAGAAACAATTTTTCTTATTAGTTCAAGTGGTATCCCTTCCCCTTCTATACCTTTTTTAAACCTGTAACAATCTTGTACTATCTGAATTTTTTTTTCTTTGCTACGTTTCCACAGACCCCAATGAGCCTTGAAGTTGACGAGAGATGCAGGATAAATAATTTGGCTTCAAGCATGATAGCACTATCCCAGGTCCTTGAGAAAACTATTTACTGACTTGTGTTTTTCAATTACAGTCATATTATGAAAGTTAATAACGAGAAGGCCAGTTTCCACTAACATAAGCTGCTACATAAAAGTAAAATCAGTAATGTGGCTTGTCTGATCTAGCAGGCCATGTACACGCCTAGTCCAGTTAGCTGAATCTTGAACTTGTCTCATGGTATTGTTACGTGCATGTGGGCCCCAACAGGCATAGGTTTGGGACTTTAGGGCTGCGCGTGGTGCTGAAATTACTGTTCATGTGTACTGCTCATGTGTTTGAACAGTTTACTCGCTTGAAGAAATAATACCATAATAGATTAGGAAGTTAGCGATATGATTGTATTAGTTGACATCTATTAGAGATTGATTAGGATAACATGAGATTACTTTTTATTAGATAAGATTAGCTACGTTGGATTAAATATTCTTAGGGTCCAAGTAAGCTATCCTAAAAGGAACAATATGTATCCATTATCAATCAAACATTGAATTAAAAGATTGGTTTGGCTTGAATTAAAAGATTGGTTTGGCACTAGGGGTGAAACATGGTGTATAGGATCGGATATTGGTTAAACCATATTTGTATCCATATTATTTCCTGGATCTAGATACGGATACAAATACTGGTACAAATATGGATCAAATATGGGTTGGATCAAATATGGTTACAGATACTAATAGAAACATTTAAACCCCTAAATTGTATGTCCTGAAATCTGTTAGAGATATATTAGGCTATGTATAGCTATGTATTGGGCTGTGTATATGGGCCTGGCCCGTCCCTTTACTGTATTAGGGTTTTTCTAGCCTTTTCCCTTTATGCCCTTGTACTCTGTATATATACTGGCCCTTTGGCCCCCATATGAATACAAGTGCTATTCCTAACATGGTATCAGAGCGGTATTAGGGTTAGGGCTCCTCACCGGTGTTGCACTTGCGCCATCTTCTCCTCGGCCGGCATCGTCTTTTCTCTGGCGATCTTGGCCTCTACACCTCGCCGTCGTCTCCTCATTACCGGCGACCTCGGCTCCCACGTGTTTCTTCTCCCGATCTAGATCCAGATCTGGATCCAGATCAGGGCTACTTCACCGTCGTACATCGCCGTTGCTTCTCCGTGTCGGCTTCTCTCCCGTCGTGGTCGTGCCGTTGCCTTGCCGCCGTCGGCTTCTTCGCCGCCGCTGGTCTCTCCGTGCTAGCCGTCGCCAGCCGCCGTCGGCTTCTCCGCATCCGCCGACCCGCCGCCTCTGTTGCCGACGACCGCCCATCGGCTTCTCCATGCCGCCGCCGCTCCTCCGTTACCGACGTCGAGCCGCCGCCGCTGCCGCCGTCGGCTTCTCTGCGCCGCCGTCGACCCACCGCTGCCAGCGAGGCCTCGGTCTTCTTTGGACCCGACGTCGCTCGCTCCTCGGTCGGGTTGGGTCGGGGTGCGGCTCGGTGTGTCTGCATCGGGTTGGGTTGGGTCTGAATCGGCTCGACCGACCGGGTGTGGGTGTGGTGTGTGTGGGTTGAGTAAAAAAAAAGAGTCAAAAAAAAGTCGTCAGGCACCGTTTCTGTTCCTCGGTGCCCTGTGCTTTTTGATGGGCTCAATTATCAGGATTGGGCCCAACACATGCGCCTTCACATGCGTGGACAACGTCTTTGGGATTTTCTTACCGGCGAGCTTCCTTGCCCACCGCGTCCTAATCCCCCGACGCTGCCTTCTTCGACGTCTACATGTGTTACTGATGCTGATAAGAAGGCCTCCGATGAGTATAAGGAGGCTCTGGAGTCCTACAATTCTCAGTACACCGCCTACAAGTTTTGGTCTGATGAGGATGCTCGTGCCTCTGCTATTTTGATTGCTAGTATGGAGGTGCATCTTACTGGAGAAGTGGTCTCTTTAGCATCTGCGCAGCTGATGTGGTCACATCTTCGAGATCGTTATGAGCCTTCGGGTGACTCTCAGTATCTTGCTGCTCTTCGTCATGAGAAGTCTCTACAGCAGGGTGATTCTACAGTGCATGAGCTTTATGCTCAGCTTTCTGGAGTATGGCGTCAGTTGGACTCTCTGGATGCGGCTCTTGACACTGGAGCTGATCACGACTCTCGGACTTGTGCCTGCTGTCTGCGTCAGCGATCTCGTCTGGAGCTTTGTCATGTCTACGACTTCGTCATACGTCTTCGGCTCGAGTTTGAGCAAGTTCGTGCTCAGCTTCTTGCTCGTCACCCTCGTGTCACTATGTTGGAGGCTCTTTCTGCTCTTCGTACTGAGGAGGTTCGTCTTCGCGGTGCTGGTCTCACCGCCTTCTCCGCTCGATTCTTCTTTGCTCGCCACCGGCTTCGACTTCTACGGGTTCTCGGTCGTCTTCCTCACCGCCTTTGTCGTCTTACGGAGCGACGACGGCTGGTCTTCATCGCACCTATTGTGACAAGGACGGTCATGTGGAGCGCTTCGCTCACAGAAAAAGAAGGATATTGCTCGTCGTCGATCCCCTAAAGGTTCTGCAAAGACGATCCACAGGAGACTCAGATTCCCGCCACCGCCCGTATGCCGCCATCGAGATTCTTATGCTATTAAGGCCGCATGGTCGCCTCTTCACCGTCGGGTTCTGCGCCTCGCTTGTGATCTTCTATCGAGACACGGTACATCACCATGGATTCTTAACTCAGGTGCTTCTTTTCACATGACACCTGATTCCACCTGTCTTACTTCTCTTCATCCCTTAACCACATCATTGACTATTCAGACGGCAGATGGTACCTCTCTTCCTGTAACAGGATGAGGCACTCTTTTGTCCTCTTCTTTTCATGTACCATCTGTTTCTCATGTTCCTAACCTAAACATGCAACTTATTTCCGTCGGCCACCATCGATTTAGGTTGTCGTGTGATTTTCGACATCGACTCATGTCAGGTTCGGGATCGTCCGCACGGTCTCCCGGTTGGTATCGCCCTCGGCGCCGTGATTCTCGGCGTCTCGGGAGCTTGACTAGCTTCGTCCTTCTTCCGCCGCTTCGCCAGCTCTCGTCATACCGCTTCCTCCATGGCGCCTTTTGCTCAATGGCATCATCGTTTAAGTCATCTTTGTGGTTCTCGCTTATCGCCTTTGGTTCGTCGTGGTCTTTTAGGGTCCGTGGTCCGTCCTCAGACACTCGATTGTGCGGGTTGCAACCTTGGCAAACAGGTGCAACTTCCTTATCCTTCTAGTGAGTCTGTGTCAGCTCGTCCGTTTGATCTTGTTCATTCTGATGTCTGGGGTTGAGCCCCTTTTGTGTCAAAAGGTGGTCATAAATACTATATCATTTTTATAGATGATTTTTCTCGCCACACTTGGATATATTTTATGTCTTCTCGTAGTGAGGTCTTGTCTATCTATAAAAATTTTGCCACCATGATTCGTACTCAGTATGACTCTGCTATTCGTGTTTTTCGAGCTGACTCTACAGGAGAGTATCTTTCTGGGCATCTTCGTAGATTTCTCACGAAAGGTGGCACTCTGTCTCGCCTCTCTTGTCCCGTGCCCATGCTCAAAATGGCGTGGCTGAACGTAAACATCGTCATCTTCTTGAAACCGCACGTGCTCTCATGATTGCTTCCTCTGTTCCACCTTATTTTTGGGCTGAGGCTATCGCTTCTGCTTGTCATCTCATCAATCTTCAGCCTTCTTCTGCTCTTCAAGGTGGTATTCCTATAGAGCGTCTTTCTGGACACCCAGCAGACTACTCTGATCTTCGATCTTTTGGGTGTGTCTGCTATGTTCTTCTTGCTTCTCGTGAACGCACTAAACTGACCGCCCAGTCAGTTGAGTGTGTTTTTCTAGGATATAGTGATGAGCACAAGGGCTATCGTTGTTGGGATCATACTGGTCGTCGAATGCGGATTTCTCGAGACGTTATCTTTGATGAGTTTCGTTCTTTCTATCCGCGTCCTTCTTTTCCATCCTCTACCGTCGATTCCCTCTCTTTTCTAACTTTTCCAGGTAATCCCATTTCTTCTCTTCCTATTCCACCTCCTCCAGTGTCTCACATGTCTTCTCAGCCTCCTGAGTCCACTGATTCTCTTCCTCCTGAGTCTAGTGTTCCTTCTCCTACCGAGCCAACTATCTCTTCTCCGTCAGTTTCTCCTGACTTTGTTCCTCCTCATCCTTTCTTTTACACTCGCCGTCAGCATCCGGTTGAGGTTTCTCCTGTTGCCTCATCCTCTGAGGAGTCAGCCTCTGAGGAGTTAGCTTCTACCTCCCACCATATGTTTTCGTGATCGCCGCCTATTCGACCTCCCGAGCGCTTTTGGTTTTGCTTGCCGCTTCCTCGCCGAGCCGCCTCTTACCATGATGCTGTCATTCATCCTGAGTGGCAGCATGCGATAGCTGAGGAGATTTCTGCGTTTGAGCGTAATGGCACTTGGGAAATTGTCTCTTTTCCTTCCCATGTTCGTCCCATTACTTGCAAGTGGGTTTATAAGATCAAGACTCGCTCTGATGGTTCTCTTGAGCGTTATAAGGCTCGTCTTGTGGCTCGTGGTTTTCAGTAGGAGCCTGGTATTGATTATGATGAGACCTATGCTCCTGTGGCTCACATGACCACTATCAAGACGCTGTTTGCTGTTGCCTCTGTTCGTACGTGGCCTATCTATCAGCTTGATGTTCAAAATGCCTTTCTTAATGGAGAACTGCATGAAGAGGTTTTTATGCGGCCTCCACCTGGGTATTTTGTTTCTGATGATAAGGTTCTTCGCCTTCGTCGTGCTTTATATGGGCTTAAACAAGCTCCCAGGGCTTGGTTTCAGCACTTCTCTGCAGTGGTTACTGCTGCTGGCTTTTCTGTCAGCGATTATGATCCTGCTTTGTTTGTTCACACCTCATCTCGTGGGCGAACTCTGCTTCTACTCTATGTCGATGACATGATCATTACTAGTGATGACTCTCAGTTTATTGATTTTGTCAAGGCTCGTCTCAATGAGCAGTTTCGCATGTCTGATTTGGGTCCCATTCGTTATTTCCTTGGGATTGAGGTTACCTCTACGTCAGCAGGTATCTTTCTATCTCAAGAGAAGTATATCGGGGATCTTCTTGATCGGGCTTCTCTCACAGATGATCGTGTGGCTGAGACTCCTATGGAGTTAAATCTTCAGCTTCGATCTACCGATGGCGAACCTCTATCGGATCCCACTCGTTATCGTCACCTTGTTGGTAGTCTTGTCTATCTTGGTGTCACCCGTCCAGATATTTCTTATGTTCATATTCTGAGTCAGTTTGTCTGTGCTCCTACTCAGCTCCACTATAGTCATCTTCTTCGTGTCTTGCGCTACTTGCGTGGCACTATCTCTCGTCGTTTTTTCTTTTCTCGCTCCAACTCTTTACACCTTCGTGCTTATTCGATGCTACCGGTCAGGGATCCTTCCGATCGCCGCTTCTTCCGCTTATTGTGTTTTTCTTGGTGATTCTCTCATTGCTTGGAAGACTAAAAGCGTATGCGCTTCGCTCCAAAGGCAGAGGTGAGTTGCGGGCTATGGCTCTATTGACGACATAGGTTACCTGGCTGTGTTGGTTACTTGAGGATTTTGGTGTTTATGTTGCTACTCCGACTCCTCTTTTATCTGACAGTACAGGAGCTATTGGTATTGCCAGAGATCCGGTGAAGCATGAGCTCACCAAACATATTGGTGTTGATGCTTCTTATGTGAGATCGCAGGTTCAGGAGCAGGTTGTGGCTCTTCAGTATGTGCCTTCAGCAGATCAGTTGGCAGATTTCTTCACAAAGGCTCAGACTCGACGCATCATTATTCTTGTCTCTCCAAACTCAGTGTTGTTGATCCACCATGAGTTTGAGGGGGGGTGTTAGAGATATATTAGGCTGTGTATAGCTGTGTATTGGTCAGTATATGGGCCCCCCCGTCCCTTTCTTCAGATTAGGGTTTTCTAGCCTTTTCCCTTTATGCCCTTGTACTCTGTATATATACTGGCCCTTTGGCCCCCATATGAATACAAGTGCTATTCCTAACAAAATCAATAAAGACACATAAATGGTTTCAATTAATTAAAACGTAATTACAATTTACACTTGCAAGTAGACTATTCGCCTAAATAACTAGGCCTGTGGGCTATGGGCTAGTTCTCTGAGTCAAGATAACTTAATCTCATCTTTACAATTTATACTTGCCCCTTGGGCCTTTGTACGGTATTCGAAGAAAGATTATCTGGAACCGACAGGTTTCATATCTGGATCCGAAATTATTTGATCCATTAAGTTTCGAAACCGGGACTAGTCTGGACCAGGAAGATCCGTACCAGTTTTCAGCTCTATCTTGCACCAACCGTGCCACACACGACACTTGCTGCCAGTGAGACGCCCCCCTCTTCCCTTAAATAGTCAAACTGATGTTCTAATGTCATGTTGTATTTCTATGATAAGTAAACATAAGGATATCTTTTGCAGAGATCATACTATATATAGGTCCTCTTTGCTTTGCCCATTTTAGTTCGGTTTTAGTTAGGTTTGAAATAAATTAGTTCAATTTTTTTGGGGGGCTTTGTGGGGTTTTCTCAAAGATCTCTAAAAAATTTTAAATATTTTTTTAGCCTTTCCATGCCTCTTGTAGAGATCCTTAACTCTTTAAATATAAGCCTTCCATGCCTCTTGTAGCCTTTCCATGCCTCCTGTGTGACGTGAACGATACCCGCGGTATTGTAGCACGGGTTGGGTTCCTCCTATTACTTAGGGATTAGATTAGATATGTTTCCTGAGATAAGATGTGGTTAGTTCCTAAGGTGATTAGTTTATATTAGTTTCTTAAGGTTCAACTTAATCCCCTTATTAAAGGGACACCATGTGTCACTCTAATCTAGACCTGTTCATGGGCGGCCCGGCCCGACCTAGTTTAAAGCCGGCCCGGCCTGCCTGATCAGTGCGTCGGGCCGGCTCTCGGCCTCGGCTCAAGCCCGGCGGCCGGGCCGGCTCGGGCCGAGAAAATAGCACAGCAAGCCGTGGCTGGGCCGGGCTCCCGGGCTTCAGGCCAGGTTCGGGCCCGAAACTGAAGCTCGGAGCGTCGGGCTGGGCCAGGCTCGGGCTTGGTCCCGCGGGACCGGGCTTTTCCAAGCCCAGCCCGAAACCCGGCCCGGTACGGTGGATGATTAGGTCTACTCTAATCCATCCAATCAATAGTAATTTGAGATCTAATATCATAAGCGGATCTAATCAACAGCCTAGGCACTAGCTTCGATAACAGCTCGTTTAGCCCATGCTAAGGGAATAAGTTGTAGTCAGCCCTAGAAAGAAGGAAGGAGAGACAATACAATACCGATTGATCGAATTCCTACTCTGGTTTGAGAAGCTTTTCAGTTTTCCTTATCTCTCGTGCCTTTAAACCGAGGGAAGAGAAAGTCGGCAAGGGGAATCAGATAAAGGGCAGTTTAGTCAACAATCGTGACCATGGGAACATTTGTTCACTTTCTAGGGTTGTATCTGTTCTCGTTGCATGAATGGGATCAAACACGTGAAATTTCATCCACTATTTATAACCTGAACTGTGGAACAGGGCTCACATTTTTCCCTTCTTACATGTCCTTTCAGGGAATACCCTTTTTCCATGCTGGTGATGAGATACTAAGATCCAAGTCTCTTGATCGAGATTCATACAACTCTGGTGATTGGTTCAACAAGTAATGCCATTCCTTTTCAACATTGATGGAAATATCAATTGTTTTCACTTCCTGTTGTTAAAGTTTTTAAATTGCTTTAAAGAAAGTAAAGTAATTCAAACATTCTTTAAAAAAATATTTGTTATTACCACATCTCAATTCTCACCTTGTATGAATTAAAAGTTTTGAGAATAGTAGTTATTGTTACCTTTGGAGAAGACTAGAGATTGAATCTACCGTAGCAGCCTTCATCTATATATATGGGCTCTATGGGCCTAGACATATATTCTTAACAGTTACCCAGCATCTTTATCTGCAAGGTAATGCTCTGTTTCTTCTTTTGTGAAGGCTTGATTTTACCTATGAAACAAACAATTGGGGAGTTGGGCTTCCTCCAAGAGAAAAGAATGAAGATAATTGGCCTCTGTAAGTTTTGAATCCTTAAATCTTCATAGATCTTGTATATGTATCAACAATGTAAAGAATTTTTACCTGTTATCTTAGCATTCTGTTCTTATTTTATTTTATTGTGTCCTTTTAATATTGTAACGAACTTCAGTGCTCATCCCATTTTTCGTTTCCTTTTCAAGTTCTGAGCATGCATTTGATCCTTTTTTTCAGGATAAAACCAAGATTGGAGAATCCATCTTTCAAACCTGCAAAGAAACACATTATTGCTGCCTTGGACAATTTTGTTGAAATCTTGAAGATTAGATACTCCTCGCCACTCTTTCGTCTAAGTACAGCAAGTGATGTTGAGGTACATCTATTCTCTTAGTTCAAACACCTGAACTTCATTATTTCAATTGCTACAGTAATATTATATAGCTGACTATCTGAGTAATTTTTGCTGCGAAGGATGAGCAATTGCTACCTTTCAAGAAGTGTTGATGTATGTATGATATGTATCAAGTAAAACATTTAGATGGTAGAAATGTTTCACAGAATGAAATGAAGTGGAATGAACGCCATGCATTGTGTGAAGCTGGAACTAATATAATTGGTAATAAGACACAGATGTGTAAACTTACAGCCAGTAGCTAGAAATGTATGACTGCATAAAAATTAGCGAAAAAGGACTGCAGGAACGTTTGTGTGCACCTGCAATCTATAAGTACCACAAATGAGGTAGCAGCGAGCAACTGGCATAAGAAAACTCATCACTTTATTAATATTCGATCTCTTGTGGCTTCATGAGATCTCACCGTAGTCCTATCTTATTTCAGCAAAGGGTACACTTTCACAACACAGGACCCTCGTTGGTCCCAGGAGTTATTGTCATGAGCATTGAAGATGCACGGAACGATCGGCCTAAGATGGCTCAGTTAGATACAAAGTAAGTAGCATTAATGTAGCTATTTGTTTACATGTAAACACTGATGTATTTATGATTTTGCTTGAAAGACAGATTCCAGGCTTGAGAAACACAATATTTTGCACCAGCTAAACTTATTTTAGATGATTAGTCACAGCACAGCAGTTTGTAGACCTTTTTTCGAGCCCCAGCCTTCCATGACGGGTATGAAAATCTACAGTAACTAACAAGCTATTTTTTCTGCAGCTTCTCTTATGTTGTAGCACTCTTCAATGTATGCCCATATGAAGTATCTATAGATATCCCTGCTCTTGCTTCAATTGGGTTTCAGTTGCATCCTGTGCAGGTAACTGTTCCTAGTGTCAGTTGCACACCGCACCATTCACTCTTGTTATTGTTCTGTTACATGTTCTAGCTGTCTCATTTCAATCATGCACCCCCCCCCCCCCTCCCTCAGTATTATTTCTGTTAGCATTCTATTTGTTATTTCTGGAGGTTAATTACTTTTTCAAAAGATTAAGTTAGAGTTTAATTTTAGAAGTAAGTTGACTGAGTTTTTTATTTGTTATTGTCAGGATCCTCGATCCTGACAGTTATTGCCTTATGCTTTTGTACCAATCACAAACTTGGGAGTGAAATTTGCAGAAACACTGAACATCTGATATTCTGTGAGTACATTGTGATATTGAATAAACCCCTGATTTCGAAGGATAGGTGTACTTCATACATAGCTAAGGGTTTCAATCTTATACACCCGATGAATCATTAACTTGATATGTGCAACTGTGCGGTAATATCTTAATTACTCCTAATATGTCATGCCTGCTATGAACTGTTTCAGGTGAATTCATCAGATGTTGTAGTCAGACAATCTGCATACGATGCCAGGAAAGGCCGATTTACGGTGCCCAGAAGAACGTCAGCAGTGTTTGTTGAACCTCGTCATTGACACCTCCTGCAAACAAGTTCCTTCCAGCTCCGAACAAGGATAACTGAAGAATGAGAGGAGAGTAGCCTGCCGTAATACATTACCGAAGAAATAAATAACGAATAAGAGGGTTGCGAGTGTCCCAAGTTGTCAAGGCATGGCTTTCTCATATGTTTTCCATTGTATAATGCTTATCAAACGGGATGATTAACTTTGGCGCCAAAGGAATAAAGAATACTAATGAACAAATGCAAAGAGGCATATCATAATATCTTCGTATCTGAATATATTTATTGAATAAATAAATTGTGTGTATGATATATTGTGTATATGCCTTATGTGTTGTCTTATTGATGACAGTACATCATAGTCTGTACTTCGTGACATGTACACTCCGATAAAACGCAATAGTTCTCTAGGATTTCACAATGGAATTCCACGAAAATTCGTAAATGTGTATCAACCAATATTTATCACAATCCCATCAGGTTTGTGATGAACTGACGGATTATTAACCATGATCTCAAGACCCGGGGCAGAAGGTGATGTCATAGCTGGAGGCGCCGAAGCAGGTGAAGGTGCTGCTTGCGTCGTCGTAGGCGTAGCTGTACGCCGCCGGGCACGCGGCCTTGAACACCTGCGAGTAGTTGGTCGGCCCGCACGCCGCCGGCGTGCCGTACTCGCCGGTGCAGCAGTACCGCGCGCTGCCGAACACGTTGCAGGCGCTCCGGCACGCGACGGCGCCTCCGCCGCCGGCTGCCACGACGCGCAGCTCCGCGGGACACGCCGCGTTCACGTCGCCGGCGCAGTCCACGGCCCGGCAGTCGCCGCCGCGGCCGCCCGACGGCGCGATGCGCGCCGGCACGTTGAAGCCGTCGACGAGGCTCACGTCGTAGAAGTCCTGCCCGCCCGAGCCGGCGGCGGCGAGGGTGACCTCGACGAGCGTCGCCGGCGGCGCCGGCCCGCGGCCGTCGCAGGCGACGTCGCTGGAGCCGCAGTCTGCGGTGGCGCAGGAGAAGCGGCCGGTGGCGGAGTCGGTGGCGCAGCCGGTGCGCGCCCAGAATGTGCCGGACCAGCTGCCGGAGGACGGCGCGGCGAGCTGGAAGGTGGCGGCCGGCGGGAGGTAGAAGCCGGAGCGCGCGAGCTGCGGGGAGCTGGCGCCGTTGAGCGCGCCCACCCACACCGGGTACTGACAGCCGTTCCTGAAGCTGAACGACGACGCGCCCTCCGCGCCCAGCGCTGCAGATCAACGCATGCAGCATAAAAATTGAGTCTTTTCACTCAAACATCAGTCATGCAGCCAGCAACTCAGCATCTAGTAGTTCATCAGTCAAATCATGTTTTGACAATTTCTACTTGATAATCCTTTGGTGTCAGGTAATTAAGGTTTGAGTAAGGCTCGTGATGTAAATATTGCATAACACTGCCATGTTAAATGAAACGTACAATGACGCAAAAGAAAAAAAGAATCCACAAAAAATACAACAATCGATTTTCTCATGCATGTATTGAGTTTCATGCATCAACCAATTTATTGCAAACTTAACATGCACCTCGCAATATGGTGCATAAAACTCTATATAGCACGAGTCATTTACAATCGACCAGTTCTATATTTCGGTTCTAAAAGAAATTGGTGGGGGAGCGAAAACCATTTTTACAAAAAGTAAAAAAAATCGGTTGAATTTTGGTCCAACATTTTTTAATTGAAATTTGCATTGTTTTTGGAGCCTAAAAGTTATGAAGAAAAATGTGTAAACAAATCAGTTGGATTTTGGTCCAAAATTTTTTAATTCAAATTTGCATTGTTTTAAGAAAAACCAAAAAATATGATGTAATATATGTATACCAAGCATTGAACCACAACCTCATGTAAACCAATGATTTCTATTACTACTAAGCGATATATATTCATTATGTTTTTGCAGTTTTGCTTTCAACAACCTTGTATATGAATAATCAATCCAACCAAAATTTGATTGTCTGAAATTTCGATGAATATCAGACTGAAAAACAAATCCCTGCCACGAAAACATCAAAACAAGAAAAAAAAAAGAAGAAACAATGGGAATAACATAGCAGTAATGTTTAGGCCGTACAATATATATATACCTCTGAGGAGAAGCTGGAGGAAGAGGACGGCTGGAATCACCCCGGCTCCATTGCCAGCCATGAACGGTTGGAGAAGAAGGTGAGCTACCGCCATGGCAATTAAGCAGCAACTAGGAAGAAGCCTCAAACTCGTAAGCACAAGCAGCATCTCATCTCGTGCTGCATATATATATAGCACGTACGTAGATCGAGCTAAAGAAGTACGTAGGCGATGGGCTGCAGGTAGGTAGATAGGTTGATGGAGAAAAGATAGCTAGGTGGATGGACGATGCGTGGAGGAGAGCAAAAGGCAAGAGAAAAAAAAAAAACTTCTTTTTTGGCGAATTTATCTGTGCCTCGATCGATCTCACGCTTGGCATGAGCTAGCTACTGTTACTGTTACAGCAGCATATATACTGATCACAAGAGAAAAAGGGGAGCGAGTGATTGGTATCACGTACGTACGTTCGCAGTGTGCTTACTGGCGATCTGTCTGATCACCATTAATTCCACCGATCGATTGGTACGTAGTTTAATTTTTTTCTTTTTTCTATTCGATTAATTTGGTGCTAGACTGCAGGTTTGGTAGCCATGAACTGAAGAAACCCTGAAGTCTGCGTCGATTATAGCTCTGCAGGAGTCAAATGACAGGTGAACTGATAAAGGGGCACCAAAGGACGCTTTAAAAAAAGTGGCTTCCTAGCTGCTGCCCGATTCAATGCAAGCCCCAAATTTCGCACCACAAATCTGCTAAGACTCGTTGGAGAGCTTGGGTGGTAGGCCACAAATCTCCAGTGATCACACACATTAATGCCGCTGGTGTCCTTCGTAATCTCATCTATAATGTTCTATAAGTCGATTGCTGAGATATGAAATGTCTCTTGGCTATATGTATCATGCCACTACTCTCATTGCCACACATCGAATAATTGTTCTCTCTATCTTCTTCGACATGGTCACTACCACCGGCGTCGACGGCCTTGCCAGTACCCCCCGTACCAGCTCCCTCCTCCTCCGATGGCGCACTGCTCTTTGCATCACACCCCCCCACCCCCCGACGATATCCTCGACATTAGTGACGTCGGACTCTCTCTCCCCGCAGCACGTCCACAGATCTCACCGCCGCTCATCAGACCACTATCCTACAGATCTCCGAGCCGGCGCCCATCAACGTCTTGTTATAAGAATTGAACCCAACTCTTCCATGAACCCCCCTGCGCAATGTCGCCGCTGCGCTTGTGGCCGTTGCCCATCGTGGCCCTTGCTAGACTCTCGTCGTCACCATCCTGACCGCCACCGGCCTCTCTCTTCCCTCGAATCTGAGTCTTGGTGGCGCGACACTAGACATCCTCCATTTAAAAATCCATAATTATTGCAGGTGGAATTGTTTTAGCATAAAAAAAACTTTAAAGGTTTTGAAAATGAGCATGTCTTCATCAAACATTTTCCTCTAGATGTTGCATTTAGAAGTTTCAAAGGGCAAATCAAAATTTAAAACATTTTCAAATGGTCATATCATGCTTGTACAATTTATTCCAATTTTTTTCAACATTAAATTATTTCTTTCCTTAAAAGGAAAACCAATTTCTTTAAACATTTATATTTTCAAATCATGTTTAAAAACTATTTCTAGCGCAAATCAAGGTTAGTTTTAACGTGCATCTCCTGTTCCAAACTAATTTTCTAATGCTTCCAAGACTATTTTATTTTCTCTAATAGGTTAAATTATTTTTTTACGGCCTTATATGTTTTTCTTTCTCTTTTTCAATTTCTCTTCATCTCCAAATGGACCCTGCCAACCATTCATCTGCATGAAAATATATCTCTTTTTCTCTCTCTTACGGACGTACTCATGTACCTCTGGAAAGGAAACATGTATCTGAAGACCCGAGCTAGACGGCTACAGGAGGTGAATAGACGACACAAATTTTCGACGCTACCAATTTCATCAAAATCGGAACAACTTGACAACTATGTGTACCCTTGTTTAGATAAAAAACCATGAAATAAGTGGAAATTTTGAAATCACAATCCTTCAAATTTTCTACACCCGTGTTGGTGAGTCATGATTTTTTTTTCTTTCAAATTTTAGCATCAAACTCTATCTAAATAAAATAACAGTACAACTCACGCACTAAACAACACACTCTCGTAGAGTAATATTCTTCACATATTTTTTCGGTAAATATCCCCGCAGCTTCCTCGATCGCCAACCCATGCCTAGGCCCATCGGTCAGATCAACTTCGCCACTAAGTAACCAACTCGCCACCCTACAGCTGTCCCTGACTTCTTGCCAAGCTTCTTGAGTACAGCACCTCATGTGACCGCCAAATCATCCAACCCGGTCACCTGCACGCCTCCAGATGCATCAGCCTCCAGCCGTCACCGCGAAGTGTCAGCCACGTACCTACCGATACCTGCATTACAGAGGTGAACACACACAAAAACAACACACCTTACCTCTCCTCCAAGGTTAGTTCATCATACGATCATCAAAATTGAATCTCGGGCTTAAAACCGAAAACATAGTGCCAAAACGCACTTAGCACAACTGTGCAGTCTAGGACCAACCCAAAATCTCAGAAAAATCCAACATTGCCTCAACAAGACAACTTCAAAATCGTTTCAAATTCATTCTTTGTCACAACCCCGGCTTCACCAGGATCTACCCATAATCTATTGCTAGTCTCAGAGATCAATGCTAGCAACTCATGAGCGACTTGGGTCGAGCATCACAACACAATCATCATAACTAAGAAAAATATTATAATGATGCAAAAGTAATTGTACCACAACCACTTATTATAATAGTTTTTCATAAATCCATATAGTAATAATATTCAGAGTAGCGGAAATCCAAATGATATGCAAGAATAAATATGACGATGCTCTCTAATCCGACCCTTCAACGATAGCTAGTTCCGCGAAGTCCGGCACAGAATCCTCCTGATCCTGCGAGCAAACCGGAATCGAATCTTCTCCTGAACAAATATATCCGTGGTTTGTATAGTGAGTACACGGCTACCCAGCAAGAATCCTTATATATGATCGCACGGGTATAACAAGAACAGGGTGGTTAATTTGCATAAACACCTATTCTAGTCAATATTAATTAAAGTGTTGTAAAATTATTTGTTGAACAATTAATGAAGATGATTGAACTCCCCAAGGTAACAAACAGAGCTCGGCTTCGAAAGCCCATCTGCAAAACTACACAAGCCTCGAATACTCATAACCAAAACCAACCCATCAGATTATTATTAAACACATGAGACTACCATGTACGAACTTCCTCCCCTCCCATAACCATGGGAACGGCTATCATGATAGTTTTAACTCTGTAGAGTGTAGCACACTTTACCCATAAGCCGAGTGAAACTTTTGCGTCTTAGCTCTTCCTTAGGAGCCTAGACCAAGTAACAATACAAGACGATTCATTAGTTCCTTCTGTTAACACTGATACCCCCTCTAAGGTTTAGACACTCGGGTCCTCCTCTTGAGCCAACGGATCGCAGCCCAATCTTTTCAAAGTAAAGTGTGTTAATAGTTTTCCCTAACTACTAAGCCAGGACTAGCACATGGTGCACACATGCTTAAGCTAGCACTTATGGTTGCTCTTGTATGGTTTGGCCGGATAAGCACACGCCCAAAGTCCTTAGACCAAGGTGACTACCTCCACCGCAATCCTCAATCTACAAAACCACCCGACTTGCCACCTTTAGTCAACACACGCCACGTAGGTTTTAGTTGATTAGGTTATTAAGTAACTCAGCACCTCCAAATATACCAAGTCACAAGATTAATAAATGATGAATAACCTAACAACTAATAACCCACGAGCACTAGCATCTGTGCACAAGGATAGGCTAAGAATAACAAATAAGACAGCAATAAATGGCTAATTCACAAGGTCAATGACGCAGTGTGAATATTAGGTTTCTACCCTTCCCATCATTTTATGCATGAGAAAAAAAATAAATAAAAACAATAAAAGGGTGAGTTTTGCAAAGAGGTAATTGTCGGTTTGCCCCCACAAGTTGTAGCGAATATCACTTAGCCCCTCGAACTTAAAGATTACTTTTTCGCCCCCCTAAAGTTGCTTCCGTACTTTTTTTGCCCCTTAAAGTTGCTTTTGCTTACATAAGAAGTTCTGCACCGTGAATCCAGTCGTAAATTAATGAGTTGGATGCTAGCTTGACATAGAATATGGTGATGAGTCATCCATATAGACTTATGTGGTTGACATGTGGGAAAATGTAATGATTTGATACTGTTTTAACCAAATCTGAGCCCACCGACATGCACACGATTAGGGTTCAATCGGTGAGAAAGGAGATTTTTACTTCACCCATATAGCCTCACAGAATGTCGTGGCCAACTTCTAAGCCATATCAGTGCCAACTCATGGCCAGATCATCAATCCACGGTATTGGATTCACGACGCGGCACTCCCTGTGCAAATGGAAGCAACTTTAAGAGCTCCAAAAAGTACGGAAGCAACTTTAGAGGGCCGAAAAAGTAATTCCAAAGTTCCGGGGGCCAAGTGAGACTTTTGTACAACTTTAAGGGGCAATAATGTACTTTTCTCTTTTGCAAACTAGGGACAGTAAGATGCAACTATCTTGCCTTTGGTAGTACTCAGCGTCTTGCCACTACAAGGAGAACCCCCTTTTGCCAACGCATAACTCACAATGTTTTCTTCATGTGTTGTATGGAATAATGGTAACCACGCATTTTTGCGTTGCAAACTCTAATCCATGGTATCCTAGGTGGATAACTACGGAATACATGTGTTGCAATTGATGCGTTGCCAATATGTTCAATTAGATTGCTTTATTTTTTTGACCTACTCTTAATAAAAAGGAAAAAGTCTACATCACCCTCTGAACTATTGACCTCCGTCTACTTAGCCCCCCAAACTTTGAAACCGGGTATTCTATCCCCTAAACTTGCAAAACCTGGCAAATCACCCCTGGAGCGGTTTTGTGGGTGGTTTTGACCACGTCGCAGCTGACATGGCGTTTTCATTTCTTTTAAATTATTTTTTTATTTTGGCCCACATGACAGCCTCCTCTCACCCTCTTCTCCCTGTCACACGCACTCTCTCTCATCTCCCCCTCTCTCTCTCTCTCCAGGGCGACGGCGGCGGGCGGCGCGGAGCGAGGAGGAGGCGTGGCCGCGGTGGCAGCCAGCGCGGAGCGAGGAGGAGACCTAGGCGGCGGCTGCGGCCGGCGCGGGGCGAGGAAGAGGACCGGGCGGTGGTGGCCGGCACAGGGCTAGGAGGGCGCCTGGGCAGTGGCGGCGGCCGGTGCGGGGCTAGGTGATGGCGGAAGGCGGCGGGCGGTGCCCAGATCCAGTGGCGGCGAGGAAGACGAGGAGGCGGCGGCGCCCGGATCCGTCCGACGGTGGGGAAGGAGAGGCGGCAGTGGGATCCGGTGGTGAAGAAGACGAGGAAGAGGCGGCGGCGCGCTGATTCGGTGGCAGCGGGGAAGACGAGGTGGCGGCGGCGCCCGGATCCGACCGGCGGTGCCGTTGTCGTCCCGTGTGGGGTGCACCGGAGTCCGCCCCGCACTGTCCCTGCGCCGGCGCCGCCGTCCCTACTCGAGGCCCTACTTTTCGGAGAAGGTAATGCCTCCACTCTTCGCTTTAATCAACCGCCCGGGGCGATGGTTGTCGTCCTATGTGATATCTGAATCTGCGCTTCTCTGCTTTGCAGACGGCCTTCAAGGGCAAGGTATTCATGGCCTATGTGACAAAGGCCATTTACAGGCTGCTTCTTTCATATTATGTCAACGTGAGCAAAGTTTCAGTCGTATGACAGGCACGACATTCTCCGTTCCATGGATAAAATAGAGGTATCTCACTATCGTTTTATTTTCATCTCTTTCTTTTCTCCAGATCTAAATGGGATGAATGCAAGTAAATAACTTCTTTTAATTTAATACAAATACATGACCTTTGCAGATAAATGCCTTTTGTCAGGAAGGGAAATGTTAAGTCGTGCTCTCATTGAATTGCTACTATTATTGTTCTTAGATATTTCTATCAAAGATATGTGTGTTTTCATTTGTTTGTTGTTGTAAAACTTACAAGACACGTATATGCTTTGATCTATTTGGTGCTTTAAAAAATTTCAGAAAAACCTATATGCATGCTATCTATACGGTTTATTTTCTTATTTTTGCTGTTGTCTTTCCTTACCACAAAGAGCAAATATGAATGAGTGTGTGCCTCACCTTGCCCAGTTGAACAAGAAAGATAACACCAGTATGGTGTGCCTTATCATCAGAAGTGGATCTTCCTTACCTGGTTTATGTATGTTTCTTTTCAACAAAGGTTTTGTTTTATTTAAGTTTTATTTATTATACTAATTAAGATGAGGTCGATGATATTTCAGGTTTGCCAGATCACCTATTTCAGATATTTTTGTTGCATCATGCAACAACAGATTCTGATGGAGATTTTCTTCAGGCAAGGCTCTATAGTTTTTACTTTTCTTATCTCCCCAATTTTGAAATTAGCAGACTACCATTGAAAAGAGTAGTAGTATGTTCAGGTTCAAACATTTGATTTGTTTAGGTTCAAACATTTGATTTTAGAGGGCCAATATTATATTCAAATCCAGATAGTTTGTTTTCTTACCCAGGTTAAAAGAAACTTGGATCCTCCACAATCTATACTGTATCTTTCGTCCTTCAAAACTAGCTGTTGGCTGATGCATTTCTCCTTAAAATACTGGTTGGCGGCAACTGCATCACTATCTATAATATTGGTCACCTGCTGCTGCATTTTCTTCTCCTTAAAATTTATAATACCTTTTGTCCTCATATAGTTTATTTGATCTTGCAGAATATTCCAGGAGATCGACTTACAATTGCATGGACTAGGACGGAGATGGAGAATATCAATGCGCCGACTTCTCAGTAGTTGTATAGATATTTACTATGTAAAGATTTTCTTTTGAAATTATGTTTCGTTAGTGGTTAGATGATATAACTGTAACGTAGATCCTATTTTGGGATCTTTTGTACAAGAATTCTTTGGAATGAATTTTTTTTTCTAACCCCATATTAGTGATTACTCTGTAAAATAATTTATTATCTATGTGAGCTTCCAGTTTTGAGGTAAAAAATAAATATACCACTGCAAAGTATTAATGCATAAAAAATATATTGGGTAAACATGATTCTATTAATGCAACATAGCAACGCATAAGAAGCGTTGCCATGTATCCGTTGTTGCTCCACAACGCTTTTCTGGGCATGTTACCAACGCATTCAAATGCGTAGAGATAGATGCTTGCAACGGCCCCTGTGGCCACGCATTTTAAATGCGTTGGTATAGATCCTAACAACGCCTATTGGAGCTTTTAACAACGCATGGATGCGTTGGTAAAGAGGGTTTCTCCTTGTAGTGTGCGGGCCTCCTTCTTGAAACTCCGGTAACAGCTCTGAGCAACGGAAACACGGACGGTCTACACGAATAATGCAAGGCCTCCTTCTTGAAACTCCGGGAACAGCTCCGAGCAACGGGCACACGGACGGTCTACACGAATAATGCAAGGCCTCCTTCTTGAAACTCCGGGAACAGCGCCGAGCAACGGGAACACGGACGGTCTACACGAATAATGCAAATGCATAAGAACAGCAACATTCACCACAGAACATGTATAAAATTCTAGGGGATTTATGGAAAATAATGACTCTGGAATCATCCAATTTGGAGTTCGGATGCTCCCTAAACAATTCTGAAAAGTTTTAGAAAAATCAGAAAAGGCTGAAATAATAAAACCGGTTTAAACAGAGAAAACTGGAGAACCAACCGAACCGGGCGGCTCGTGGCCTGGTGACAATGCCAGCGGCAGGGCGACACTCGGCGACAGCGGAAGGCGACGAGTGGCAAGACGCGACGGCGGCGGCTTTAGCCACTTGCGCGGCGACGCGTGGCGGTCTTGAAATTTGGCGTCGACGCACACGGGCGTCTTGGCGGCGGGCGGGCAGTGGTGGGCCTTGGTTGGCGGCGGCGGATCCGGCGGCGGGCGCGTTCGCGAGGTCGCTCGCGGCGGCGGCAGCATGAGCAAGCCGAAACTCCGGCGAGCCCGCTCTCCCTCGTTTTTGCACCGATTTCAACGAAACAGGTACTCATCTGGACCGTTTCGACGAGATCTACGCAATGGTGTGATCTACAAGGTGGTTTGCGCAAGGCACGGGGAGATTTACCCTAAATCTCACCTCGGGCTAGGTTTTGCGACTGCTAGGGTGGCTCCGGGGTGGCTCTTGAGTTGTGGTTCTGAGGGGAGGGTGTTGGGGTGCTTATATACTGCTCTGGTCGGCCAAGGGCAGGCCTCCAATAGGTAGAACTTGAATTGGGCTCCAATTCTACTCCTATAATAGGTTTAGAACTCCCCTATTTTTGGTATTTTTGCAAATAAACGAATTTGGACTTGGGCTTCTGTATCTAGGCAGGTTTAGGCCTCAATTATGCCTCCACCAAGTTTGGGCTTGGGTCTAGCACGTTTGCTTTGGCCGACGAGCTCCCGGCAGACCGGCGTCGCACTGCGGAAACACAGACTAGCCTTGGGCTTTGGACTTGAAATTGGAGGGTGGCTAATTCATGGCATTTAGGATTTTAGGGAACTTTTTCAGAATTTTTCAAAAAGGTCTTTTAGGGTTTTGGCTTAAACCTTAGTTTAAATTAATTAAAACAGGGATTCGTATATAACAATTCCCTTTTAATTTACTTTTGGGTTTTCGAAATTACAAGTGAATACGACAAAATAGAGGATGTCACTGTCGGGGATTAAATTATGGCCCATTGCCATGGCCCACTCCCTGACGGTCCGATCAAACAGCCTGTCAGGGCCCAGCTCCCTGGAAGGTTCTATCTGGCCCATATGCATCTGCCAACGGCCTCTGGGCCGCACGGTCGTGTCGGTCTAGGATTCGTGTTTGAGTCCTACTCGAACAAGAGTTCTGACGGCCACGTGAAGACCCTGGCGTGGTTTCCTGGATTGGATTAGGAGTCGTGATCCCCAAGATTAGGAGCTTGCCTTATCGCCTCGGGGTATGTTTGGCACGCCGAGTTCGATTCACGATCTCGTAGTTAGCCAGCCCGATATTCCCTCGGTAGGTCGGTTTGCTCGCACTATATAAATAGGGCCCTACGGTGTTTAGAGGATGCCCGGCATTGAGTCTTACATCCTAGCATCTAGCTCAGACCTTGATTGATAGATCCTCGCATACTACTCGCCGAGACCTGCTGATCTCGCCGAGTTCCACCTTGTAATCCTCTTTAATATAAAGAAAGGCCGGGCGTGGGCTATTATCTCTCCGAGAGGCTGAACCAGGATAAAACTCTGTCTCCTGTTTCATTTGTTGTTCGTGGTTGTTCGGCGTGTCTCCTATCTCAATCTTCAAGAACCTTGGTTGACTTGAGACCGATATTCAACCGTCGACACCGGCGCCGTCCGTGGGGACACGCAGATCGAGCATGTCGAACTCCGTCGGCGATCTGAGAGGTACTTCACGAGGGCTACGACTCGGAAGACGGAGATGTCTCGCCCCTGTCGATTCAGATCGATCTGTTCGGTCTCGAACGCTTCGCATCCGAGGCGGATGTCTCCGCTATATGGCGAGATAGCCTCGGATTGCACTCTGTCATCGACGCCGACTACGGAACGATGATCTTTACGACGGTTTAGATTTATCGATTCCAAGGCTATGTCGGTAGATTCCACCGTGGAGACACAAATGATGACACCGCTTAGCATACCTTCGCATGGCCCCCGCAGCATTAACATGGCCGATGTAGGAACCTCTGAGGATCCTGCACGGGCTGTGGCGGCTGGCGAGGTCGGGCAGATTAACTCTGCTCGGCATCAAGACGAGGCTGCGCTAGTCGCGAGCAAGACGTCATTCGCCGCAGCCTCGACGATTCCATCAATCAAACCTTAGCACGGTTTCGCGACCGGTTATGCGACGACGTCGCGACCCACCTCGCGTCTTGCGCTAAGTCTCCCGCGAAGCTTCCCTGTCGGGTCAATTCCCCGCGTGACCGGATTCGAGTCAGGCAGAACGCGGATGGTTCAGGGATCCCAGGACCCATAGATCAAAGTCGGGAACGGCTCGAAGCTATAGCAACGGTCCTTAGATCCACCAATCAAGTTGATCTCGCCCGCATTGGCGAATGCTGTTGCGACTAACCTAGAGCGACTGGCCGAGGGCCTAAAGTCTCTAGGAGAAGTCAACAACTCCTCGAGCAGCAGCAGCCAAAGCTGCCGGAATGATTCGGACAGCTCGATCGATCGCGTGACCCCGTCACCATCGGCGATCATCGCCCATGAGCAAGCTACCGTGGTCGCCGTCGCCGCTAAGTCCTCGTAGTCATCGCGACCACGGGGCAAGCGCGCGATGATCACGGACGGTCCCTCGTGAGGAGCGTGTCGCCGCCACCACGAGGAAGGAGCGTGGTGGATTATCCGGAGAGAGTTTCTCCAGCCGAGTCCTCCGCTCAGCGAGAGTTCCTCCGCGCAACAGACCAACGTCTTCTCAAGACTAGGTTCTGCCGGGGAAGGTGGCCGGTCATATGCTCTGGGCTGCAGGGCTTTCTCCGACGAGCTTCGGGCTGTCCGGTGGCCCTCAAAATTCAAGCCCGGTCACATGGAGAGGTACAATGGGACTCAGAACCCAGAGGAATTCCTTTCCATCTACGCTACGGCCATCATGGCGGCCGGGGGTGACGAGCTCGTTATGGCTAATTACCTCCCGATCGTCCTTGAGGGTGCCGCTCGGACGTGGTCGTTCAATCGCAAGAGGTTCCATCACTCATGGAACCAGCTTTGTGACGCTCTGATTGCTAATTTCCAGAGCTGTTACGTGCGTCTGGGCAAGGAGGATGATCTGCACCAGATGATCCAGATGAACGGGGAGACCCTCCGCAATTTCGTGAAGCGTTTCATTAAGATCCGCAACACGATCCCAAATATCTCGGATGAATCTGTTGTCCGCGCCTTCAAAAACGGAGTCCGCGACGAGCGGCTCACCCAGGATCTCGAGATCAATGAGACCTGGACCGCCAACGACCTGTTCAAGGCGGCTGACCGCTATGCCAACGCGGCAGAGCGCGTTCAGTACAAAAAGGCGTTCGACAAAGGCGAGCTGCCCGCCCAGCCTGGTGTGGATGAGAAGAAGAAGAGCAGCAGCAACGTTCCTGGTGACAAGAAATCCTAGAAGAAGAAGAACAAAGGTGATGCGAACAATACCGTCGCAGGTATGGATCGCGCACCTCCTCCCAAGGACGGGCGTAAGAAGCCCAACAATAATTACAAGGGCAAAAGCACGCTTTCGGGGGCGGACAAGGCAAGAAAGGTCCGAGCGACCGATTTTGCAAGTTCCACCAAAGACTACGGGCATGATATACGCCATCAGAGAACTTGGGCTGCAAAGCTCAAGATTTCTACAACGGCAAGGGCCCAATGCCCACCCCGCCTGAACATGGTGATACCGTAAGGCTAAGCGCCAAACCGACGATGGTGATCGGAAGATGATGGCGAATATCAAGAGCCCGTGAACCATATCGCCGCTCATTTTCGGCGGCTCGGCTTACACCTCTCGCGCGCAGCCTCAAGGAAGCTGCTCGGGAGGTCCACAACGTCGAAAAGGCAAAACCTCGGCTGAATCGATGAAGTGGATGAGGTCTCCATCCCTTCTCTAAGGAGGATTGCCCCATGGATGACCAAGCCTCGGCGGCTTCCATCGGTGGTCGCCCACCATCGAACGCGAGAGTTGGCCGTGTCTTAGTAGACGGCGGAGCGCTTTGGACTTGCTTTACGCTAAAGTCTTGGGCGAGATGCAAATTCCTCGCTCCAAGTGAAGGAAGTCGCAATGCCCTTCTCGGAATTGTTCCGGAGAAGGCATCAAACCGTTAGGGCAAGTTGTCCTTCCCGTCACCTTCGCAACCCAAGCAACTTCCGGACGAGTTGATCACTTTTGACGTGGTCGACTTCCGTCGGCGACAACGCAATCTTGGGCGAGCCATCTCTCGGTAAGTTCATGGTCGTGTCCCACCACGCTTACCATTGCGTGAAGATACCGGTCCTAACGGCGTGATCACGGTGAAGGGCAACTACAAAGTCTGCCTTTGGATTGCGACGAGCGATCCTTGCCTGATCGACCAGCTTCCGCCAGCGTGGTCTCAAGTTCCATGACCAAGTCTCAGACGCCCTAGGGTCTCCCTTCACCGGGGAGAAACCAAGGAAGTTCATTGCCGCAGACGATACTTCCAAGATAGTTCACTTGGGGGCGGTCTGGACCCCAAATAGAAAGCGAGCTTATTGCCTTCCTCCGAGCTAATGCGTATGTATTCGCCGGAGCCATCGACATGCCCGAGTCCCAAGGGAGGTAATCGAGCACAAATTGGTGTCCGGCGGACAAAAGCTGTTCGCCAAGCTTCGTCGCTTTGAATTCAAACAGGATCATCAAAGATCGACAGCAAACCGTCATTCTTTGGGTTCATCCGCGAGGTTGATCACACCGAGTGGTTAGCCAACCCCGTCATTGTAAAGAAGAAAGGCGGCAAGTGGAGGATGTGTGTCGATCACACAGATCTGAACGCTGCTTGTCCTAAGGACAATTTCCCGCTGCCTCGCATTGACCAGCTGGTCGATGCGACTGCGGACGCCCAGCTTCTGAGTTTTTTAGATGCTTACTCCGGTTACCACCAAATAAGCATCTCCCCCGAGGATGAAGAGAAGACTGCCTTCATCACCCCTTTCGCACTTTCGCTGCTCGACCATGTCTTTCGGTCTGCACAATCTGTTGGTGCCACGTTCAGCGCTTAATGGAAAGACCTTTCGAAGCAATGTGGAAAAACACGGAGGTCTATGTCGACGACATAGTTGTAAAGAGCAAGCATGCTCCAGATCATGTAAAAGACCTGGCAGAGACTTTTTGTAATCTCACCAGGCATCGAATAAAATTAAATCCAGAGAAGTGTACCTTTGGTGTTCGATCTGGAATGTTGCTCGGATATGTCATTGGCTCGCAAGGTATTTCTGCCAACCCTGAAAAAATCGAGGCCATTGAAAATATGCAGGCTCCAACTACCATAAAGGAAGTACAAAGCCTCACTGGACGGATGGCTGCTCTAAGGGTTTATTTCCGTCAAAGCTTAACGCGGCTGCCCTTCTTTAAGGCCCTGCGCAAGCACAATGGTTTCGAATGGACGGAAGAAGCCGACAAATCCTTCCAGGATCTGAAGCGATACCTGTCCAATCCTCCCGTCTTGACTACCCCGCGGCATGGCGAGCAGCTCCTACTGTACCTAGGTTGCACGCCACAAGCGGTGAGCGCAGTCTTGACGGTCGAAAGGAAGGCCTCAATGACCAATCTATTACGTGAGCGAGGTACTTCACGGATCAAAGGAGCATTACCCTGAGGTCCAGAAGCTACTCTATGCCTTGCTCATGTCCTCCAGGAAGCTTCGCCACTACTTCCAAGCGCATCAAATACTGGTCCCGACCACGTTCCCTCTGGGAGAAATCTTACGGAACAAGGAATCTAGCGGACGTATAGCCAAGTGGGCAATGGAACTAGCAGAGTTTGATCTGTTATTTGCTGCCCGAACTGCTATCAAGTCACAGGTCCTAGCTGACTTTGTCGCTGAATGGACTTGCCCGCCCAAATCCTGAGGAGCTCCCGAGCAACCCGATGAACCCCTTGGACCATGTTTTTCGATGGCTCGCGACCGAAACTCGGGGCTGGTTTTGTTCTCATCTCCCTCAAGGAGAGCAACTCGATATTCTATCCAACTACACTTTGCGGCGACTAACAACGCCGCGGAGTACGAGGCCCTCCTCGCGGGACTAAGAGCGTGCAAGTCGCTTGGTGTCCAACGGCTGACTGTGAAGGAGATTCACAAATGGTCATCAATCGTTAACAAGGAGTATCGGTCTTTGCGATAACTCAATGGCGCGATACCTGGTTGAAGTGAGGAAGTTGGGCGGCATTTTCGATTTTTCGGTGCTCTTCGTGCCCAGGAAGGACAACTTCCTGGCCGACCAGCTATCCAAGTATGGATCCTCACGCGAACCTGCTCCGGCAGGGGTGCTCGTCGAGCACCTTCACAAGCCCTCAATCACGTCTCCGGACGAGGCAACAGAGACAGGTGGTGCTGTCTCCGTCATCGAGCAGGCTGCGGACTGGACAACGCCATTTGTCCGGTACCTTGCAGATGGGACCCTGCCCGACGACGTAGCCGAGCGTTCCCGGCTTACAAGGCGTGCTGCTCCATACAAGCTTGTGGACGGCATCCTTTACCGCCAAGGTGCTCTGGGAGTTCTCTCCAAGTGCATCTCGCAACAGGAGGGTGTGTTCCTTCTTAGGGACATACACGAGGGTGCCTGTGGCAACCACGCCTCCTTCAGAACTCTGGTCGGCAAAGCGTTTCGCATGGGCTATTATTGGCCCACTGCGTTACAAGATGCCCGGGACATCGTGACTAAGTGCAAGGCTTGCCAATTTCACGCCCGGAAGGCACACAAGCCCGCCCAAGAGCTCCAAACAATCCCCCCATCTTGGCCTTTCTCCACATGGGGTCTGGATCTGCTCGGCCCATTCCCTAAGGGGTACAAGGGCTATACACACCTGCTCGTTGCCATAGACACTTTTACAAAGTGGATTGAGGCAGAGCCTGTGTCGTCTCTTCACGCCAAAACGGCCGTTCGCTTTTTCAAAAGCAACGTGGTCACGCCGGATTCCCCATAAGCGATCACGGATAACGGTACCGATTCAAGCGAGCTATTCCGTGAATATGCGCGAACAACCGGGTACCACGCAGTGTTTCGCCTCGTGGCACATCCACGAGCAATGGAGCGATCGGCGAGCTAACGGACAGATAGTCCAGGTATCAAACGGCGGGTATTTGTTGCTCTCGCCGAGCACAACAAGGCACAGGTTGACGGTTCCTTCCGTCCTCGGGGCGATTCGCTTTCTGACGGCCACCGGGCGGCCGGGAAACTCCTTTCCAACTGGTCTATGGTGCGAAGCCATCCCGCCACGAAATCGTACTCGGTTACGCCTCGCCGAGCTCGGTCAACTTAGTTGACGACGAGCAAGCGCCTCCTCGATCTCGATCTCCTCGAAGGCACACGCGACCGGGCACAAGTCGAATGGCGCGCTACCAAGCAAGATCTTCGCCGCACGCCGCCAAGTCGATTCGACCTAGGGCTTTGAAGGCGGGCGACCTCGTTCTGCGCCGTGTCGAGAACTTGTCCAATGCCAACAAGTTAACTCCTCGTTGGGAGGGCCCGTTCATGGTCGTTTCTTACGCTTTCGCCGGGCTGTTCGCTGGCTATGGAGGGCGGGAGAGAGCCGACCAAAGACTTGGAACATCGACCACCCGTAAGTTCTTTGTGTAGGTCCTCGTTTGTTTGCTTAGCTTTGCGCTTTTTGTAAACTTCGCGCTCGGTTCGTCCAAGTCTCTCGGGCACCATGTAAAGTTCAATCCAATTCTTGATGAATCCTCGTGGCCTCTGTGCCCTTTTCACTGCTTTGTCTTCTCGCACTACTTTCTCTCTGGTAACACTTGATGGCTGCCGGTCTTGCGAACTCTTGGCTCCATAATCTTAAGGATTGTTCCCTACCCGTATCTAGTTTCGACAAGTTCCTAAACTCGTGGTTGCGTAACACGGCCTTTCCACCTTGCGGCTAAGTTCGCTCTCGTAAGCCCTCCGCGGCGGAGGCACTTCTCGCCGGCGCGACCACTTGGTAAAGCTCGCTCTCGTAAGCCCCATGCGGCGAGGCACTTTCCTTGTTCGGTTACTCTCGAATCGCCTAACTTACGCCAACAAGCGGACTACGGAACGAATCGAGCAAGGTGCGGTGTCGCTCTTTCTCCCTACGCACATGCTCGAGTTCGCAAACTTAGGTTCTCGAGCATCGTCTGCACGGGGCTAGGGTGTCGCTCTTTCTCTTGTGCACTGTTCGGGTTCGCAAACTCGTGGTTTCGAAACAGATGCACTGTGGGCCGGGAGTTAGGCGAGCGCCTACCGGTTTTCTTAAACTTCCTAGCTGTTAGCTTTTCTCTTAGTTTCGCTCGTTCTTGTCTTTTTTTGCTCTCTCTTTGCGGGGAAAAGGGTAAGTCTTTATTAACAAAATTTACAGTACAAAAGTCCATCTCGGGTTCTGACCCTCTGACTACCTAGAAGCGAGTTGCTCCTTGAGCTCCTCGATCACTTCCTTAAGGCGCAGGATTTCCCTTGGGCTTTGAACCCCTCTCGCCTCGGCTCGGAGACGATCGGCTTCCTCCTTGCTGCTCTGGCCTGCTCCGTCGCCAAGACGGAGAGCCTCGACCTCTTCGGTCTTGGTCCGCACTGGTCGGTCGAGCCTCGCCTCGACTAACTTCATGCTTCAGCGGTCTTGAGCTGCTCGTCCAGCTCCTTGACCTTCTTCTCCGCGGTGATCGCCCTCACCGCCATCCCGCGCATCTCCTCAATCTCCTCCTGTGAAGCCCACAGGGTTGAGATCCTAGCCTGGAGTCCCGCGGATGTCTGCTCCTCCTTGGCGAGCTGGGCTTTAAGCTTCTTGGCTTCCTCCGAGAGCTGGTTCCGCCAGTGGGACGCCTCAGCAAGCTGCTCTTCAAGCCACTTCGTGCGGCCCGGCATCTCCTCCATGCACTTCGCCTTCACGGCTTCTTGCTGCTCCTCCTCGGCTTCCTTTAGGAGAGCTTGAGAATGCCTCTCCTTGGTCGGTTTGGCCTTGAGCTTCTTCGCTTTCGCCTTGGCTGCTCGGCTTTGGGCAGCAGAAGCCTTCTGCCGAGATCCCCGCTCAAGATGCCCGGAGGAGGCCAAGACGGCGTCGTTCGATGGTGACCCCATCCTCGAGTTCCGCCATGGTGTCCCTGAAGACCTGGGAGGGAAGAACAAGTTAATTACGTTGCGATGACGTGGCTAAGCTGAATAAGATTCGGCCTTAGTGTTTACCTTGCCAAGTCGGCGTTTCAGTCCGCGACGCAGGCGGTCCTCGAGGCCATGCGTCACGAAGCCCCGCTCGTGCGGGATGAGGCGGGCGCGCTCTTGCCGACGCCGCCTTGTTCGCTCCTTCTTCTTGCGGGAGCGCATCTGCTCGGGAGCTGGAGCGACGGGCGAAGCGCTTTCGTCTCAAGGCCCTTCTCCTCTTCCTCTTCCTCTTCCGCCTCGACGTCTTGAGCGAGGCCGAGCCGCTCCGCTCGGCGGCGCCGTTGTTTCCACCGGCAGACGACACCTTTCGGCCTGCTCGGGCTTCTTCTTGTTCCCGGCAGTGGGGTCTCACCTTGCTCGGCGGAGAATCCCGTCGCTTCAGGGGTGAGCTACCCCTGCGTCGAAGTGCCTGGCGGTACCGGCTGCTCGGTCCTGCCCTGGGCAGCCTCCGGAGCCATCGCCTTGGCTCCGAAGTCCGTGGCGCCACCCGCCGCTACTTTTGCCTCCAGCCGCTTCACCGCGTCTTTGAGCGCGTCGATCTGCTCGCTGGAGCCCGGCGGCAGCAGGCTCCACGCTGCTAGCTTGTCCTTGAGGCTCGCCACCCTTAATCGCCGTGGCCGCGCTGCAGGTGCTCGGTAGCGAGACCGCTCAACCGCCTCCTCGGCGTCGTCCGTGGCGGTCTCTTCTTGGGCAGCTGATGAACGAGAGTTGATCGTTAAGTCTAATGCGGTCAGAAGGTGGAAAGATCAAAAGATCGATTTCTACATACCTGCCGTGGAGGGCTTAATCCAGATCTTCTTCGCCAGAACTTTCCGCCTTTTCCTCGGGGGCTCCTTGGCGGGTTCTCCGCTTTGGCCCTTGGGGTTCATATGATGAGCTCAGCTCTCCGTGAGCCGAGCACTCCTCTCAGCAACGCAAGGAGTTTCTCCTTGCGCGCGACCTCCTCCTCGAGTCTCCTTTGCTCGGCGACCTGCTGTAGCCGCGCCATATGGCCCGGGTGAGCTTGCGTGTAACGCCTAAGCCAGAGGGCCATGGTCTTTACCTCTTCGTCGCTCTGCTCGGCGAGGAGGGAGGGGCTTGGTCTCTTCTCGCTGGGCTGACCACGCGCCCGCTTGGTCTCGCCTGGGCGCCTGTCGCCAAGTTGGTTTCTTGGACGGTGGCGGCCGCCATGGCGCGGGCGAGCTCCGCGTCGGCTCAGCCGCCACCTTGGGCTTTGTGGCCGCCTTGGCCTTGCCCTTCTTCGGCTTCTCCTTCTCGGACCAGAGAGATCCTCGACGATCCCTCCGAGGATCAGCTGGTCCTCCTACGCGTTTTGAGAAGCGAGCGTCAAGATTAAAACCAGCAAGTAAATCTAGCAACACGGGTGGGGTGTAAGTGATTTACCTATTCTGTGCGGATGAGCACATTCCTCGGACAAGTGTAGGCCACCTCGCCGGTGACCTCGCTGTCCTTCTTCGCCGTCTTCAGCATGGCGTCAACCCGCTCGGTCACCCATGCGTCGGTCGGCATCTCTGGCCCGGGCAGATGGAATCGTTAAATTCCTGTTCGGAGAAAACGATCAATGAAGAGGTTGAGTCTTAAAGGCACTTACCCGTGCTCTCCCTTGTGATGTCTTCCCATCCCTCTATCTTGTAGAAGGGATAGGACCTTCTCCGCAGCGGGCAGACTCTGTTCGCTGTGAAGTCCCGGATGATCTCCCTGCCCGTGAGCCCAAGGCTCACGAGGGAGGCGATCTTCCTTGTCGCATGTACCAGTCCTCGGCACTCATCTCCGGCCGAGGCATTGGCGTTCCTTCATGGCGCCTTTCCGTGAAGATGAGTTTGTTGTCGCCACTCCGCTTGTCAGAACCACCTCACCCACCATCGCCCATTGAGTCAAGCGGAGGTGGGCGAGGGTGTGCGCGTCGTCGGCGGTGGCCCGAGCTTGAGGTAGTAGCACCCAGGCAACAGCCGAAGCGGCGGAGCTGCTCCTCGTCCTCAGATAATAGTGGAGGAACATTGCTGGTGGATCGATTCTCAGATAGCCTTCGCACATGTGTGCGAAGACGGCCATCTGGAGGATGCTGTTCGGATTGAGGTTCGCCACCTCCAATCCGCTAATGTTTAAGAAGGCCTCAACGAAGTCGCTTTCGGGAGATCGCAACCCGCAGAGCGAAGCTGTCGAGGTTAACGAACTCTCCCTCCAGGCTGACTCGGAGTATCCTCCTCTCCGGCAGCCTCCAGCTACGGTGTCGATGTGGCCCTCCTCCTCCCAGATCCTAAGGTCCTCCTCGGTCGAGGCTAGTGCGGTGAACTTGGCCATAGCGGTTCCCGAGATTGGACGAGCGGGGTTGGTGGTGGAGTTTGGGTGCTTGATGCTTTGAGCGCCAGTCGGATCAAAGGCTTAGAGAGGAAAGGCGTGAGAACAGAGTGGCTGGCATGGGCGGCTTGGGTGCTTTATAGTCCCGTATAAGCGACTCTGCAACGGTTCGATCCCAAAGCGGCTAGTTTTTACTTGCAACGGCTAGGTAAAACGGTCGCTTTGTTTTCCTTCTTGCAATGACAGAAGTTACCGTTGGAATCGCCAACGGCTATTTTTTCCAAAGTTCGCGCCGAAGGTGAGTGCTCTGCTTGGATGATGTCGTTCCTGTTGAAGCGACGGAGTTGCTCGGCCTCGATCGGGTTTGTTCGGTCTCGAACAAGTCTTGTTCGGTTGAACCATAACCTGTCGATTAAGCTTGTTACACGCTTTTGTAGCGGGGAAAAATACCCTCTTCGTGACTTAGAGTCTTAAGAGGAAGACCCCTCTAGTGAGTCCTTCCACTTGAGTCTCGGGGCTAGCTGTCGGGATTAAATTATGGCCCATTGCCATGGCCCACTCCTGACGGTCCGATCAAACAGCCTGTCAGGGCCCAGCTCCCTGGAAGGTTCTATCTGGCCCATATGCATCCTGCCGAACAGCCTCCTGGCTGGCACGGTGCGTAACGGTCTAGGATTCGTGTTTGAGTCCTACTCGAACAAGAGTTCTGCGGCTACGTGAAGACCGGACGTGGTTTCCGGATTGGATTAGGAGTCGTGATCCCCAAGATTAGGAGCTTGCCTTATCTGCCTCGGGGTATGTTTGGCACGTCGAGTTCGTTACGATCTCGTAGTTAGCCAGGCCCGATATTCCCTCGGTAGGTCGGTTTGCTCTGCACTATATAAATAGGGCCCCTACGGTGTTTAGAGGGATGCCCTGGCATTGAGTCTTACATCCTAGCATCTAGCTCAGACCTTGATTGATAGATCCTCGCATACTACTCACCGAGACCTGCTGATCTCGCCGAGTTCCACCTTGTAATCCTCTTTGATATAAAGAAAGGCTGGACGTAGGGCTATTATTTCTCCCGAGAGGCCTGAACCAGGATAAAAACTCTGTCTCCCTGTTCGCTGTTGTTCGTGGTTGTTCGGTGTGTCTCCTATCTCAATCTTCAAGAACCTTGGTTGACTTGAGACCGATATCTCAACCGTCGACAGTCACATTCTTGTCACATATATTCATCATCACCCAAGGGGACACAACACATGGGTCTCAACACTTCCCCTTAATGAATATATTGAAAAACCCTCGAAAATCATTTTGAAGTTTTTGGATTTTGAACAAAAGCATTTTGGAAATATCAAATCACGCTTGGAGCAAATGAAAGAAACATGTGTTCATTATCTCCAAACTGTGATCCCCCCTTTTCAAGAAAACTTGTTGATTTACTTTTTCAATTCTCCCCACTTTTTGCAATATAGACATCAAGAAAGTGAGATAACAAGCACAAGGCATGATGCAAATGCAAATACAAATAATAGGGAGCTTTGAAAATTATACATTTGAACGTGAAGCACATGGCAAGAATGCTCGAAGCAATACAAATTAGTTCGGTGGGCAACAACAACGTCACTGGTCAACAAAGTACGTATTTTGCTGAATATTATCTGCTATAAAGGAATGAGTTCAAATATTTCATTGATTAGCTTATTTGCAATCCTATCAGAAGAGACTACTGATGCATTCGACAGACACGGACTGTTCAGATTATTCACCATCTGGTCTCAACAATATAAACAATAAGCAAAATATGAATGGTAGTCTAAGTCCACAAATTTCATGTTAAAATCTTGGTGCAATTTAATTCGGAATTGAATCACTACTATAAATCTGTGATCACTCTTTTTTTAATGTCAGATAAGGAGAACGATGACACTGTGGATGTGGACAGGCCAATGTCCTTAAAGGCCCCCCAACATCTCCAGTGGTGGAGATAAGCAAGTGGCCTTGGATCAAACGAATTCATCCACTAAGATTGAAGGCTTAAGCGGCAAAAACAAGGGCGCAGTATAGGATCACACATCAACACAAGATGATCAGAATATCACCTTACCTGAAGGACAAGGTTAGTTCAGTCATCTGATTTGGTTACTACTTCAGGAAGCAACGAAAGCAGCATATAAGTAAAGATGAGAAATCCCAGACTTTGATTGGGTTAGTATCCTCTACCTCAAACCACCAATCATCTATGCAGGGGATGGTCTTTGTAGATGTGATGAGGAACCCTATAAATGGCTTCTACCACGGTAGCAGGAGAGGTAGGATCAGAGCCACTCGACGAATCAGATTCTATAGCTAAGAGTCTAGAAAAGCAAGGTGAGAGATGAGTGAAAGCAGAAGGTAAGGGATAAGACTGAGAAATAGCACTGAAAATTGGAGACGCCACCGGTGAAGCTAAGTCATGGTCGGGTTCTAAAGAACCATCATCTTAAATGATCTTCTACGCAACAAAAATTGGCTCAAAAAACAAGTTTGAACCTGAGATATCTGGCCTTGCCCCCGACATAGCCTCATTAAAGGTCATCTCACAAGCCTGAACAACTTTATGCCCCTCACTATCCTATACGCGGTAATTCACCACAGAAACTTATACCCAAGAAAAATGCCATATGAAGATCGATATTTAAATTTGCCCAAAATTTTAGATTTTATAATAAAGCACTTGCATCCAAAAACCCTAAAATTTGAAACACTTGGATTATGACCATATTGAACTTTATAGGATGTGCGATGCAACTTGGAGCTCAGTAACACCCTGTTTGACACATAGCATGCAGTTGACATTGGCTCAGCCCAGAAATGCTTAACATATAATATTCATCAAGCATTGTTCTAGCCATTTTAATCAAGGTGAGGTTCTTTCTCTCCACAACACTATTTTGTTGTGCGTTGTGTGGAGATGAAAACTGATGCTTAACACCAGAATCAAAATAGAAGTTTTGAAACTGTGCATTCCTGAACTCAGTGCCATTGTCTGAACGGATTGCGCGAAGCACTCTTGGGAACTCAATAGAAAGATTACGAATAAAGTAACGAAAATGGCCAAATGTTTTATTCTTGTTCACCATGAAATAGACCCAATAATAGCGAGAATAGTAATAGATAACAACGAGCACATACTACTTACCACTCACAGACTGCACACGAGAGGGACCAATAATGTCATGAAGCAATTGCCTAGATGCATTAGTCATCACTAGGGAAACCGATGGGTGAGCAGCAGCTACCATCTTCCCATGCCCACAAGGAGCACAAACTATGTCATTGACAATCTTGAGTTTCATCAAACCACAAATCAGATCCTGGCTACTAACTCTGAACAAGTGATAAACAACAATGTGACCCAGTATCCTATGCCAGAAAGAGGTGTCACGAAACTTTAAAGCAATCAAGCAATGAGAAGAGCCAACTGAAGATCAGAAATCAACACGAAAAACTCTCCCAAATCTGTAAATCCCATAAACAAAACTTTCAAAAGAATAAAAAATACAACTTTCATTCTGCTTAACACTTATCAGTCAGCTGAGAAACCAAAAGCAAATTATAGTGAAGCTTGCTAACAAGGGCCACATCCTTAAGGACAACCTAGTCACTAACATGGATAGAGCCTCGGGCGAGCACACGACCTGACGAAGCATCCACAAAGGTGATTTTCTCACCCTGGGACTCACAGACTAAGGTGGAGAACCACTGAGAGTTTCCTGTCATGTGGCGAAAACACTCGGAATCGATGATTCACATGTCCCTTTTCCCAGGCCGACGCGCCTAAGTTAATGAGTGAAGAAACGTGGCTCAACATTGCGAAATAGCAGTGCATCTTTTGGCATCCAATATTGAGTCACACAACCATACCGAACTAACTCTGCTCGGACTAGACCATGCCTTCTAGCAGGAAAACATCCTGACGCTGGATTAGAAGTAGCCTGCCGTTAAGCTTTGGCGGGTGCATCTTGTCCGCGCTTCCTACCCTTCTTGCCATTCCTCCACCATGGACTTGGCACCTCACGTCGTGGACGCTCACCTTTGTAACCAACAGGAGGTACATTCTTGAGGACGACGCTGCTCACGCCTAGATCGGCAACAGGACGAGCAATAGAAGGTAAGCTCCAAGTCCTAGGCATGTACCCACCGGTCTAGCATGAGATGGGATGAAACTATGTGCAGGTTTCTTAATAGCTACTTGAATTCTAGCTTATTCCTGTACTCCTCACGTGCTTTCTTAACACGACGGAAACAATTCTGCTCAGTGTGTCATATTCTATCTCAGAAGGTGGAAACTACTCCTCTGTCATTTTTAGGGGCAGGAGTGGTAGGGGAACACTCTTTCTAGGTGGACTCTATAGAGCATTCTTCTGAGACTGAACAGACTGTGTGTTAGGAGTTTCCCTAACTATCCTTGTGGACCTAAAAATAGTAGTCTCAGAAACACTGTCCCTAAGAACAACTGTTTGCCCGTTGCCCTTCTAAGGACTCTAGGTGGGTGTCTCTTAATGTGCTATAGAAAATTATAATCTAGACCTCTAACCCTTGATATCTTACTTTTGTCAAGTATTAAGTTCAGCTTCCGTTTGCCCCCAACAAACTTCTCAAGTGTGCTCATGGGGTACTCGCACTCCTGATGGAGTTGGGGAAAAAACCCTCAAGAAGAGGAAGAGTGTGATAGAGTTAGATGAGTGTGCAGAGGGATCAAGATAAAGCATGATAGGGTTCATCAAGCAGACAGATTCTACATCAGAAGTGAAAAGGAACAAATTATTTCTGGCATCATCTAGTTCTGCTACAAGCATAACATTAACTTTTCTAAGTTCTTCATTAAAATCAAGCACCTTATCATGAGTTCTCCTTAATTAATTGAAATCATACATGACCATATCAAACTCTGACCACCCATCAGAGTCAATAGGCTTGGGAACATGGCTATATTTTTTATTCTCTAGTTGGATAATGACATTCTTAAAATGCATTTTTAATTCATCTAATTCTAGAGTAAGCATCCCACAATCAGAGCAAGCAGAAGGTTTAGCATGTTTTAGTTTAAGCTCCAGAGTATTTTTCTTGGCCAAGATCCTAGTGTACCTATCATAAAGTTTAACTAATGCCTCCAATAGTTCAGAATAGGAGGGACCTTATTCAACAGTTACCTCATCATCGTCGGTGTGGTAGACGTCCGAGTTGCTGCTGCCACTGTCGTTGTGTGCCATGAAGCACATCCCGGTGTAGTTGACGTCGTCGTTCTCCGTTGGCTCATACTGACCATCATCCGATCGTCCATCCTCCTTGTCGGAGATGATGGCTTCTTATAGAGCGGCCAGCACCTTCTCGGCCATGCGGCGTCCCTTCATCCGCTGATTAGGTGGCTTGTTCTTGTCACCTCCACCACCGGCCTTGATTTTGCAGTTCTTGTTAATGTAGGCGTTCCGTGCCGGCGTGACGTAGTCGTTCCACTTCTCTCATCCGGACATGGGACAATCACACTTGATGTGATTGAGACCACCACAACCAAAACACCTCATGATGCCTCTCCTTCGATCGACCACTTGTCTGTAAGCATGTGAGAACTTGCTGGCCAATAAGGCAAGCTGCTCCTTAGTAATATTGTCCATCTGATCATTGGACAACTCACGGAGGGCAGAGAAGGAGAAGCTGGCAACATCAGAAGAACCACGACCAGAGGGGTCAGCTATTAAAGCTGTGGATGAGGAACTGGCTCTTTCGGAAGATGCTCAAGTTCGCGCGTCTTGAGAATAGCATAGAGCGCTTCAAAGGTCAGTGTCGAGAGATCGATTTCCTGTCGGATTATTGTCACCTTAACATCCCAAGCCTTAAGATCCAATATAGAGAGAAAGTGCCTGGTGATCTCTGAATTGGTATATTTGACTTCAATCGAACGGAGATCGGCAAGAATCTTGGTGAAGCGGGAGAAACATGAGTCAAACGTTTCACCTGAATTTTGAGTACATCGATTGCACTCTCTTTTGTGTTGGTATTGTATCACCATCTTAACTTGAGCCATCCCCTCATGGTAAGCCTGGAGGGTCGTCCAGATTTTGTGGGTTGTGGTGATGTCCAATACCCGCTCGTACTCCTCTTTGCTAAGGCCTTGAATCATAAAAATTTTGAGCTTTTGTATTAAGCTCCACATCGATTTCATCTGCGGCCGTCATCTCCTTGGGTAATTCATATGGGTTCTTGATCTTAAGCAAAATATTGTAGCCCTGAGCCATCACATATTCTCCATCCTACCCTTCCAATAGAAAAAATCGGCTCCAGAGAACACGGGGGGTATGGTGGAATAATTGTCCGCCATAGCTCAAATCGCAACACGAATCGGCTAAAAAATCGGTCAAGATTTATAAAAATAGCACCAAACCAAATGCTCTGATACCAATTGAATACCCAAGCTAGGCAGCTAGAGGAGGGGTGAATAGGCACCACAAATTTTTTACACTACCGATTTCACCAAAACCCAAACAACTTGACAACTATGTGTACACTTGACTTGTTTGGATGAGAACCATGGAATAAGTGCGAATTTTGGAATCACAATCCTGGTTCTCAAGTGTCCAAACAAAAAGGAATCAATTCAAACTTGCTTTTAGAAAAGAGATCAAGTCAAAACATCAAAGTTACTTTCTAAAAAGCAAAAATCAGATTTCAGAAAACTTGTCTTAAAAGAAAAGAGTGGTTCCTACTGTTGGAAAGCTTCAGAAACTTTCAAACTTTCGCTACACCCATGTGGGTGAATCATGATGTTCTCCAAATTTCATCATCAAACTCCATCTGTAGAAAATAAGAAAAATCGTGCACCACGAACTGTCAGAAACTCGAGAATGCAAGTTTGGGGCTCTGTATTTATCTCATAGCTCCCAAACGGGAAACAAGTGGACTTCATATTTTTAACACAGATGGGTATGTGCGTCATGCATCTTTTTAAACTGGAATCATCCAAAAATGTTTTTTATAGATTTTTAAAAAATATTTTACTGACTGTTGCGTAGAGGAAAGTTTATTTACAGATTTGAAACAAATCATGAACTTGATCTCTTGCCTCTCATATGGTCACAAAGAGTGTGGCAAATCATATTAGCAACCTTAAGGCATCATAGACCATCAAGAAACAGTACGAAATCACCCAAGTTCATCTCCAAATAAGAGCTCCAAAATGAAAAACGAATATAAGAATAACTATAAGCAAATCAACACAATATGTTCATGAAAAATAATTTCATTGCATAAAAGTTGGAGGATTACAAACCACACTGAATATGGTCACAAGCACTTTAGGTGGCACCCTTACACACCCAACTCATCCTCTCTATTTCTGAAATTTTCAACTCTAAGTGGAAGAGAAGGAGGTGCTCCCCTCCCCCTCTATTTATATCCCAATGGTGAGATTCCCTAAACCCTACAACTCATCTCCACCCTTCATTTGAGGATGAGTGGTGTACAACTCACACATTAAACAACACACTAAAATAGAGGAATATTCTCCACATATTCATTTGGGAAATATCCTCGTAGTTTCCTCGGTCGCCAGCCCACGCCTAGGCCCACTGGTCAGATTCAACTTCGCCACCAAGTAACCGACGCGCCAGCCTCTAGTTGTCTCAGACTCCAAGCCATGGTGAAGCTTCTCAAGTACACCTCATGTAACCGCAAGATCATCTAACCCAGTCGCCTGCACGCCTCCAGACGCACCAACCACCAGCTGCCCCCTCGAAGCGTCAGCCACTTACCCGTTGATACCTGTATCACATAGGTGAACACACACAAAAAACAGCACACCTTACCTCTGCTGCAAAGTTAGTCCATCATACAATCATCAACATTGAATCCCGGGCTCAAAACCGAAAACATCGTGTCAAAACGCACTTAGCACAACTGGGCAGTCCAGGACTAATCCAAAATCTCAGCAAAATCCATCAATGCCTCGGCACGACAACTTAAAAACCGTTTCAAATTCATCCTTGTCACATATATTTATCATCACCCAAAATGGGATCCTCCACATGGGTCTCAACAACATCTTATTGGAAATATGAACCATGAGATGAACCATAATATCAAAGAAGGACAATGGTAAGATCATATCAACTCTAACCATCCAGATTATCGACCACGTCATCCCGCAGATTATATACCTTATCTAGATCGATGATCTTCTACGATACAAAGTTGAATAACTAACACAACTTTATAATTGTCCCTCGAACAAAATCTGGCAGAATACGTCTCATTGCCACCAGGAGAAACTATGTCATCAACATGTTTATGGGAGAAATTGACAATCATGGGATTTCAGTTGTATGATTTTATTCTCTTTCGTGTTTATGAGTCTTCTTATGTTCGAGTAATACCCAAAAGAGACCTTCACACTATTCAACCACTTGATCATGCTTTTTTTCTCTCTTCTTTGCTCAAAGTGTAGCGCACAGGATGTAGTTAATGCTACCCTTCCCTCTGTTTTCCGAATGTATGTCGTCCATGAGTTCCAGTAGTCGAAGGTCTTTTCGTGCTTGAAGTGTATCATTTGATTTGTCGTACATATCTAGGAAGCCTAAAAGGTTCATGCAAACAGTCCTATGAGTGGTGGACCTTTAAGTCTTACCAGTAAGGTACCAAAATATGAGAAAATTGCACCGTCGCTCCCTGAACTTGCAATGTTTCTCACTTATCCCCCGAACTTGTATTTTACTTTCTTGCCACCCTAAACTTTTCTCTGTTTGCACGGTTACCCCAAAACTGTTAGGGAAACCGTCAAACGCTGGCATCATAGTTTAGGTGGAAGTTAAAGGCCGGGGCGGAAGCCACATTGCAGTTAAATGCTGATATGGCTAGCCACATGTGTACTAGAATAACAAAAAGAGTGAAACTCACTTAATTGTTTTTAAAGAAATTACAAATTTTTGAAAAAAACCATAATTAGTTTCTACAAGAGTTTGAACAACAAAAATTCAAAATACACAAATCTAAAATTTTCAAACATCAAAATCTTCAAATTTTAGAAATTCATTTTAAAATACAAAATTTCAAAAATTTAAAATTTTGTAAACTCAAGATTTCAAATTCTAAAATTCATTGTGAAATTTTGAAAATTTAATTTTTTAAATTGAAGTCTGAAATTTGAATTCCAAAATTTGAATTCCCGCCTCAATGTGAAATTCAACTTCAATACTTGCATTTTACAATTGCAAAATTTGAATTTTGATTTTTTTAAAAAAATTTGGAAGTTTGAAAATTTTACATTTGTATATTATCAAATTTTGAAGTTGGAACTCGTAAAAATCAATGTTTGTTTTTTTTTTTCCGGGACTTGCATTTTTTTGAAAAATTAATTTGAATATCACGCATAATTGATTCTATTACACACGTGGCTAACCATGTCAGCATTTAACTGCAACGTGGCTTCCACCTCATCGTATAACAATGTGACATACCCAAAATTCACCAATTTTAGCACAAAAATTTTTCACAAAAATCATTTTTGAACCCCTGGAAACCTTCCCTAATTTTCTAGGAATTTTCCAAAGCAATTCCTATTTTATCGCATTTAATAAATCTTTTCTTTTGTTTATCCAAGAACTTTCATCCCAGAAAATATCAACCTTTATTCTATCATTATCTTCCTCTCATTTTTATGGTTTTTTAGAGACCAGTCTCATATTTTTCTGGCCTCCCTACATTTTTCTATGAATTTCTAAAGCCTAAATCCTTTTTCTGAAAATTCAATCAAACACTTTCCTTCTTGGAAATTCCGAAAATACGCTTTCCCTTTTATGGAATACGCCTTCAACGTGTCACCATTTCCTTCACTTCGGTGCAATAAGTGGCAATGGACGGCTGTGATTTCTCCGATTTGATCCGACGGCTCAAATGCTGCCACGTCACCCCAAACCATACCGCTTCTGTTTTATACAAATCCAGCGGCGCCCATCGTTTTCTCCCCAGATCCAACGGCGCCCATTGTTTCTCCTTCCTCTACCGGCGCCGCCACCCCCGAAACCGCCAGCGCCGCCGCCTCCGCCGTGCCACCCACCGGTTTCGCTCGCCGCCGTTGATTCTGACCATCCCAGGCCACGTCTCCAACCCCCACGGCTTCGCCACGTCACCGCCTATCTTATCCTCCACGTTACCCCCCACGGCTTGCCGCCTCTCTGCCGAAATTTCTCGCCGATGTTTTCCTCCACCCGCGGATTTTCCTCTTCGGCCGCTGCAGTGCTCCTCCGCCTATAAATAGCCTTCCCCCCACGCATTGCATCCCCAAGCTTCCTTCCTCCACCACCAGTCCCACCTCCCCTCACAGGAGCGTCAACGCCGACGATCCCCGTCGCCGCCGCTGCGCTGTGCACGTCGCGCCGCCACCTCCGGCCATCCCTGGCATCACCACTGCCTCGGATAGCCTCTCACCACCGCGAATCGCACAGATCAAGCATCTACACCCCCGTACCTGGCCGCCCTCGCCGTCGGTGAGCTCCCTCCGCTGCCCCTCTTTTCCTCTCTCTTTCTCTCTCACTATCATGCGGACCCCACCCATCAGCACCCGCGCAGTCCTCAGCCCACACAGCTCCACCTCCCTCTTGGTCCAGCCCAGTTTCGGCCTAGCTCCATCCCAATGAGCTCAGCTCATTTTCTTTCATTTTATTTTCTAGATACAACCTTCCTAATAAAATAGCAAACATCCTACAAAAATTCTGCCAGAATTTCCAAAAATCCATTATTCATCCTAGTATTTTTAAAAAATATAAAATACCCCTTTTCAGTTTTAATTTTTGAAAATAAAATGTTTTCCTTCTCTTATTATAGGAAAATGCTTTTAAAATTTCTTCCCATTTTCCAAAAATCCCAAAATTTCAAATAAAAATATTTCATCCTATTATTTCCTTTAAAAATATATTTTCAAGATTTTCATCTTTTATCTTCAACAAGTTCCATCTCAGAACTCCGATAACTCTGTTATCGCCGACCCCGATTTCCGGAAATTTGTTGATCCACATTTATCCCACGTACACATGCATAAATTCTTGCTATCCAGAGATCTACCAAATTAATGCCAAAATCAACCCTCTAATTTATTCTATCCGAAATAATGCCAAAAATCCCCATCACCTTTTCTTTTTATAACATTTTCTAGAGATTTCCTAAATCATACAAACCATCACCATCCTAGCCAACCCTAACCTTTTCCCCCAAAAATATCCTTTTTAAAGAAATAATTTCATGCATTCATGCTCCTTGTATTTTTATTTTTCTTTCTATTAAATTCCCCTTCTTTTTCCCTCTCTCCAACGTGTAGAAAACGAATTCATTGCCCCCGGATCAGCCGAGAAGGAATATCAGGGCAATAGTGCAGATATTGAAGATTTAGCCGAATCAGGCAGGTTTCCCTATCTTTGACACATTTTGAATATCCTATTGTTAGATATCTATTTAATTATTGCATTACTTTTTAGTTATTTAATTATATAAATTCCCCATATTTTATTTATGTAATTTCTCATTTATGTAGAATAGTTACACCAAAAATCCACTACCAAAAGCCCTCCTAAAATAATCATCTTGTACACAACCCTAGCATAAGAAAAATTTAATAATAATGTATTTAAAAATTAGGATAGAAAATCATTGTCCATATGATAAATTCATTTATTGATTTGGAAGTGAAAAGTGAAAATTTATAAACTTAAGTCATTAGCAAGGTTACCTTGATGACTTAAAAAGGCGAGGCATTATTTTTATTATTTTTCTTAATGCCTGTGTGGTTTTCCGCAATGCTTTAAGCGAGTGAATCACTAGCAAGGTTACCGTAGTGATTGTGCGGAGCTTAGCATTGTTGTGGTTATTTTCGCAATATCTATGCGGTGTGCAAGATATTGCAAAACCTTGAGTTTTATTGAATAAAAATGACACATTTATCATCCAACCATATAAGAAGCTGTTGTATGGGTAAAGTTGGATAGGTTCTGCAGAGCTGATAACAAAAAACATCGATGGACCCTATCTCGGGTATATGAGATTGTGTCAACTGGGTGATGCCTATTTTATTCATAATTCTCATGATATAAAAAAAATAGACATCTGAAAGAAGATGTGTTAAGGAATGGAGTATTTGGAGATAGTATTTGCAAATATTTTAAAATCTCTTTTAAAATTGTTTTAGAAAAGAATTGACAAGATATAGGATTTTTCTAAAAACTATTCTAAAAATTATGCATTAAGTCTATTATTAAATCTCCCTGTCAATTTCTGTTAAACCCTTGCATGTAGTTAATAGGCTTGCGTATGGAAACTTGTTAAGACGTAAGTGCTTACCCGTTCTTTTTGCGGGCTACCCTTCTTTTGGGTAGGTCCTTTCTTTTCAGCAGAAGATTTTTCATTTGAGGACTTGGAAGAATTTGGTGTAGATTTTTAGTTATCCAACACTCGAGCCATGCCTGTGGTCTTGAAGTGTAAATTTTGGAGGTGTATTAAAAATTGTAAGCAATATTGTAAAATAACTCTAGTTATGTATTAAAGTTTGGCTGTTTGTGCTATTTCAAAATGCAACTAAAATCCTAGACAGTTGTATTTTCGGGGATCTCCCGGGGTCCCCACAAACAACCACCTATGCTGGCACATCACCGTTTGACAGTAGCCCTAACAATTTTGGGGCAATCATGCAAATGGAGACAAGTTCAGGGGGCTCAAAATGTAAAGGAAAATGTCTATTTCACCCCCTCACCTAGTAGTGCAGAGACACCTGCCCTCACGTGCAAAACCGTCTAAGTGGACCCCTGTAGTATATGCACCACTATACATACTATAGAGGTTCACTTAAACGGTTTTGCACGTGGGGGGCTAGAGGCACTGCACCACTATAGGTGAGGGGGGTGAAGTAGGCTTTTTCCAAAAAATAAAATGCAAGTTTGGGAAAATGAGAAACGCTGCAAGTTCAGGGGGCTACGATGCAATTCTCTCTAAAAAATATTGACTTTGTAAGATCAAGCCTCCCTTGGGCTTAATGTTTTGGTAATTGATGCCAACTGGGCCTCGACGGATCGCATCAAGGCTAAGGATCTTATTTTCTAGTTCTTCTATTTTCCTTGTGTGCGAAATCGCTTCGCCCATCCGGCCCATTGATGTCTGCAAGATCATCTCTCTGGTTGTAGGTCCCATCGAGCACAAGTTCCATCCATCCGAGTGAGTTCGAGCGGGTTCTAGAGATGCAGTGTCCGTGGTTCGAGAGAGTTCGGGGGAGTACAGCTGTCCAGGGTTTTCGTAGCCGCCAAGTTCAAAGCCAGATATTTTTCTTTAGGCGCGAAACCTCCCGCCGATTCCACAAGTCGACAAGATAGGCCAACAACCCTAGGTGTGACGTCGGGCAAAGTTGGTATAGCCAAAACTCGAGTGGGAAAAATTTCAGCCCCACCGGACGGCGTCCGGTCGCAATCGGACGGCGTCCGGTGAGCCCAAGCCAAATTCTACCTAAGTCCCAAATTCACACCCACTGTCGGACGACGTCCGACTGTCTTCGGACGGGGTCCGACAGCGAGGGTTCCCAACGAGTGAGCTCGAAATTTGGCTAAGTCTCAAACGCACAGTCCCTGTCGGACGGCGTCCGATCAGGACCGGACGGCGTCCGGTGAAGAAGAAATTTGAGCGCAAGGATCTTCGGACGGCGTCGTAGCGTCCGACGACGGGCCACCCTCTCTGTCGGGACGCGTCCGATAGTTTACGGACGCGTCTGATGGCGGCTAAACCAGAGACCGAACACTGGCGGGCGCCTGTTCCTGTGCTGCGACAGCCAGCTTGACGCATCCGGAAAACCACCGGACAGCGTCCGACGAAGCACAAATTTTGGCAAGACCCACTGTCGGACGGCGTCCGACGGGAACTGGACGGCGTCCGACCGAGTGATCTGAAACTCGCGATTTAATCTGAGCCGTCCATTTCTAGGGTTCCGCCTTGGGCCTATAAATAGGGGCTTAGTGTACGGGGTAAAATTGAGAGAGCCATCATTAGCAGCCACCCCTTGCCTTAGCCACCCATGAGAGCTCCTCCCATGGCACCCACCTCCACCTAGGGTTCCATGTGCTTGAAAGATTGAGAGGGAGAAGAAGAAAGGAAGGAGAAGAAGAAGGTGATCCCTACCTCCCCCATCATCTCCAAGGTTTGCCCCATCTCCCATGGCGTTGTTGCCCTAGTTCTCATGGGGAGTGAGAAGGGGTAGTGGTGAGAGACGATCTCGATCTTGTGCTCTTGGGACTTCGCCGCCGGAGAGATCGTCGTCACGCCACGGGCTTCATCAACCGTACGACTACATCCGCTCCATTCGTTGGAGGCACAAGTCCGCCGTGTGTCGGCGGCCATCTCCGTGTGTCGGGGGTGCCACGGTTTCCGTGTGTCGGAGCCAAATCCTCCATGTGTTGGGGGTACCTCATGTGTTGAGGTGAAATCCACCGTGTGTCGGTGGTCGGTGCCGTGTGTCGGTGCCGGTGGGGTGTGAGAGCTCTCGCGTGTGAGAGAACTCGCTTCCGTGTGAAGGTTTGGAGCTCGCCTACCATGTGTTGGTGAAGAGCTACCACGAGTGGATTGAGGGCTAGGAACGAAAGGGTTCCGACTTCTCTGTGTGAGAAGTTTCCTCAACGGAGACGTAGGTGTTCATGTGTTGAGCACCGAACTTGAAACAACTCGGTTTGCCTTCTTGTCTCATTCATTTACTTCCGCACATTAACTTGATCGTTTGCATGTGAGTGCCATCGAGCCTCCTAGTAGTCGCTTATGTCTCATTGTGATCGCTTCCGCAACTAGACTCTAAATCCATCGATAGCTTGGGTTCCTAATTTGACTAATTAAGCAAGCGAATTGAGTGAAATAAAATTTAAAAAGAGCCGATTCACCCCCCCTCTCGGCCTAGGATCCTTACAAGTGGTATCAGAGCCAGGTCTCTAGTTGCTTAACCGCATAGAGATGGCTGACGGGGGTAGTGTAGCTGCCAATAGGATTCCTCTGTTTAGTGGCACTAATTTTGGTTTTTGGAAGTTGTGCATGAAAGTATTTCCCCAAGCCATGGGAATGGATGTTTGGAGGGTTGTAGAGTTTCCTCATGGTGTCACACTCACTAACAACATACCTGCCACACCCGCACAAAACAAACTCTTAGAGACCGATGCTAAGGCTATGAACGCTTTGTTTTGTGGTTTGAGCATGGAGGTCTTCGATAGAGTTAGCAATCTCACTAGTGCACACGACATATGGATCACACTCATTGAGATTCACGAGGGCACTTCTGCATTAAGGAGGGTAGACTAGTAGTTGTCAAGGAGCGTTATGATCGATTGTAATGCTTCCAAATGAGAATGTCAATGCTATGTTTACTCGGCTTAACCCCATCCTTAACGAGCTTAAGGGGCTCGGTCACATGTTGCAAATGATGAAGTGTGCGGAAGATGTCATGGATCCTCCCAAGAAGGACTACCGGACATCATCACCTATCTCACCAACAACGGTGGCGTGGAGAAGCGGCACCTGACTTTGCTCAGCAAGATCACCGCACATGAGATGATGCTTCTCAATGATCCAGAGGATTCCCCTGCTCCAGCAAAGAATCAAGTGATCGCCCTGAAGGCTAGTGGATCCAAGCAGAGTGATCCCAAGTCAAGTCAAGCTGAGAATGAGGGTGAGATGACATGGAGCGAGATCGAGGATGGCTTCCAACACTTTGGCCTGTTCATGAAGCAAGCTGGCCAGTTCATGAATAAGAATGGCTATGGTGGCAGGAAGAGGATGAGCAGAAACTCACATGCATCATACCGATGCTATGAGTGTCAGGAGAAGGGACATATTGCTTCGATGTGTCCTCAGAAGGGCAATACCAAGTACAAGGACAAAGGAAGGAGAAGGGTGATGGCGAGAAGCCAAGACAGAAGGACTACAAGAAGAATCCCCAGAAGTCAGGATTCAAGGGTCGCTCCTCACAAGGCAAGAGGCTAGCCTTTGTGGGGGAATGGGTGACCGATGACAGCTCCAGCGACACGTCAGTTTCAAGTGATGACGAGGAGTCAAGTGGCCAAGGATTGGCCGGCATGGCAATCACTCAGGCTGTGCCACCACCGCCAGCCTTCCCTCCAAGATGTCTCACGGTCGTCACTGAGCCTCAAGAGTGGTTCTCCGATGATGACGAGTCTGCTTCCTCTACTTCCACTACACGGAGGCGACATCGACTCCGACCGACATCGCTAAATGCCCGATGGTCAAGCCATCTAGAAATGAGGTTTGTGACTCGACTCAACCCAAGATGAGGTGGAAGTTGCTAGAGGTTTCCTTGCTCAAGCACTTGACTTTCTTGAAAAGGAAAGATCAAGAAACATGAGACTTCAGAGCGTCTTAATGACTTAAATGCTAGGTTCAATGATCTTGTGTCTAAGCATGAATCACTAGAAACTGAACATGACTCCATGATGGGTTCTAGTAATGCTATGACTAAGAAAACAAGTGTGCTAGAAGAAGAGAATAGGGCTATGAATGAGTCGGTAGAACATCTTCTTGCTACAATTCATGAGCTTAGGGCTAGTAATGAGCGGCTTCTAGCCGATAATGCTTCCATGATTGCTTTGCCTGTTGCTCAATCTGTTGATGTCCCTGATTGTCATGCTTTGGTTGATGTTTTGCCTGCTATCTTGCATGTTCCTTGTGATGCTGTTGATGATGCTCCTGCATGTTCCATAATTATTGCACCTCCTAGGGTTGATAGCTCTACTTCATGTGATGATTTGATTGACTTGACCCTGATTGCTTCTAGCTCTAGCGGTTCCTCTAGCAATGCTCATGACTGTACTCCTGATAATTGCAAATTTGCTTTAGCTGCTAGGGAATTAGCTATTGAGAATGGTGAACTTAGAGCTAAACTTGAAAAATTTGATAAAGGACTTGGGAAGTGCTATGAGGGTAGTCTAGCCTTGGATAAGATGCTCAAGGAACAAAGAAAACCTTCCTTAAAGAGTGGCTTGGGTTTTACCCCTGAGAAGCCAAAGGGGAGGAAGAAATCCAGTGTTCCTCGAGCATCTGCCAGTAGGCAAGGTTACCATCATGCTCATCCCAAGAAGAGAAGCAACTCTGGGTCTAACAAATTGCACACTAGCAACAATGCTCCTAGGATGCACAATGGACACCGCACATGGCAAGGACCTCCTAGGCACTATAACTCCACATGGCAACAAAGAAATCATAGTGCCTGGCAATATGGTCCTAAGTATAACACTTGGAATGGTCCTAGGTTTCACAACAACTGGCAAGGTCCTAGGTTCAACACTTGGCATTCACCTAGGCAAAACTTCTGGCATGGTCCTCCTAGGCACAACAATGGTAGACCAATCCCTCCTAGGAACCAAAATCGCAACACTCCCAACCACACACAACCAAGAGTTCCTAGAGCACATTCTGAATTATACGGTCACTACCTGCTCAAGAAAAATGTTCAAGGTAGGATGACTGCTAGATTTGTTGGGCTCAAGGCTGAGAATGAGCACAAGGCACATGTTTGGGTGCCCAAGTCATTGATTGATCGCTTTGCTCTGTTGCTTCTAGCTTGAAGGCTAACCCTCGGGACCTCCCTGTGGGTCCCCGAGTCACATAAGTGATCTTCTCATTTGACAGTGAACTCACGGAGTGGAGGGTGCCATTGATCATCGACAGTGGGTGCACCCAACACATGACCAAGCAACCCCGGTTGTTCACCTCAATAGGGAGGAAGGCAAGATTCCCCCCAAGGTCACTTTTGGAGATGGAAGCAAGAGCAAGGTACTTGGAGTTGGAAAGGTAGCAATCTCTTCTGATCTTTCAATTGACAATATGCTGCTAGTAAAAACTTTGAGCTATAATCTTCTCTCTGTTGCCCAAATATGTGATTTGGGGTTCCATTGTAATTTCTCACCTGAGGGCTTGTTGGTTTTGGACAAAAATGAAAATCTTGTGTTTAAAGGCTTTCGGTTTGAAAACTTGTTTCTTGTGAACTTTAATGAACATGCCGCATCCGTCTCGACTTGCCTTGTCGCCAAAGTCTCTCTTGGTTGGCTTTGGCATAGGCGTCTTGGGCATGTCGGCATGGCAAATTTGAAGAAACTTTTCAAAAATGAGTTGATTCTCGGGGTGCAAGATGTGACATTCGAGAAAGACAAGCTATGCAGTGCCTGTCAGGCCGGCAAGCAAGTGGCAAGCTCACATCCTGCCAAGAATGTCATGTCTACATCTCGACCTCTCGAGCTTATACACATGGATCTTTTTGGGCCAACAACATATGTGAGTATCGGGGGAAATCTTTATTGCACGGTCATTGTTGATGACTTCTCCCGATACACTTGGGTTTTTTTTTACGATAAAACTCCAACCGGAGATGTTTTCAAAAGTTTGTAAAGAAAGCCCAAAATGCTTTTGAGTGTACCTCAAGAAGGTGAGAAGTGACAATGGAACGGAGTTCACTAACACTTCATTGAGTCGCTTACGTGATGAGTTAGGGATTGATCACCGGTTCTCGACCACCTACACCCCTCAAAGAAAATGGGGTGGTTGAGAGGAAGAACAGGGCGCTCATTGAGATGGCAAGGACAATGTTAGATGAGTACAAGACTTCACATCTGTTCTGGGCTGAAGCAATCAATACAGCTTGTCACTGCATCAACAGGTTGTACCTTCACAAGCTTCTGAAGAAGACGTCCTACGAGCTGCTTGTGGGAAGACGACCCAATGTCTCCTACTTCGTGGTTTTTGGTGCAAGGTCTACATCAAGAAGAAGCGGAGCACTTGGACAAGTTCCAAAGTAGAGTGGACACGGAGTCTTCTTGGGATATTCAGCGAGAGGGTCTTCCTTCAGGGTGTACAATGAGAACAGTGGTCAGATTGAAGAGACATGTGATGTGAAGTTCGACGAGTCGAATGGAAGTCAAGGGGAGCATGAGAACCTGGATGATGTGGATGGTGAGCAGTTGGCTAGAGCGGTGGAGGAGATGCCAGCTGGTGATGTGAGACCGGTAGAGGTTCAGAGGAGACCGAGGTTGTTGCTCCACCCCTCACACCTGAGCGAGTACCAGAGTCAGGGGGAGCTTCACCTCAGGCGGTTAGCTCAAGCCTTGATCAGATTCCAGAGGCAGAGACAGCATGTGAGCCAGATGCAGAATCAGATGAGCTACCACCCCAGTTGATCAAGACCCATCACACCATTGCTCGTGATCACCCAGCTGATCAAGTGATTGGGGACTTGACTCACGGTGTGCAAACAAGGTCTAGGACAGCCCGACCACGTGAGCACACGGGCGTTTGTGTCTCGAGCTTGAGCCAAAGAAAGTGGAGGAGGCACCGAATGACCCAGATCGGATCAATGCGATGCACGAGGAGCTGAACAACTTTGAGAGAAACAAAGTCTGGACTTTGGTAAAGAGGCCAAGCGACTGCAACGTGATTGGCACCAAGTGGGTATTCAAGAACAAGCAAGATGAGTTTGGATTGGTGGTGCGCAACAAGGCTAGGTTGGTCGCTCAGGCCTTCACACAGATCGAGGGTATAGATTGTGGAGACACCTATGCTCCCGTGGCCCGTCTAGACGCTATTAGACTGCTTGTGGCGTTCTCTACGTGCCACAACATCGCTCTCAAGCAGATGGATGTGAAGAGTGCTTTCCTCAACGGGTACATAGGAGAGCTAGTGTATGTGGAGCAGCCTCCGGGGTTTGAAGATTCACGTCACCCTGATCATGTGTACAAATTATCAAAGGCTTTGTATGGTCTCAAGCAAGCACCCAGGGCATGGTATGAAAGACTGAGGGACTTCCTCATCGGCAAGGGATTCACGGTTGGAAGGGTCGACTCGACACTATTCACCAAGGTGGTGGATGGAGAGCTGTTCCTGTGCCAGGTGTATGTGGATGACATCATCTTCGGCAGCACAAATGAGTCCTTGGTCAAAGAGTTCAGCGACATGATGAGCAAGGAGTTCGAGATGTCGATGATGGGCGAGTTGAACTTCTTCTTGGGATTTCAAATCAAGCAACTCAAGACCGGGACATTCATATGCCAAGAGAAGTACATCCACGACCTCCTCAAGCGCTTCGACATGAATGACCGCAAGCCAATCCGGACACCAATGGGAACCAACTGCCACCTCGACCTCGACAAAGAAGGTAAATATGTCGACCAAAAGCTTTACCGTTCCATGATTGGTGCTTTGCTCTATTTGATCGCATCCGGCCGGACATCATGTTTAGTGTGTGCATGTGCGCTAGATTTCAAGCCTCCCTAGAGAAATGCATATGATCATTGTGAAACGAATACTTCGATACCTGAAACACACACCTAGCATAGGTCTTTGGTTCCCGAAGGGTGCGCGGTTTGAGCTCCTAGGCTATTCTGACTCAGATTATGCTGGGTGCAAGATTGATCGCAAAAGCACTTCTGGGGCATGTCACTTCTTGGGTAGGTGTCTTGTGTCATGGGCGTCAAAGAAACAGAACTCCGTGGCGCTATCTACCGCTGAGGCTGAGTATATAGCGGCGGGGAGTTGTTGTGCACAATTGCTTTACTTGACACAATCACTGTTTGATTTTGGGCTAAAACTTGACCATGTGCCTCTTCTATGCGACAACGAGAGCGCGGTGAAGATAGCGTGCAACCCGGTCCAACACTCACGGACCAAGCACATTGATGTCCGTCATCATTTCCTTCGGGATCATGTGACAAAGGGCGACATTGTGCTTGAGCACGTGCGGACAGAGGACCAGCTTGCCGACATATTCACCAAGCCACTCGATGAGGCACGATTCTGCAAATTGAGAAATGAGTTAAACATCTTAGATAAGTCAAACATTGCCTGAGTTGATCGCGTGGCTATGTCATTCATTGCAAATCTTTTAAGCCAGTTTGAGCATTTAGGTGCCTTGCTTGTTATACTAAGTGCTACTCATTGCCTAGATGTTCATCACTTGATTTTGATAGCTATAGTATGTGTTCATTCTGTCACTAGCTCAACTTGTGCTTAACTCAATATATCATGCAATTGGAAGCCATGAGCATGTGTTAGGAGGGCTATAGCTTCTAGTCTCATTTGATTGCTCTAAACTTTTTGGTGGATCATGTGCTTCTAAGTCTAGATTGTGTTCTTCCATTTTGCACATGTCTATACTTCGCTGAATTGAGCAATTTTGAGAAAATGTTGAGCCATATTTGCAAAATGTGCGAAAATATGATTAAGCATGTCTCACCAATGACTCCTCGATGAGATAGCTTGCCATTGCACTAGGCATGAACTTAGGGGGAGCTTTGGATGACCGAGACGCTCATCTTCAGTGTCATGCTGGGTGGAGTCGCCTATGGTTTGAGACATAGTAAATTTGAGAAAATTCAAGATGAAAAATGTGAAACTTTTCAATAATGAGCTCAACCAAAATGTTTTAGTCTCAAATAGGCTTGGTGATAGATAGTGTAGCTTGGAGTGCATCTTCTAGTGCTATGGTGCATCATGTGTCTCCCTTTGAATTTTGGAGCAACTCTTGATACTTCTAGCTATTGTTCATCTTATATCTGCTCTAGGTCATAATAACTTGAATTACACATCTACCAATTTGGCTCTAATTGATCTTGTGACATCGTGACCTTGAGATGGCTAGATTTTGAGTGTGATGAACTTATCGGCGTGTTTGCACTAGTATAACTTCCAAAGCGCTTAATTAGTTCTCACTCCCTTGTTTTGCTACTTTCTGGTCATTGATGACAAAGGGGGAGAAATAATAGCAAATCCATGTACATGTTTTGAATGCTTGGGGAGAATTGATTTGATTTTGGTTACAAGTGGTAGGTTTAGAGCTCCTAGGATAGAGATTTGGATGGAGATGCTTTGCTCCATGAAATGTGATGAATTTTCAAGTGGCATGCATTAATTTAGGGGGAGCTCTAGTCTCACATACATTACACTCTATTAATTGGCCTAGTATCTTGTATGTGTTCAATGGCGTGCAATGTTTCTGAACTAACCCATTGCACCAGAGATTGTATTTTGTTTGCCTGGTCATGTTGGATTTGCAGGTGTTGTCATCAATTACCAAAAAGGGGGAGATTGTAAGATCAAGCCTCCTTGGGCTTAATGTTTTGGTAATTGATGCCAACCGGGCCTCGACGGATCGCATCAAGGCTAAGGATCTTATTTTCTAGTTCTTCTATTTTCCTTGTGTGCGAAATCGCTTCGCCCATCCGCCCATTGATGTCTGCAAGATCATCTCTCTGGTTGTAGGTCCCATCGAGCACAAGTTCCATCCATCCGAGTGAGTTCGAGCGGGTTCTAGAGATGCCAGTGTCGGTGGTTCGAGAGAGTTCGGGAGTACAAACCGTCTGGGTTTTCGTAGCCGCCAAGTTCAAAGCCAGATATTTTTCTTTAGGCGCGAAACCTCCCGCCGATTCCACAAGTCGACAAGATAGGCCAACAACCCTAGGTGTGACGTCGGGCAAAGTTGGTATAGCCAAAACTCGAGTGGGAAAAATTTCAGCCCCACCGGACGGCGTCCGTCGCAATCGACGGCGTCCGTGAGCCCAAGCCAAATTCTACCTAAGTCCCAAATTCACACCCACTGTCGGACGACGTCCGACTGTCTTCGGACGGGGTCCGACAGCGAGGGTTCCCAACGAGTGAGCTCGAAATTTGGCTAAGTCTCAACGCACAGTCCCTGTCGGACGGCGTCCGATCAGGACGGAACGGACGGCGTCCGGTGAAGAAGAAATTTGAGCGCAAGGATCTTCGGACGGCGTCTGGTAAGCGTCCGACGACGGGCCACCCTCTCTGTCGGACGCGTCCGATAGTTTACCGGACGCGTCCGATGACGGCTAAACCAGAGACCGAACACCTGGCGGGCGCCCTGTTCACGCGCGACAGCGCTCTGTCGCGGACGCATCCGGAAAACCACCGGACAGCGTCCGACGAAGCACAAATTTTGGCAAGACCCACTGTCGGACGGCGTCCGACGGGAACTGGACGGCGTCCGACCGAGTGATCTGAAACTCGCGATTTAATCTGAGCCGTCCATTTCTAGGGTTCCGCCTTGGGCCTATAAATAGGGGCTTAGTGTACGGGGTAAAATTGAGAGAGCCATCATTAGCAGCCACCCCTTGCCTTAGCCACCCATGAGAGCTCCTCCCATGGCACCCACCTCCACCTAGGGTTCCATGTGCTTGAAAGATTGAGAGGGAGAAGAAGAAAGGAAGGAGAAGAAGAAGGTGATCCCTACCTCCCCCATCATCTCCAAGGTTTGCCCCATCTCCCATGGCGTTGTTGCCCTAGTTCTCATGGGGAGTGAGAAGGGGTAGTGGTGAGAGACGATCTCGATCTTGTGCTCTTGGGACTTCGCCGCCGGAGAGATCGTCCACGCCACGGGCTTCATCAACCGTCGACTACATCCGCTCCATTCGTTGAGGCACAAGTCCGCCGTGTGTCGGCGGCCATCTCCGTGTCTCGGGGGTGCCACGGTTTCCGTGTGTCGGAGCCAAATCCTCCATGTGTTGGGGGTACCTCATGTGTTGAGGTGAAATCCACCGTGTGTCGGTGGTCGGTGCCGTGTGTCGGTGCCGGTGGGTGTGAGCTCTCGCGTGTGAGAGAACTCGCTTCCGTGTGAAGGTTTGGAGCTCGCCTACCATGTGTTGGTGAAGAGCTACCACGAGTGGATTGAGGGCTAGGAACGAAAGGGTTCCGACTTCTCTGTGTGAGAAGTTTCCTCAACGGAGACGTAGGTGTTCATGTGTTGAGCACCGAACTTCGGGAAACAACTCGGTTTGCGCCTTCTTGTCTCATTCATTTACTTCCGCACATTAACTTGATCGTTTGCATGTGAGTGCCATCGAGCCTCCTAGTAGTCGCTATGTCTCATTGTGATCGCTTCATAACTAGACTCTAAATCCATCGATAGCTTGGGTTCCTAATTTGACTAATTAAGCAAGCGAATTGAGTGAAATAAAATTTGAAAAGAGCCGATTCACCCCCCCTCTCGGCCTAGGATCCTTACAGACTTCTTCTCCAAATGTGCTTCTTCTGACCTCGTTCAGTTGAGATAGGTTTGTTACCATGACATTTTTCAAATACTACTTTCAGATTCTTTACCAAAAAAATGACAAGTACCCCACTATGATGTAGGGGCTTCTTACATTTCTCTTGTGTTCGGTCAAAATTCTAACCATTCCTCCAGAATGGGTGCTTCATATGAAGGAACTTACGGTAGCTCATATACACAACATTTCGAGTGTTTTTGAGTTACACACTGTCCGTATCCTATAAGCAGTGGATGCATGCTTTATATTTTATGATAGATAGGCCCGACATGTTACCAAGTGCAGCCTAGCCATTGATGGTTGCGAAAAGCAATGCACATAGGGTAAAATGCTCTCTTTTATACTCATCCCATACACGTAACCATTGTATCACAATGAGCGCATATCTTCAACCAATGGTTTGAGATACACATCGATGTCATTTCTAGGTTCTTTCGGGCCTGGATAAGCAACAACATCATAAGTACTTCTGCTTCATACACAATCAAGGAGGAAGATTGTAGATGCATAGAATCACGGGCCTAGTGCTATGACTGCTGAAAGTATTCACCCCATTTGTACTAAACCCAAAGTTTATGTTTGCCACATCATTTGCAAAGTCTGAGTATTATCTATCGACTTTCCTCCATTGGGAGCCACCAAAAGGGTATCTTTGCCTTCCGTCGTCCATATGATATTCATTGTGCCAGCATATCATCTAGGCATGCGTTTTGTTCACAAACAAATGTTTCAACCGAGCGATTATAGGAAAATACCACACCACCTTAGCGGGGGGTCTCTTCTTCTTACTCCCCCTCTATGTCTCATGGGTCGTCACGCTTGATCTTATACCCCCAATGTTTTGCACACCAAACAAGTTTCCAAATCCCCATACTCATTGTGATAAAAAGGATACATCATGTTATGACATGCATGTATACCCCAAAGGGCAAATAACTTTCTTGGCTTCATGCATGGTCTCGTGCAGTGTGTTACCCTTCGGAAGCAACTTCTTTATGAGGCATAACAGCTCGACAAATCCCTTATCAGACAATCCATAGGTCAACATCCAATGCATCAGTTCTAGTGTGTATGCAACTTTGTGTTGCGCCTTGCACACAGTTCGGGTACAACATTATTATGTGGTCTTCCCACAGGCACTAGAGCCAGGCCGACTACGCCAATAGCACTCATCCATAAACCGGGTACTGGAACTTTTTGAAATGTTTTTCATCGGTGTATTCTCCTTCTCTATCATGCAACGCAACTGGTCTAGGTCATCACCAACAAACTCCCACAATATATATTCGAAAGTACCGTGTTGGACAATGCTCAGGATATTGTTGTCCACCTCTTCTTCTTCTTCTTCTTCTTCATCATCGTTTTCCCATATAATCTCTTCTTCACCGTGCTTGGTCTAACAGGTATAGCTTTGCATGAAACCTCTTGCGAGCAAATGGGAGTGAGCCAAAGTGGGTTGCAGCAGGCTATCAGGAACCAAACTAGAGACCATTAAAGAAAACCGTTGTTTTGTCCCATGCTATGAAGGCTGAAAAAGGAAGCCGCAAAAAGATAAAGGACTAGCAGGCCACTAATTTTCCCAACCAACAAAGGACAAATACGGTAAGTGCGACCAAATTAAGGCTATCTTCAACAGGAACCCCTAAATTTGATCCCCTCTAGTCTCATATACAGGTTCCCTTAAAAATCTCTCTCCCTATATTTGTTCTATCTCCAACAGCATTCCCTATATGGAGAATTGTATGAGGGGAGGAGAGAGAACCCCTATATATAAGGGAATAGAGAGAAAAACTCTATTTTAGGGAACGGAATAGGGAATGCTGTTGAAGCACATAGGGGAAGAATCCGTCCCCTATTTTAGGGTAGAGGGTGCTTTAGGGGAGCCTGTTGGAGAACAAGTCTACCATTGAGATTTCTTACTCCTAGGAGTAGAATAAGCATAGATGTCAAGGTATATATAACTCAAGCTCAGTCATAAATTCATAATCAAAAAATCTTTTCCTCACACTAGAAAGTAGAGAAAATTATGAAATTTGAACAGCAGCAGAACATGATTTACACAAAATTTGAAATTTGAAATTGCTTAATTTGGAACTGAAATTTGGGATATTATTTTTAAGAAGTTTTAAATCTAGGCAATATGAAAGAGGTTTTCTAGGAGTTAACGAAGCTTCCTGACGGAGTTGACACAAATGGCACGGTGGGAAGAAGTTTAAGCAAAAAGGGATCAAATCATGAACTTTTAAAAAATAGCAAATTGTAGATTTGGCTAAGTTTTAGTGGTAAATAAGAAATTCTTTTGAAGCTAGACGCCTCATAGCTACGAGCAATCTTTGGAATGTTCGTAGATGCATGCAGTCAAACAAACCGAGTGAGTAAGCATATATAAGATTATATATTGCAGATCTATCGAAAAAGTGGCTTCGTTTAGGAAATGAATTAATTAATACCAACATCGTATCAAACCATGCATCCATCTATAGCCAGCTCATGGATTAGTTTTATTCGTGTAATTACGTACATTAACACTTAAAAGTCAACATATATTGCCTTTTAATTTGTGAACTAAAAGGAAATGTCAACGCTAGCTACATGAGGATAGATCTATCCTAATTAGTTACTCCTGCTTTATAGATATAAATAAAAGGACTGGCCCGGCCTGTATCTTATCTATCTAGTACTTGTAATATACATGCAGCATGGTACTTGCCCTAGATACGACCTGAAGATTGACAGCTAAATCCATATGTTCATATGTACGTACATTATTACTAATTTTAAATGGTCTCTGGTCCATGGAGTGGTCGTCATATGGATCACATTTTTTGCGGTGGTCTCGTTCTAGTGATCAAGTAGTTGTCACGCGCACAAAGTCCACAACTATTCACTAAACAAAACAGAATATATGCCTCGGATAAGAAAAAGCCGAACAACATACATGCATGCATTCATATCTGAAGAGATATATAAAGGATGAGCATGCAGTATATTATGTTGATAATTCTTCTTATATACGTCACCGTAGAAGCTCTACCTCCTGGACATTTACCATTTGATCTAGCAACTAGACTTGCCGTCAGTGGCGTAGCCAGGATTTTAGGTTAGGTTATGCCAGTTTACCACAGCTGACTTCAATCAAAGATAGTGCTACTATATACACATGGTGTAAAGATAAGTTTTCTTACATTTTATCAATGCAACAAAAAACTCTAGAGCTAAACAAACAAATGACACTTTTTGTCAATTCAGTAGTTACTCAAAATATGGCTCCGCTGGATGCTTAGACCTTAGGTTAGTTGTATGGTCTAGGGGGTGATAAATGGGTCTATGGATATTTGGTTGGGCCATGGCCTAATGTGCCAACATGCTAGCTACGCCCCGCTTGCCGTTAGTTGGCCCGGGTCTTATCAAAATCCCGGGTCCGCCATTGTTCCTGGCTACTTCGTAATGCTGTAATTTTTGGAGTTTTGTTTGGAATGTTTGTACAATTTTTAACAACAATATGAAGTATTAATTTTTTTTTATAAATAACATAACAATGACGCAATGTGAATTGTGATGGCATGGAAGGTGAAGTCACTTAATTAGTGATGGCACACAATGAATCCAGAGCGTTTGCAGTGACGCGCATTTACAAAAAAACTATCCCAATAATATGTTAGGATTTAATCTAGTTGTTTTATTGTTCATGTTTTCTATTAAACTGCATTTCAAGCGTTTGTGTGTGCGTGTATACACGTGTGAGCAAGTGAGAGCTCGGTTCCAACATAATACTAGGTATATATGCACATTTTTCTCAATGACTATACACAGGCGCCTGTTTGCACTAATTGCGATGCATGTAATTTGGATTATATATATGCATATCATTTATCTCGTTAAATTAGCTAGAAATTAATTAATACTAATCACACAAAGTTTTGCAACATACTTTTGCACATCCTTATAAGTTGACGATTTAAGCAACTAATTGCCATCGATATAACGGTCGTTGCAGCTTCGGACGAAACAAAATTAAACAGGGTAGGCATAGCAGCTCAAAAGCACGATCGATTTGTATAGTTTCATGCATACTGCTATATTTCCCAAGCCACTTGGTACAACACAAGTGTACCATTTAAATCACATTTATAAAATACGTCGCACTTTTAAAATAATGTGAGAATTTTCATATTGATACGATATGGAAACTAATATAAAATACTTTGCTCCAAACATCTCGATTTGCTGCGTGGACTATCTATGCATTCCTATTTCTTTGCCCATAGAGCTAGGTTTCTTCTCTGCATTCTTATTCTTTGAGATGGTTCATAAATTAATTATAAAAAGTAGAAGCCATGTAGTTTTCCCTAAAGGACTTGTTCTTTTCCGCGTTGAGTAAAGTCGAGTTTTACTGTAGCAAAAATTAAGAGTGCTAAAAAAGTGGTATAAAATAATTATTAAAAAATAGTTTTACAATCTTGAGAAGAACTAAAATCCTCGAAAAAATCATTACAAATTACTAAAATACGTAGCCTATATAAAGATAACAAAATTTTGGACAGTAAAACTCAACTCAACTTTACGCTGAAAAGAACAAGGCCAAAATCTGGAACACGAGTGGCAAATTCTCTATTTAGTGCTTTCTCAGTTAAATTGCGCTCTAGTAATTCTTGCTAACAATTAAAAAAAACACACAATGATACAACACATTACAAATTTACAATACACCATGACACATACCATCACATACACTACATGACACACCAAGACATATATCATAACACACCACACACAACACATCACGACAACACACACCCACAACATACCTGTTCCGTAGGGAATACCGTTCCCTGGTGCCTCCCTAATCATAAATGAGGATTCACCGTGACAATGGCCTACCAAGATACCGTGACAATGGCCTACCAAGATAATCAAAATGCACATATAGTATGTCCCTTTGAAGTAATGCAAAGATACTAATTAGCTAGCTAATCACTACATGAAACGCTCTAAGTGTGGGCAGCAAGAAAATTCAGTGTCGGCGGCCAAATGCCGCCGACAGATAAATGTCGGGGGCCCAAACAAAGCTGCCGACACAGACCGCGTCATTTTCGGCGGCCAACCTTCAGCCGCCGACACTTCTCTGCCACCTCCCGCCCGCCGGATGAATTTCAAAATTTTGCTCCCGCCAATTATGCAGTGTCGGTGGTATAAAATTAGCCGCCGACATTGTTCCCTCCAGAGACGGACGGATAACGGGTGGACGTTTATGTGGACCCATGTGTCAGTCAGGCAAGGTCGCTAACAAGCGGGCCCAAACCGTAGCCTGGGGAGGCATCTGTGTCGGCGGTATAAACTTAGCCGCCGACATAGATTAAATAAAAAATCAGGGGCCAAGGGCTCGAACCAATGACTGCGGAAGACTCACACACAAGCGTCTTGATGACCAAGTGAGAAGAAGAATTTATTCAACATAGATAGATTGTACAGAGTTTTGTATATTTTGCGAAAGCGTCAATATCGGCGGTATCATTTTAGACCGCCGACATAGGCCGATATGTATCGGCGGCCTTTCTCTAGACCGCCGGCAATTCCCTGCCCCCCAAGCCTGCCCTCTCGCCTTAGCTCCCCCAGGCCCACGAGGCCTTCGCTACGTCCCCGAGGAGTTCCTAGGACCATGCTATGGCCATCAGGCCACATTGGACCGGGGAGCGACGTCTCGCCTGGAACCCTAAGGCAACTTCCTCTTGAACGGAACCCTCGAACTAGCCCGAACCCGATATGACGTTAAGGTTGTAAGGGAAGTTGCCTTAGGGTTCCAGCCGAGACGTCTCTCCCCGATCCAATGTGGCCTAATGGCCATGGCATGGTCCTAGGAACTCTCCGAGGACCTAGCGAAGTCCTCGTGGGCCCGGGGGAGCTAAGGCAAGAGGGCGGGCTTGGGGGGGCTAGGTAGTGTCGGCGGCCTTCATAAATACCACCGATAAAGATTTAACTTTGTCGGCTGCCTGACATGAAGCCGCCGACATAGTATCATATGTGTCGTCGGCTTTGATCAAGACCGCCGACACTGCCGTGCCCCAAGCCCGCCCTTTCGCCTTAGCTCCCCCGGGCCCACGAGGCCTGCGCTAGGTCCCCGTGGAGTTCCTCGGACCATGCCATGGCCATTAGGCCACATCGGACAGGAGAGCGACGTCTCGGCTGGAACAATAAGGCAACTTCCTCTTGAACGGTACCCTCGAACTAGCTCGAAACCCGATACGACGTTAGGGTTGTGAGGGAAGTTGCCTTAGGGTTCCAGCCGAGACGTCGCTCCCCGATCCAATGTGGCCTAATGGCCATGGCATGGTCCTAGGAAGTTTTTGGGGACCCAGCGAAGTCCTCGTGGGCCAGGGGGAGCTAAGGCGATAGGGCGGGTTTGGAGATTGGGAATTATCGGCGGTTTTAACTAGGGCTGCCGATATAGGACCATCTGTGTCGTCGGCCTTAATATATACCGCCGACACTGACCTGCCTACCAAACCGGCCGACTGCTCTCTGTCGGCGGCTTTTGTTAGCTGCCGACATTGATTGGGCACCTACAAAATAAGAGAGCTTGTGCGCTAAGTGGCTACCACACTTAGTGCATGAGCCATCGCTCTTCCTCCTGTGCCATTGCCGCCCGCACCGCCGCCGCCACGCCATGGCTGTCTCTCCCAGCGCATTGCAGCCTCCGCCGTGCCGCCGCCTCTCCTCAGCTCTGGCTGCCTCCCTCCCAGCGCCGCCTAACCCCCTCCTCCCCCTCCTCCTCCCGCCCCTCCTCCTCTCTTTCTCCTAGCTTCCTCCCGAGCCCCTCCCCGAGCCCTCCTTCTCCCGAGCCCTCCCACCCCGGTCCTTCTCCTTCCTCCTCCTCCACCCATCGGCATCCGAGGTACTCCCACGCCATGTACTTTTTTTTTGTGTAATAGCTATGTCGTCAGCATTTTGTGTACCGACGACATTAGTGCATGTTAATTACTGTTGTTAATTAGGATTGTTAATTAGTAATGAAAATTAGTATGGCTACTTGGTGATTCATTGCTAATTATAGATTGTTAGTGTGCTATTGTTAATTAGTCATTTCTAATTTATTAATGTTAATTAGTTAGTGTTAATTAAACATTGTGGACTATTTTGTGTTATTTAAACATTGTTAATTATTTTTTTAGTGAGTTATTGTTAAATATGGCATGTACGATAGTTAGGCTTATGAAATTAGTTAAACATTAATTTTGACGTTGTATCATGTACGAAGCCATAGTCAAACCCGTTCAGGGGTGTAACACATTTTGTTCAGGGGTGCAACACATTTTTGTAAGGAACACGGATGATGATTCGTTGTGTTCCATTTACGAAATACGTTGTGCTCCCGAGCTGTCCATGTTTTGGACAGCTCACGGATGTTGATATGAGTACGGGCTCGTGGCCATGGGAGGTGCACGGGTCGGAATTCTGGCGGCATAACTCTGTCGTCCTCCTAGTGCATAACATAAGCGGTACGCCGTACCCGTCGTTGCACTGAGGGACTGCGGGGTTATGCTACTGGAATTAACAGGGGAGTTAGTTGTTGATATTGGGGATGTGCTAATAGAAGAGGAAACACAAGAAAATGAAGAGGACAATGAGGAAGAGGAAGAAATAGAAGAGTACAATGAGGAAGAGGAAGAAATTGATGAGGAGGAGGAAGAGGAAGAGGAAGAGGAAGAGGAAGAGGAAGAAGCCGAATATTTTTGAGGGATTCAATTTTATAGGTGGATCATTTATATATAGTATTACAAATTTATATCATTGTCATTTATTTTATTACCTAGTCTCATACATATATCTTTGTCATTTGCAGGATGTCAGGTCGTTTGAAGAAGGCTTTGGAGACGGTGAAGAAGGGCCCCAAGAACCTCTTTGGGAAGAGCGGCTCGAGGTGTCGACAGGACGAGGGGGCTTCCAAGGCGGCGGCCGCCGCCTCTCCACAGCAGGAGGAGGCTGCCGACGTGGAGGCACAGCAGGAGGAGGCTACCGACGTGGACGCCACCGACCCACAGCATCAGGAGGCTGCTGACGTGGACGCCACCGACCCACAGCTGCAGCTTGTCGAGGTGCCGGCCACCGCTTCACATCAGGAGGGTGCGTCGTCGGTGCCCAGAGCATGTACTACACTTAATATATATCTAGTCTCATACACATTTATCATGTGCCCATAACAGGTACTAGCAGGAGGAGGCCCCTCGTTCTGGCCCTCGATGATGACAATGCGGGCTTGCCAGACGAGGACTACGAGGATTCGACAAGCTTGGAGGGGAGTGGGCTGGAGGACACGGGTTCGGAGACCGACAAGGAGATGGACTGGCGGGGGATGCTTAGTGAGGAGGAGCGGGGGTTGCAGGAGGCGCAGGTGGAGCCCGAGGAGGAGGATGAGTGGGAGGCCTTTGACTCTGCGGGGTCTGCGGGTTCCAAGAGACATCGGGGGTGGAGCAAATTGAAAAAGGCTCCCAACACACTAGAGGAGAGGATGATTGTTCGCATTGCAATAGGAGAAAGGTATGTGTGCTAACCAGAAATCTTTCTATTTCGATGCATATTATTTGTTGTATTTTTTGTGGATGCATTATATTTGAATGTATTCTATATGCAGTGGGCTATTTTTCCAGAACAAGGGGGAGGTGCCTGAGCCGGGAAAGCAGCTTGGTGTGCTTGTCAGGTCCCTCTACCCCGGCCTACTTGGAGAGAGGGGGGTTAGACGCCCCGCACTGAGCTGGCGCGACTACTACTAGACGGGGTTCGACCAAGGAGGATATGTCGCCGAGGCGGTCGTCGACGAGTTCTGGGTACCCTTTGCGCATTGTCGAGTTCAATACTATTATTGTCGACGTTCCGTGATTACACTTTGCGCATCCATGCACTTATTTAATCATGTCTCTGTTTTTGTTTCAGGTGAGGTACAGGCTTCCCCCTAGCGCTGACGACAGCGAAGAGTACACCCAGGCTAATCGGGTCATCGACAGGATGGCTACAAAGCTCGTCAAGGAGGCCCTCAGGCTTGCCCGTGTAGATGCGGTGATGAAGCACTGCAGGAAGAGGGGCAGAAAGATGACCAAGAAAGCAGCAGCCCGCGAGTACCTTACCGCCAAACAGTACCTCCCATGGCGTCCAGAATGGATGGAGGGGACCGCCGTGCTTGGAAGCACCTGTGTCGCCTGTGGGCCTCGGAGGAGTGGATCGACATGTCCAGGAGAAACAGGGGAAACAGGGACGCCGGGGCGGATTTGTGCAACACATACATGGGAGGGCTCGGCATGGGTCACGTGGCGCGAGACCTAGTAAGCACACTTATCTTTTAACGCTTATAATTTTTTATATTTCACAACTAGATGTAATTAGGTAATTATTTAATTACACGCAGGAGTACGAGACCGGGGTTGAACCCTCTGCTTTCAGGGTATGGAGGGTTGCACACACTCCCCGTGTGGGGCAAGACGGGGTCCAGCCACCGATGCCGGCGCCTGTTCAGGAGATAGCTGTAAGTGCATAAAGCTAGTTATTTCAATTATTTAGACAACCTTCGTTTTCGAACTAATATCGAACATCTCAATTGTTGGAAGGATGAGTACACTCAGGCCTTGCGGGAGAGGCACGGGGAAGATGCCCCGACGAGATGCCGGTTGACCCTGTCTTCGTGTACGACCAGTTTGGTGGGCGGGCTCACGGCAGGTACATTTAAATCATTGTCATTTACTTCAATTTGTAGACTTTTATCTTTTACTTCAATTTGTAGACTTATATCATTGCCATTTACTTACATTTAAATCACGGCAGGTACAGCGGTTTCAACGCAGTTGTGCCGCCCGACGAGTACAAGCCAGAGGTTAGGAGACGCCGACGACAGGCCCGTGCAGCTGACCGTGCCCATGAGGAAGCACAGAATAGGCGCATCGCTGAGTTGGAGGAGCAGAACCACCAGCTTCGAGAGGATAGGGAGGAGCGAGAGTGGGCCGAAGGGAGCGACAACAGGAGAGAAGTGAGCGGGAGGCCACCAATGCAAATGTGAAGGCCGTCCATGAACAGAACCTGATCCTCCTGGGCATGTACCAACAGGCAATTACATATGCATTATTCGCTGTGTTGTTCTTCCAGCTAAGTTTAATTCCTAACATCTCCAATTGTTTAGCATGGGTACCCGCTTCGGTATGCAGTAGCTCCACCAGCACAGATGCCTGCCGTGGTGACCCAGACGCCGGGGGCCCCACCCACACAGTTTGGCAGTGCTCCTCTTCACCCTTTCGTGACACCAACGAACTTCCCGATGGCCTATTTTCCACCAGCTCCGAGGCCTTCACCAGGGGTTAGTTCGCAATCATGCCGTTCAAAACATTCCATTTTCATCTAATTTTGTATGCAAATATAATGCATTGCCTCTAATTTAGAATCTACGAATAATGCATCGACTCTAATTTTGCCTAATTTTCATTTCATCCAACAATGCTTTGCCTCTAATTATGAAATATAGGATTTTATCTTGTTTGCAAGGTGTCCGGCTAGGGTACGGGTGTGCCGGCGGTGATTGCTTCGCAGGGGGATGTGGATAGTGGAACTAGGTCCACGCCCGAGGAGTTTGTCGAGGGTTTGTTCAACACCAACCCCGACTACGACTTGAGTGGCGGCGGCGGCCCGCACATAATGTAGTGAACTATGTGGTTTGTAAGAATTATGTGAACTATTTGGGTCTATTTATTGAATATTTTGTGTTTAGCATTGATTTGTTTGTATTTGGGCTTGAAATCGTTGTGGCGAGCTTTGTGATATGTGAGGATGTCATTGTGTGAATGGCAAAGTGATTATATGTGGTGAATTTTTTTATTTTGTAGGTTGAAGTGAATGGTTTAAAAAATGGGCAGCAAAATATTGCTGCTGCCATATATCAATGTCGGCGGCATTAGCTTAATGCCGCCGACACAGATGGAGCGTAAGTCGGCGGCATTAGCTTCAACCGCCGTCATAGTCTAGGACCAACTGCGCCATGACCATAAATCACCGGGTTACTGTCGGCGGTCTATTTATCAGCCGCCGATATAGATGGACTAAATGTCGGCAGTTTTATCTTCAGCCGCCGATATTACTCCTGCTCGAGAGGGTCACAGAGCCGGCTCGTTGGACACGTGTCGGAATCATGCGGGTGAGATGGACCCCACAAGTCAGGTCGCCGTGACGGGCTCGGCCCCGTTTGACAAGTTCTATGTCGGCGGCTATAGAGGCCGCCGAAATAGACCTGCCGCACGGTAGCAATGCGCTGGTTGCATGAGTGTCGGGGGGGGCCGCCGATATTGAGTCTCTGTGTCGGCCGCTCTGGGTCGGCAAGGCTGTGTCGTCAGCCAGCCGCCGACATATGTGAATGTCAGTGGTTTTGGCCCCCGACATAGAATGACATTCTTGTAGTGAATGAACACTATCATGTGCGTCGAATCTGGATTTTATCCATCCTTATTCTTCCCGACAACAAATTGGCAAATTTCGATACTAAATGTTCACATCTGAGTTTCAAAAATAGTTGGATAATACTTGATTCGAATTTATTAATTTTAAATAAAATACAATTTGCTTTACAATGTATATTCACAATACACGACGGTACACCTACGTCGAGATGTATGATTACTGAATGCGAACTTAGTCTAGATATATTTTGAAATGTTCCCCTTTTAATAAATTCCATAATGACACCAATATTTGACTTAGTTCATCAAAAAAAGGAAACAACTTGGAAAAGTGAAAACAAAAAATGATTTTTTTAAAAAATAGGCAACTGTAAATATTCATTGAAAGTTAGAGAAAAAGGTTTGGGAACAAAGAAACACGCTTATAGGAGAAAAAACAACCCGGTGTAGGACAGTAAGGCACAACCGCAGCAAAACGCTACCAAACTGGTCAAAAAACCGGCCACCAGCTCAACGAAGCAGTGAGGCCACAATTTATAACTAACAACCTACAACCACCGGCAACTCTAGCTAGGCCACACAACACCTACAACCACCAACGACGGTTTACCAACACTGAGCAACATCAAAATGGCTTAAAAAATAAGACAAAGTAAATGTCGACCTTCTGCCGACGCGAAACGGAAGCCAGCTACGCCTTCAACAAGGGAGTGACAGTGGGGGGAACCTACCGTTGTTGCATTAACTAAGTGAAGAAAGGTCGCAACAAGAGTGTCTGCTTTATGAGCTAAGCTACACCACCTATAATGCTACAACAACACCACCAACAAGATGCCTGCCGGCCACTGCACACCCGGGCGGACTTATGTTGCCTTGCACCATGAGGAGGTTGGGGAGGAAGCAGGAGCATAAAAAACAGACCACAAATGAATTGTAGCACTTACGAGGAGCCCTGGGTGATCTGAGGGGTGGGGCCGATGCCGTTGAAAAGTTGGCAAACGGTCGTATGGGGGCCTAACGGTCAGACCTGAGTGCATTGGCCTACTATAGCACCAACAAGGCCGACGAAGCTACGCAACCTGACCTCTGTTAGGACTAGCGACCTTATACTAGCCCGTTACCACAAAGCCGGTGAGGCTGCTATGCTAACATACCTCTCACACCCTTGGATTCAGAGAAATCGATCTAGGAGCACAACGCCGAATTTGGTGACTCTGTCACACGCTGAAGGGAAGACCCTAAACCAGGGGCGGAACTAGAACAAAAACTACCATGGTTCACCGCTTCACTAGCATATAGTAGTTATGCGGTGCTTCACCGAAGCATGGAGAAAACGATGTTTCGTGTTCCATTTATACAATATCTAATATTGAATTTGTTGATCCGATCCGAACTGTTTGTATCGATCTTTTTGGCACATTAAATTTTCACCACCCAAAAAAAATAATTTTTCCCAAATTTCTATTATTTTGGATGTTATGAAAATCAATATTCTAAACAGTTTGGTCCTCGAATAATGCTGGTTTGTAATATATAAAAATATCGAACCAATCAAAAAGTTAAAATTTTATTGATAATGAGGTTTTAATGACACAAACAAAATGACCGATTCCGAATCAACAATCTCCGCCTTAATTAGATTTGATTTTTTATCATGTTTTAGGCACAACGCGAACTTTAAAAAGCACCCGATCCTCGGAGATGTTTTTTTCGAAGAATTCCGATCATCGAGGATGTAAATATTGGCGATTGATACGCGAGATTTATGTTTGTGACTAATTAATCATAAGATGATGCGTGGACTAATAGAACTTGATGGAAGCTAGTAGGCTTGGGCGCTATTTCGCTTCCATGGATGAGACTTGAGACCCATCCAAGGTTCCAAGGAGTACTAGTCATGCATTCGTGCTGCATTAGACCAAGCAACGGAGGGTAGGCTTGGCGTTGACTCGACCGGTTTGGCTGCCGCCTAGGCTGGCTGAATGCCGGTGCATGTGCTAGAGCTTACGGTGGTGCACATGAGGTACATACAAACAAATCCCTGCTGAAAATTTTCTAGCACCGGGGTGCCTGTGCACCCCCATGAGGTCATGTAGCTCCGCCCCTGCCCTAAACTAGCAACGAGGGGGAAACGATGCTGCAGGCAGCTAACCCTAATCTGTTTGCCACACCATTGGATATGGCCACAGAACCGCCATTTCTTGCCATAGAGCCATTGGATCTGGCCACCAATCCGCTGAGATAGACGACCACCAACCGTGGAAGCCATAGGATCGAGCACACAGCTTGTCCAGGTCTCCTCCACTCCTTGAGAATCGCAGTCGGCGCACCATCGAGACGGCACGCCGAAGCCTTGTCGTTGCCAGACCTTCACCCGCGCTAGGTGTTCGGAGATCCACTTCCGACTTACACCGTTCTAGATCTGGATATAGCAGTCCCACGGGTGGTTGGAGATCCACTACATCCACGGGAAGGAGATTGACCGCCTATGATACTTAGGTGTGAAGGGAATTAATGGCCAAGTATTCGTATTTGCATTTACCCTTCGCTTGGTCAAGGCGAATTAACATTCCTTATTTCATGTTTATACCATGTTTTCTAAAATTATGTTGTTTGTTATGAAAATTCATGCTATATAAATTGTGTACTTGCTATACATATTATAAACATGTCTATTCTTTATTACCTTGATTACCTACATGACTGCCTTGGTTGTGATCCTCTTTGAATAACCTAAATCTAGCTGATAATAATTTTAACCCTATTTAATGGGTAAATTTTTCCTAAGACTTGCTTAGGTTCAAAATTAACCTTTAGTCAATAAAGCCACGATACAATGAACTGATATTCACTGGACATTCATTCATTCATTCAAATTGATGACATATGACAATTAGGGCCAATAGATGAGTTTGGGGTGGCGAATTATATTTGTCTTGGTTTGTGATGGTGTCTTTGGTCTAGGATGGTTGTTGGTCGGAAAATCATGGTCGAGTGTGGTAGCGGACTTGGTCTATGGGGATGGTTGGATTGGTTATGGACTTGCTCCGAAGGGGAATGAAACGGACGATATCCGACATGAGGGTTCTGCGGAGCCAAGTATAAGAGAAGGATTTACCCAGGGCAGAAAATGCTCATGTGTTGGACATAGCTAGGGCTTGCCCAGGACGAGCGCTGACTCACATGAGTAGAGAGAGGGCGCTGCCATCAAAGGATGGTTCAAACCAATGTGTGACCATCACATGGTAGTACAAGTTTGGTGTGTGTCTGTGGCATGCACTCTGCGGAGGCACCTTGAGCCCATTCTTCAAGAAGGACCGGCTTTGGTCATCATCGAGGTGACTCAACCACACATCCTAGGAGCTGTGAGACTAGCTTGGGCTAGCAACTCTCTTAGGTTAAGACCGGGCATCTATGGCATGTGTGACCCACAACAGGATAGTCAATCCTGGAAAGGATGGTGTCTGCTGGATGGAAGATGGTTAGGTTAAGGATGTAAATGGTTAGAGGAAAGGTTGGGTATGTTTGGTAGGATAGATGACTGATCTAGGATTTGGGTTGGATTGTTGGTTGGGTGGTCTGATTGCTAAAGATGTTGGTAAAGACTGTGCTGACTTCGTGTTTATTAAGATGAACATTAACCAATGAGCTAGATATGGTGATTTAAAATCATCTTAAAAATTGGCTTTACGTAAATAAAAAACCCTCCACTTCTCTTGAAGCTTGTATCACTAAATGCATTAGGAGGGGTGTTAACGAGCCAGTGTTTGGATGACACTGACCTCACATACTCCCACTCTTTTAGATGGAGGTCATGAAGAGGATCCGTGCAAGTTCCATGATGGCGTTTAGGGTTACTCCTGTCGCTTGCAGGAATGCATAGCCATTGGACAATTCTTTTGGATATACTTTTGTTCCAATGACCTTCCAAACTCTTATGATTCTTTTGTGATGAGATGTATGACTGTTTGCCTTACTATTACCGAGTCTAATGGCTGGAATTATGTTTTGTAATATCGTGGACGATGGTTTTGTATGTATAATATGATACTCGGCTATGTATTACATGCTCTTGTGTACTGTTTTAGGGACTAGTGCTTGTAAACAGCGGCTATCAGGTAAATAATTTTGAGGGTTAACGGGTGGTAGTTAGGCCATATCAGAGATTGGACCAAAGGGCTACCACACTGGCGCAAGCCACTTAAGGGAGGAATTATAGATGGACGAATGGGCGGCCTGGCACGGCTCGACCCGATTAGAGCGGACCCGGCACGGCACGAATAGGCAATCGGGCCGTGCCGTTCCAGCCCATGTGCTCACCTTGAGGCCTAGGCATGGCACGTAAGGGTCTTAACAGTGTCGTGCCGGCCCGGTTGGCCCGGCGATCCCGGCATGCCGTGCCGGCCTATCAGCCCAACACTAGTAAACCCTTTCCTTGATCAGCAAGACAACAACTCAGCAACTCAACATACAGAATTATAGTCACAGATCAAGACACATGTTCAAAGTAGAGAACAAGACACATGTTCAAACTTAAAGCACACACAGGCAAAGTTTATAATTGAAATAATATTTTGAGCTGTTATAAATTTTGGGCTGCCTCATTAAAACCTTTGTAGGTAAAAACTCATACCTCATGAGAAAATCCTAAAAAGGAAAAAACAGTATAGCCCAGGGCCAGGCCTAGTTCATAGTCATAGTCTAATACAGTTTTGTAAAGCACATTACAATTTACACATCAGGGGACAGGGGTTGCTCCCACTGATGTTTCAACTTCATCATGAAGATACAAGTTCACGAATGATTCTTCAAGGTCTTTGTTCTTCAAATTGTGTTGCGCGTGGGCTTCACCTTGCTCCCAGTCTTTGATGCAGGACAAGATCTCCACCATCTCAGGGGTCAAACGATGTTGTCGCTCCTCGATCACTCTACCAGTGAGACTAAATGTAGATTCTGACGAAATAGTGGAAACAGGCACATTCATAACATCTTTAGCTAATATTGAATGAACTTGATATGTTACCAAGTCAACATGTTGAAGTCATCATCGAACTGGTTGACGGTGTCGCTATCGAGGTACAACGGCAATTCAAAACCAGCTACACCTGCTACAAGTCTGAAGCTACACCTATTCTCCTTGGAAATGGGGAGGAGGAAGAGGAACCTACACCAGAACTAGGAGTAGCACCAAAGATTTTGCCCCAGACAATTTTCTTCCTACCAGTAGCAGTGGCTAGCTAGGAAGGTCTTTGCAAGCGAACTGAACCAAAATTGTTGTCATACTTGCAAAAGATGTCAGTTAAGTGAGCTCTTAAATCATTTTAGAAAGTAGAGTAATCAGTACTAGTGAGCTGAGATAAAAACATAAGTAGATTGTTGAAACCTCTCATCTTAGCTCTAGGATCCAAAATAATTTTAAAGGCATATATCATAGGTATGTCCCTCCAGTATTTAAGAAAATTAGATTTCATAGGAGCAACAACATGTCTTAGTAAACTGTCATTCTCATAGCTGTTTAGATGTCCAGCTATCTAAAGATTGTGATGCAATAGATAGAGCAGCAGTACAATCATAGAGTAGCTCAAGGAATTCTAAAATTTTTTCACCACATACCAGTGTGCATCTATCAAAAGTGTCTCACCCTCATGCTGGTGATAGTGAGTATGGATAAAGACTAAAACTGTGCTCTTGTATGGTATGACAGGTGCTTGAGTATGAGGTAAGTAGAGTTCCATCTCACATCCATGTCAAACCAAACTTACGAGGATGTACCCCCATAGCAACACAGTAACTTTTGTATGCAGCAATGCGTTGGTTAGATGAATTCAAGAAAGATATTGTAGTTCTTAAAGCCTCGACATATGGCTTCAGCCTCTTCAAACCAGACTTAACTATGAGATTAATGATGTGGCAAGCCCAATGCTGATGCAAGAAAACAAAGTCAACATAACTAGAAAACTGGGGTGTGAGAATGCCCATTGCATTAGAGTTATCAGAAGCATTTGTCCAATGTAATGGCAAAAATCTTATCGGTTAAACCATATTCATCTATCACAGAGGCAACACGATTTGCAATGTTTTGTCCTGAATGTGACACATCAATAAGCCTAAGACCAATGATTCTCTTCTCTAGTTCCCAATCGGCATTAACATAAAGAGCAACCACACTAAGATAGTCCTCCTTAGCATTGCCAAACCAGATATCAGATGTAAGAGTAATAGAAGAAACACTAAACAATAAGCATTCCACAATCATATATAGCATGACACTCTTTGAAGTACTTCACTAAATATCTACTTGTTTACCTGGAAACACTAGCGAAACGAGGATTATGGGCACACTTAATGTACTCCTGAAATGCAGAAGACTCACCAAAACATAGAGGCGGATCCTCTCTAGCTATCAACCTACACAGCTCAGTACGAGAAACATCTGGGTTGTAATCCCATTGACGGACAGAGCCGTCGGGATTGAACTGAAGCAAGGACTGAGCCATGGCCTCACGACCATGTCACATTTTGCATAAGTTATGGAGGTGCTAGTGCAAATGGCCAATACCACCAGCAGATGCTGCAGTCAAAGTCTTTTTGCAGTGGTGGCACTAAGCATACCTTACCTTCTTACCATTCTCCATCTTGAACTCCTTCTCGAAGTCGTTCCAGACATTAGAGATGGAGGATCTAGTCCTCTTGTCGCGGGCGGTGTCGGTGCTTGCAATCGCCTGCGGACTTATTGAATCCGTCGCACCCAAGGGCCCCGTCGCCGCTGCCGCCAGCTCTGTCGAGAGGTGTTGCACTACTACCAAACAAGGCATCTTGACGAAGATCATTTTCCCTTGTCCCTTTGCAGAATAAAGTTGTGGTAGATGGAGGTCGGATCAACTGTCATCATCAGCGGCTCCGGTAACTCAACGCGCGCGCCGCACCCGCACGACGCATCGGCTAGCGGCCTACGAAAAAAACCCAAAGAAATAGGGAAAGGGAAACAAATCCAAGTATCATTGATTAGATCTTTGCAAAAACACAAGAAAAGGATGAGATTTAGGGTTAGGGTTAGGGAAAGATACGTACATGTAGCTGTGCAACCGGAGCCTAGAGACGCCCACACACAATCGTGTAGAGCCGAAGAGGGGAGAGGACAACCAGAAAAGAGGAGAGGCGAGATCCGGCAGGCGGTGCGTTTGACCGGGCTGGTGAGAGTAACGATGGAGAAGCCATCGGCGCGCGAGGTGGTGGCGACCTGTAGGAGTGCAAGGATTGGGGGACGGAGGAAATGGCCCAGGTGAGATCTAGAGGGCAGTGGCTAGCGCATGCAGTCGGGCTTGTTGGAGATGAGGGAGAGGCGACTAGCGAGACGGCGGCGGCGGCTTGCAGAAATGTGGGGGCCGGGGGATGGGGGGAATGGCCCAGGTGAGATCTGGCGGGCAGCGGTGGGCGCGTGTGCCTGAGTTGGTCGATAACAGTGAGGCGACTGGTGCAACCATCGGTTATGTGTGCGGGCCTAGTCAGGCCGACCATGTAATCGGGCTGTGTCGGGCCGACGGGTCGTGCCCAACTCTCGGCCCAAGCACGACACTTCTGGGTACGTGGGTCGTGCCTACCCGGGCCCGATTTGAACCGTGTCATGCCGTGCTTAGGCCGGGTCAAAATTACGGGCCTCGTGCCAGGCCATTAGGCACAACGCATTTGGCCACCTATAAGAGGAATTGAATGCAATTACCAAAAAAACAATCTAGGAGGGCCTTTTTTTTCAAAAAGTAAAAAAAAAGTGCATGGGAGACGGAGGGGGAGGCCGCACAAATTTCACAACACTATCGTACGACTCGACACATGGTAAGACCATCTTGGTGATGTCGAAAACTGCACTCCTGATTTATATATTCATGGCCGGATTATTTCCGAAGTTAACAGCTAGTGTTGCATAGAACATAGTACCTGCCTAGAGCTTCACACACTTACGCAAACATACTACCTGCCTACGAATTATAAAGAAGAGGGCTGGTTGCAATTCTATATATACAGAACTGCTCCAATGCTTTCATATGGCCCTGGTAGCATATGAGGGAGGCTCAAGCAGGGATGCTATGCTCCAAGCCCTCCTCATCCATTGACTTCCTTCCCCGGCCTCTTCCATCTTACCTTCTCTCAGTCTCAGCTACTAATTTTCTCCCTTGATTATTTGATGCATCACCATGAGGGGGCGAAAGAAGCTCTCACACCTAAGCCCAACTCCATAAATTCATGTGTTCCTTGAACATGTAGTGGATGATTCTCCAACTCTCCTGGATCACTAGCTAGCTCATGAGCTGGTTGCTTGCAAACCCTAGCTAGCTAGCCATATGGATCCATGCTTCTCCCACAACCCACAGGGCTTCCAATTCTTCCAAGGGTTGGAGCAGCATGATGCGCTCACACTCTCCCACGGCGGCGAGGCAGTATCCACCACGGCAGCCATGGAGCATGATCATGCGCTCACCTACCATGTCGCTGTGCTCCGGGACAAGGTCCAACAGCTCGAGCCCATGGTCGGCATGGTCGTCTCCCCCTTCCCGCACCACCTCCGACACAAGGCGGCGGCGATGACGGCGTCGAGCGCCTGCTCTGTCCTGCGAGAGATAAGTGCCGCGGCGTCCGCCATGGCGCATCGGCTGGAGCTCGGCGCCGCCGCTGCCGACGCGAGTTTCAGCCGGGGACCTGCCTTCGGCAACGAGATCAATGCACAGATGCTCGCGGCGGCGACGCATCAAGCTGACACCTTGCCATTCGACTTCCACCACGAACCGGCCGCCGTGTTCGCCGCGGGTGCCACGACGGCCGCCGCCTCGCACGCCGCGATGGACCGTACCGGAAGCTTCGGCGTCTCGACGGCGGCAGCAACCAGCGGCCGGACAGGAAGCGACGGCAGCGGCGACGTCGACGTCGTGGAGCTGGAGGCGTCGTACTTGCTGGCGCGCTACACGCACTACTGCGCGGTGTGCGGCAAGGGGTTCAAGCGCGACGCCAACCTGCGGATGCACATGCGCGCGCACGGCGACGAGCACAAGACGTCGGCGGCGCTGAGGAACCCGGCCCCGGCGGGCGGCGGCGCCGGCGATGTCGGCGGCAAGAAGCGCCGCTACTCGTGCCCGGCGGACGGGTGCCGGTGGAACCGGCGGCACCCGCGGTTCCAGGCGCTCAAGTCGGTGGTGTGCGCCAAGAACCACTACCGGCGCAGCCACTGCCCCAGGATGTACGCGTGCCGGCGGTGCGGCGGCAAGCAGTTCGCCGTGCTGTCCGACCTCCGCACCCACGAGAAGCACTGCGGCGAGCTCCGGTGGCGCTGCTCCTGCGGCACGTTCTTCTCCCGCAAGGACAAGCTCATGGGCCACGTCGCGCTCTTCGCCGCCGGCCACACCCCTGTCCCAGTTGCCACGGCGGCGGCCGAGCGGTCATGACGTACTCATCATGAGATATTGTCATGTGAGTGGCCGACCCGACCTAGCTCGCTCTTCATACATTGCGCTATTCAATTTGCCTTCAATATACGCAGTTAGAGTGCCTCAGCTCCGGCCCATGCTCCATTTTATTTCATGTACGGTTTGATCTCTAGCTTTTTAATTTGTGCAACTAGACATAGTTAGATTCTAGATGATGTTACACTAGTTAAGAATTTAAGACTCTGGCAGCATGCATGGATTAACTTGTAATACTAGATATACATGCACGCAATTAATATAGATACACGTAACCCATAGATTGGTAGGAATTAATGCACACGTGCGTGCATGTAATTTGATTAACGCAATTACTATTTTGCGGGCGCCTGCAATTAGCCAAAACGTACGGGTGTAAAAAATTCTACTTTCCTTCTACTATTTTTCCACATTTATATTTATGGAAGAAACATTTCGTGACATTTGCATTTATGGAAGAAACGTTTCGTGACAATGGAATTTTTTGCGCAAGGTCGATTTTTGCATAGATATATTCTGTTTATGTTTATTATAGATTTATTTTGTTCTTTTTTATTATAGATAAATTTTGTTTTCTGTAGATTTATTTTGTTCTTTTTTTATTATAGATAAATTTTGTTTTCTGTAGATTTATTTTGTTTTCTGTTTATTATAGATTTATTTTGTTTTCTGTAGATTTATTTTGTTTTCTGTTTGTCGTATATTTATTTTTGTTTTCTGCTTATTATAGATTTATTTTTGTTCCTGTTTATTTTATATTTATTTTCTTTTTTGTTGCATCTGCTGCATGGCCTTAATTTGCATGGTCTGCATGATCTACTGTGTTGCATGGCTACTGGCTGCAGGCGCCTGCACAGTCGGCTGGATGCAGGCGCCTATGAGCTAGCGCCTCCCTTTGATTAAAAGAAAATGCTCATGAAATGTATAAACCATTCATGTTTAATCGTGCGTGGTCAGTACTCTGTATAGGGATGCAAATGGGTCGACCCTAGGGTCACTTTTGACTCTCCCTAGTTCGTTTGTTTGTACTAAAAATTTAATTCCTAATCTATTTAGTACAAATAAATGAACTAGAAAGGACCAAAGTTGGCCTTAGGGTCAACCCATTTGCATCCCTAACTTTGCACTATGGTTGAGTTTTTCTTTGATTTTGCATGCAATACATTTTCGAGCGGAGGATGGATTTGGATATATTCCACACGTAATTACAAGTACATATGGAGAACAGTTATGTCTGCTTTGAGATCCATTCGGCATGTATAAACCTTAGAGCAGGACAGGTCCTACATGTATGAGTAACTTAACTCCATGTGTTCCAGATACATGTGGGATGAATTTCCCCTTTCTAGCGGTTGTGATTGATCCATGGATATGTCCATCGTGGTACACCACAAGCTAGCTTCTATACTACTCGCATATAATCATGTGATCGAAGAGCAATTTCACAGTTCACCAAGAGATACTACATAAAGCATTGAGTATTTTGGCATTTACAATTTTTTTTTACCCTTTTAATTTCTCTCTCCAACGACATAAGTGTAGCCGGCTGCCGTCGCCACCACCGTTGGACTAGACGGCAGCCAGTTCACACATGAGTAGACGGCTGCTAACGTACTGACATATTCATATCGAGAAGCGTTATGTCTGCTTTGAGATCCGTGCGGCATTAACATATATAACAATATTTAGAAATTGAGTTCAGCTAAATTCTAAGCTATTAGATGAACAAAAGGAAATGCTCTTGCTTGATACTTCTGCTCTTGCTTTCTCTAGAATGTACAGAACATGCACATTCCAAAATATTAACTTAGTGTCAAGTATATATGTACAAAATTCTTCACGTACTCTTATGTTGAATTGTTTTGTTCAGTATGTACCTTCTTTCTTTGTTGTATGCAATCAAATTAATCGCAACAGCTCTATGGAAGTTAAATTGTAGCTTTTTGTCAAGCACATATTTAGAAATTGAATGTAGCAAAAGTCTGAGCTATCAGATTAACAAAAGAAAATGCTCTTGCTTGATACTTATGCTCTTGCTTTCTCCAGAATGTACAGTACACGCACATTCTAGAAAATTAACTGTGTCAAGTATATATGGACATAATACTTCACTCCTATGTTTATTTTTTTTGTTCAGCATGTACATTGTTTCTTGGTTAAGAATAAACAAATGTGTGAAGAACAATTACCTACAAACCTTCGATAAAAGTTAAGGTGGCCGACGGTGCATACTTTCCCTAGTGTTCGAAAAAAAACGGTCGGCTATTAAATGCTTAACCGAGAGGGTGAAACAATAACCGACGGTGTTTAGGAAACCCTTGGCCATTCGTGGGAATGGCCAACGGTAGAACTAAAACTCTCGGCCATCTAAAAGAATAGCCGACGGTTAAAAGAAAACCCTTGGTTATTCAATGGAATGACCGACGGTTGAATAAAACTCTCAGTCATTCATGGTGATGGCCGACAGTCAAAATAAAACCCTCGGCCATTTGAGAGAACCCTTGGCCATTCAAGAAATGACCGAAGGTTTAAAGCAAAACACTCGACCATTGTATACAAAATGATAGGAGTTAAAAAGGAGTGCATGTACAATTTTAAACAACAAGTGTGTGAGGTGAGTTGGCTAGGTGGGAGAGTTTTATTCAATAGGTCATGGGTTTGAATCCTATGCAACACACATTTATAATTAACTTGATTTAATGATTTAATGGGAAAAAATGATGTCAAAGTTCAAGTATGTATGGAGAGGTTCATCCTGATAGAAAAATATTTTTCCTATTTCATCCATTAAATTTGGTCATATTTATTCCACCACATTTCCCTAGTGTTTACCATTTCCGTCGGCGTGTTAAAGCTGCTCACTCATACTTTTCTCGAGTGTTCTCTATTTCCGACGATAAGTTAAAGTCACTCATCCATGCATTTTCCAAGTGCTTCAAAAACTATCACTGAATTCATTCCCGAGGGTTTCGTCGGTAATTGCACGAATTACCCACCATGGGTGGCCGAGGGGAAGTTACCAATGGTATACGCTCGGCCATATACATGTCCTACGGTATTTTCTAATGGCCGACAGTATTTGCACACTCGGTAAAAGTTAGAATTCTAGTAGTGTTACTTGTAGTCCTTTATATTTTGTGATGTTGAATTTCTATCGAAACAATTAAACGGTGTGATGAATTTTTGTGACTCGGTAACACAATGGTGATATGCATCGGTCAAACACATTTTCTCATTCTGCTGCTATGTTCAATATAATATGTGTCAATTGGTGCTTCTTGTGATTATTTAATATAAGAGTAAAATACATGGGTGGTCCCCAAACTATTAGTCGATTCTCATCTAGGTCCCCAATCTATGAAACGGCAGTTTTGGGTCCCTAATCTTTTTAACTGGGTCCGCCCCGGTCCAAGCTTGCCACGTGACAACTCTATAGCTGACATGGTGCTGAAATGTCACGTAAAATAGTTTTAAAAAGGGGAATCATTAAAAACATTAAAATACGTGGACATCATTTAAAAATCATTAAAATGTGGGAAAATATTTAAAAATCATTAAAAAAAAATCACGAAAATCATTAAAAACATATGGAAAATATCAAAAGAATAATAAAAATCATGAAAAATCATGAAAAAGCATAAACATATGAAAAAAGCCTAAACATATTAAAAAGAAACATAAAGACAGTGTGGTCGCTTTTAATCCCTCTATAGTTGAACGGGGCATATGGGAGCCTCAAGTGATACTTCTTTCTAATTTTTTTATGAATTTTCCTAATTATTTTACTATTTTTCGTATTTATTATGATTTCTGAATTGTTTAAGGATTTTTTCTCAAATTTTTAAGTAATTTATGTGACATAGACGGCCATGTCAGTGCCACGTCAGCTCTAGGGATGTCACATGGCAATTTTAGACCGGGACGAACCCACTTAAAAAGATTAGGGACCCAAAACTACAATTTCATAAATTGGAGACCTGGATGAGAATCGACTAATAGTTTAGGGACCGCCCGTGCATTTTACTCTTAATATAATCTGAATGGATTGAATGTAAATCTGTCTATATATGGCATTTATACATGACGCGCTTATTTTTCACATATCATGCCTCGTAACCTGCCACCTTGTCCGATGACGTGGCATCTAGGCATGTTTAATGATGAAATTATGTCCACATGGCGTCAGTAAACCATGCCACACCAGCTTACACCTAGACATATGATGTGGCATTGGCATTTTCATGACGAAAGTCTTTGTCACTAAACTTGACAAATCATCTGCCGCCCTGACTTGTGACATGGAATGGTAGTCTATAACGACGAAATATTTAGCACACGTGTCAATCATATATGACAAAAACATTTGTCGCAAAATCAACATGTCAACGCCCAGCCGTAGCTGGTCGAACATGTGCTTCTTGACAAAATGGGGCCTATCAATGACGAATTTTGTGCGTTACATAAGTCAACTCACCAATGATGGTTATATCTGTCGTCATAGGTTAGCACTCCTTCTATGACGAAATTACATGTTTCATCACCGAATAACAAATGTGACGCGATATATATGACAATTGTTATTTCGTCATAAATTAGTCACAGAAGATACAATGTGATATTTTTCGGTTTTTAGTGATGTATTTGTGTCTTCATAGATCAACATTTTCTTGTAGTTTAGTATACATCTTAGTATAGAAGTTCTTGTAATGTAAAGATCCTTAATATGAGTATATGTATGACTGTGTTGTATTTCAAATGTATATTTTTCTACTATAGGACTATATATGGGTAGACTAAAATATCATACATACATACGTAAGCATACATTTAGATTGCACTTATTTTTTCATGTAATTAATATGGGATGATGTAGCTCTATATATATTTGGATCATATATTTTCAGTAGTTCATTCATCAAATTTCATCAATACATTCTATAAATTTCATCTACTTTTTCCACATTTCATTTGTAGTAAGCCAAATTTTTCTTTCATTAGCATTTACCAAAGTTTAATGGATCTTTCTTCAAGTTTCATCAGCAACTTTTCCAAGTTTTAGCAATCTTTTTCAAGGTTATCGGATCTTGTCCATGCATAATATGTATATTTTGCAAAGATTTAGAAATATAATTTTAAAATTTTGTGGTTATTTTGTAACGCTGACATAGACGCCCACCTTATTAATGACCCGCTTGTGTGACTTTCATGGGCCCTAGTCCATGGCGAATGGCTCCTCATCGGCGCGTCCTATCCTTCCCATTCTGTCGTCCATCCTAACATCGTTATGCTTGTAAATGGACGTGTCCGTGGACAGTCGCCAGACATCCGCCATAGCGGCTACCAATGCGTGGAGTTCCGCCGCAGTCCAGTAATTGGTTACGTAAGTCCGCGGCTTCCGTCGCAGCTGCTACAACCACTAATTTCATGCAGCCGCTAATCGTTTCGCAGTACATCCAGTAATTTTGCAACTGTTGTAACTAATTGCATGCAGCCTCCGTTGCAGCCGCTAAATACTTGCATTCGCAACTGTTGCAACTAATTCAGTACAGGAAACAATTTCAGTGTCGGCGGCCCAAAGTTCTGAGTCAGTGGCAAAACACCTGACGACATGCTTTGTGGGCGTCCCAAATAAAAGCCGACGACAAACATGGTCTCCAGCTATCTGTGTCAACGGCCTAGACATAGGTCCCCCCGATTCTTTTCCGCGGGTCAATGATGGCTCGGTCAACAACTTCCTAGGGGCAATAAGGCGGTCAACAACTTCCTAGGGGCAATAAGGGGTTTTAAAGGCATGCACGACACATCATAGGTCGTTCCATGATCTTTGTCAAAAAGCTGATGTGTTTATGATCTAGGTATGCATGTAGGGATATGTCTACGAATTTTATTTGTACCCACATCATGTGAGGCTAGAACAATTTCCTTGCCATGAATACATTCGGCTTCTACAACTTTTCCATCAATACGAATAGCTGTGAAGTCTTGCCACATTACAGATCTAAGCTTGTGTGCTCTACGAGCTGCTCATATAAAACCATTTCATAAATATCAGTACTATCTAGCAAAACAGCACAATCCAACAAGCAAACAGTAGTAAAGGCATTGTAAGAACTAGCACAAGCAAATAGCAGAAAAAACACTATCTAGAAAAAAAATATTGAGCAAATGGAAAGTAAGCTTTACCACGAGTCCGAGTTGATCTCGCTAGAGATAAAAGCCACGTGCAAGTTGCGGCCTTCAACTTGGGCCGCGAGGTGCATTTTTCGCGAACAGAAATTGCTGCTCAGCATGGGTTTGCGTCCATTTACAAGCCTTGAAGAACGACCGCGAGGGCGACTCGGGGGACCTCGCCGCCGCCAACCTAGCAGCCCTCCCCGCCTCCTCCCCTCCTCGCCGCCGTCGCCCCTCCCGGGCGGCGGCGGGTCTTCGCCCCTCCGTCCCTTTGCGCGGCGGCGCCGGGCGGTGGCGGGCTGGATCTGGCGGCGCCGGCGGATCCGATGTGTGGCGCGCGGATCCGGCGCTGCAGCAGCCTCTCCCTCCCCGTCGGCCGCTGCGTGGTGCGGCCCTTCCTTTCCTCGGTGCCGGTGGTGGGCGGTGGTGTTTTGGGTTTCAGATCTGGCGGGCTTTCGCCAGATCTGGAGCCTTGCCCTCGCCTGCCTCGCCCCGGCGCCTGGGTGTCGGTGAGCTGCTGCCCCGCGGCGTCGCGTCGCTCCGGGTCAGCTTGGGCCTGTGCCCCGCTGGCTTGGTCAGCTTTCCTCGCTCTCTCCGTCGTCCCCCGGTCGCCGTCACTGCTCCCTAGGCGGCTGCTGCTCCGCCCTGCCCCACTGCCCCCCTCTCCCAGGGTGCGATGGCTCGGGCCGTGTGCCCCCGGTCCTCCTCCTGGTCCCGGTCCGGGGGGGTTCCGGCGGTCCGGTTGGGGAGCGCCCCTTCCACCCCACCGTCGCTTTGCGGCCCTCCCCTCTGCCGGTGTGGTGGCGACTGGTCTCGCTGCCCCCCCTCGCCTTTTTCTTCCTCTCTGAGAGGCGTTGGTCCGGGTCGTGCTCGCCTCAGCAGCCGATGGGGGTTCCGGCTTGCTCGTGGGTGGCGTCCCTAAGCGTTGGCGGCTCGTCCAGTTCGCGGGTTCGGGGCGCGTGCTCTTTGGGGGTCCTCGGCGCCGCTTTGGGTATTTTTGGTGGTCGGCGTGGTTCCCTGGGTAGCGCCGAGGCGGGTGGTTCCGGTTTCCTCCCCGGGACTGCTCGGATGTCCTTCGCGGCGGCTGCTCTTGCTGCATCTGCTGTTCTGGTGTCCCTCTTGCGGAGTGGCCATCGGTGCAGCGGTGGTGGTCTTGGGCTTGGCTGTGCTCTCCTGTCGTCCTTGGCTTGGCCCCCTGCAGTGGGCTTTGGGGGCGGGTGCGCCGGGTGAAAGCCCTGCCTAAGCTTTGCGCTTCGGCCGGCGCTGGCGGCGCTCCGGCGTCGTTTCTCTCCTTGGAGGCATCATCGAGGCGGTCACCCCTCCCCTGAAGCCCCTGGGCGAAAGCTCTGCTGCGTCGGCGGCGCTTATACGTCGTTCCCTTGTTGAAGGCGGCGCCTCTGCAAATTCGTTGGTCTTCGCCTCGGATTCTCTTCCTGTTTGCTGTGTTGTCGTCGCGAGTGGCCTCGGGCCGTTGTTGTGGTGGTTGCCTGGCCTTAGCTTTGGCTGGGTCGTCTTCTCCCTCCCCCTTCTCTGTTGTAAATTGTTTTTCTCTCCTTCTTAATGAAATGGCAGAACTCCTGCCCGTTAGCTCAAAAAAAAAAAGCCTTGAAGAATTTACTCAACTTGAACTTAAAAAAACTCTCGATCTTTTCAAAATGTAATATTGACGTTCATTTTTATTGAAAATAGAAGTCCCTCAAAAGCCGTGTTCTTTCAACTATACCTTTTGTGTTTGATTTTTAAAAAATGTTTTAAAACTACAACAAAAAAATCTAATGGTTCAAGTATATTACATCTTTGTGCAAAAAAAAAGCTTTCTGCTCAAGAAACATTTATTTCTGTTAATTCTCAACTCTGAACTAAAATTTTATATTTTCAAAGCTGAGAGGTATATCACCATAATATGCTGGTATCTACATTTTGTTGGTTCATTTTTGTTTAAACCCTGTATACTTCTTAGTTAACTCTAGGTACATGTTGTAATTGTATGGTGTTTGGTGTTATTGCTATGTTTTGGTGTAGATTATCTCCTTTCTTTCTACCTAACTTTTCTTTATGCTATTTCCCTCTCATCTACCATCCTACCCATCGTGACCAAGAGACTTGTGAAATGAAGAAATTATGAGAAGTGCTACCAACAGCAGAGGGTTGAAATTCTCTTCACCATGGGCAAACTCAATGAATCATGGTGGATTAAGATGATCAAGAAGCTCAACAGAGTGATCGACGTAACCCAAGCCTCCTATTCTTCCTTTCTCCTGGCACGTCCGAATCTCGGGGTCGAGATTCCTTTTAAGGGGGTAAGTTTGTAACATCCTCATTTTTATAAAAATGAATTCATGCATGGCATTTGCATAAAAAATTGTGCATAAAAATTTTAAAGCAAAAAAATGAGTATGTTACTTTAAAAATAAAAATAAATTTAATTTTGGTTTATGAACAAAGGCTTGTGTATTGCTAAAAATAAAATTAAAATTTTGATGATTTTCTAAAAATAATAATTAAATAAATTATTTTGATAATTATTTTTACAACTATGTAACCCTAGGTTACATATGCTCAAAAATGATAGTCACAAAAGAATATTTGAAGGCCTTTTGAAAAGTAGAATATATATTTTGTCATCAATTATTTTACTTGATAAATAATTATTAGATCGAAAATTAATTATGATGTAAATTTATTTTAATTGGTTTAGTCCTATTATTTATGATCTAGTTTCTTCATCTATTTCTCATCTAGTTTTAGCCGGAGTTTTCATTGACATCCTGTTTGTCTTCCTTGTTGCCGGCGAAGGCCGTGCGGCCGTTTTGGCCTGCGTATCTCTAGGGGGTGAACTTCCTCGTTTTCCCCATCGTATTCGATGCACGCCGAGTCCATTGACCACTTGGACTCGTCGTCGATGTCCTCCTTTAAGGAACTCTGTTGTGGCTGTTACTATACATCGTCGTGTTGTTTGTCGCTGGTTTTTCTTTTCCAATCCAAGATCATTTTCGTGTACTAGCTAATTTGATTTTTCGACCATTTTCGTGTACTAGCTAATCTTTATATTTTCATACCTCTAAATCTATAGATTTAAAAAATTTGAAACCAATTTTAAAATGTTTATAAAATTGAGACATGTTTACTGTAAAAATTTTACGAGCATATGCATTCATCAAATTTTGTGTTCTCGCTTGTTGAATTTCTTTTCGTTATTTCCTTGCTATAGCATCGGGTGACGAAGGGAGATTCACCGACGCTCTCGAAGAGTGTGCTTGTTGTGCTCAACAAGTAAGTGTTAAACCTTTGACACATATGCTTGTAAAATTGTTTTATATATTTTATTGAAAATCATGCTATGTTAAAACTAAAAATGCTAATTAGTTAGTTTAGCTACTCCCATCCAATATTATTATTATTCGTATTAAAATTGTGTTTGTTGCCATAGGTTATTTGGCACTTATTTATATTTCCACACTCGTAATGTAGGTTTTGAATGATGCTTAGAATGTTTAGACCTCTTTAATCATACTTGTGATGAGTTGTCTCATTATGTTGTTTTGATGTGATTTTAAAGAACGATCGTTATCATCATGTTTCTAAAGTGGGTTGGATGATAGCGGGTGCTTTCGCGATATTTTTTTTTTTGCAAAACCTGATTGGGGTGGCTGGTTGCAAGGCGGGTGCAGCAGCATGAGATTTGGGCCCAGTGTGGGACACACCCTGATTTTTTAGAGGGGACGCCAGCCAAGACCTAGGTGGTTAAAGGTCTCATTACGATGTTCTCTAACGGGAGGGAACTGTATCACATGGGTAAAGCATGCAACCTCTGCAGAGTGTACAACTATCATGATAGTCTTGCATGGGGTCAAGGGCGAATGACGGGGAGTTGCCTCTCTTATAGTTTTAACATTTTGCTTTCTAAACGTTTTTAAAGGAAAACCACGATAGGATTCGTGTGTTTTGGTTTTCTCCTCACAAGGTGACTGTGATTGTGGGATTGAAGGTTCATGGTGGGGAACCGTATGTGACTTGCCATTTTGGGCAAAATCGGCAGTCGCTGGAAATTGTGAAACTAAATGATTCAAATATTCTTTAACAATATTTGTCGGTGTAATAAATACCGGGGTACAAAGAGCCCTAGGAAGGCCGAGAGGGCCCCACGCGTCAGGTTGGCGAGCAAGGCCCCAGCGCGTGGGCGAGCCCCTCAGAAGGCCAGGAGGGCCCCACGCGTCAGGCGGGCGAGCAAGGCCCCAGCGTGGCGAGCCCTCGAAGGCAGGAGGGCCCCACGCGTCGGCGGGCGAGCAAGGCCCAGCCAGCGTGGGCGAGCCCCTCTGAAGCCACGAGGGCCCCACGCGCCCGAGCGGAGTGCGTGGGCGAGCCCCTCCGACGATGAGGCGAGGGCCCCCGCGCCCGGGCGGGTGCGTGGGCGAGCCCCTCCGACGATGAGGCGAGGGCCCCACGCGCCAGGCGGGTGCGTGGCGAGCCCCTCTGGAGACAGCGAGGGCCCAGCGTGCGGGCGGGGCCCGTCTGGCGAGGAGCATTGCGAAGGAGTCTTCGGACGAAGGCTCCCCTCTGCCGAAGGGCGACAGCGCATTTAATGAGACATCACGCGGATAGACAATGGAAGAAATGATTACCGCTTCTGATGACCCTTGCGGTCTGGCGGTACATCACCGTGGCGCGAAGAATTGACCCGCAGAGAAGGTTTGCTTGAGGAGGCCGCCCGTGTCGGGAGGAGGCGGGGGCCCCACCCGCAGATTCACGGTGTGGATCATGCGGGTCGAGGCCACTGCGCGGCACGCGAGGGCGGCGCAGGTGGCGTGGGCGCGGACACGTTTTCGTCTCTTCTGCCGTGTCTTGTCGATTATCTTGAGAGCATTGTCTTGCCTACCCCTCGGCTCTCCGCCATGACCCAAAGCTTGTATAAAAGGAGGGAGAGAGAGGAGAAAGAAAAAGGAGGAAAAAGAGGAGCATTCGTGCATTGAGACACTCTGTAAACACATTCCCATTCAACCACAATCGAAAAAGAGCTAAGGCTCGGCAGAGTAGGACTATTACCCGCGAGGGGTCCGAACTCGGTAAATCTATGAAGTCGCTCCTTGTTGTGCCCGCGCTCAAATCGGATCGAGCTTGATCGAGTTGGCTAGCGACTAAAAATCTAACCAGGTGTGATCCGCGATGGTTGAGCGGAGAACACGCCGTCGATGGCGCGCCCGTAGGGGGCGCTAGCATCGGTTCAAGCTCTTGACCCTTCTTCAGAGGCGATGGCGGAGCGGCGATCGCGATGGAGCGAGAAGCGATCACTAGAGCCGTGGCCACGAGTCGGCCGCGGCAATGGCGGTGAATCACCCGGCGGTGGCCGTCCGCCTAGGGTTGGAGCCTGGCGGAAGCGGCCGCCTCGGCCAAGCTAAGCGGCGCTGGCCTTGGAGGAGTGCACTCCGGCCACAGAACCTCCAGCGGCGTGGCCTTGTTGGAAAACCCACCGGTTCGGTGACTCCGGACTCCGGCGGCGCCGTGGTTGGCCAACAGCCCGCTTCGTCGATGCCGCCTTGGCGGTGGTGCAAGTTTGGGGCGGGGAACCGGCGTTTCGCGTCCTCCGTTCTTTGTTGCCCTCGCCTCCTCTCGCAGATCTCTGGTGAGGAGGGCGGGCCAAAACGACAAGGGCGGCGACCCTACGGGGCTCGGCCGGCAGCGGCGCTGGTGGCGCGATCTCGGTCCCATCCGGAGGACCGCCACTTGCTGCATGGAGAAGACTGCGTGACAAGCTCCGCAGGGCGCGACCGAAGGCGACAGCACATTGCCGCCGCCGTCTTGAGGGACCAGCAAGAGGGTTCCAGAGCTGCCCGGCTAGTGAGGTGGCTCTTCTTGGCGCCGCCTAAGCGACGGGGCGGCGGGCGAGGACCGCGTTCAGAGCGAGAGGCTCCGGCGTCGGGTGCCGCGCCTTTTCTAAGGAGTCTGCGCGCGTCCGATCGCCGGAGCAGTTTCGTCCGCCCCATCGAAAAGTCTGACGGCTCCACCAACCCCGATGAGTTTTTGCAGATCTATCTGACGGTGATGCAGCCGATGGAGGGTCGGGAAGGTTCTCGCGAACTACTTTCCCGCTGTCCTCACCGGCGAGCCCGCTCGTGGCTCATGAACCTGCCCGGTCCGTGGGGTCATGGAAGGAGCTCTCGGGCTCTTCGTCACCAACTTCGGGGCACCTTGAGCAGCCCGGTGAAGGCGACCTCCACAACGTGGAAGCGGAAGAAGGAGAGTCGCTCTGGCGACTATATTGGCGCTTCGACCAGTCCGCAACACCATCCCCGACATCTCCATCGATGCCGTAGTCACGGCATTCGAGAGGCGCCCGAGACCCCAAGGTCAAAGAGAAGATGGCCACGCGCAAGATCAAGGCGACGGAGGAGTCTTCACCTTAGCGCAAGTCGCCTTCAGTGAGCTCGCATCCGCCCGGCTGTGCGCGGCGGGCCACCGCGGGCGGCGAGGCGGAACCTCGAGAACCCCGCGGCAAGGACAAGAAGAAGCGCAAAGCGGCGAGACCGGCAGGTCATAGCCGCCGGCCGGGCGACGGCGACGGCGACGACGACGCGCGGCCAGCAAGCAATGGGCGCCGGGCGAAAAGAGGAGGAGGTCGCGGCGCCGGCGGTACGGTCCCGTAAAGGCGGCCGAGCGGCGGCTACGGCGATCGCCGTGGCGCGCGCGGCTCAGCGCCGCGACGGCGGCGAGATCATCGCCCCGTGAGTGGGACGGAAGGCCCCATTGTCCCATTCACCGCAACAACTCCCGACTTGGCGGATTGCCATGTCGTCGGCAAGATGGTGGACAAGCGAGTCCACGAGCAGCAGCAGCAGCAGCGTCCCGGCGATGGCAAGGGCAAGGAGACGGCCGCTTGGTTTTCAGCGAGCGAGCGCGAGGTTGCCGTCATCCACGCGGTTGACCACCTATCCGTCCCACGCTAGCTTTAAGCGTGCGATGAGGAGGTGTGCGCCGCCGCGTGCCGGCTTTGGGTCGATGAGGCGGTGGCGTGGTCGGAGCGACCGATCGCGTTCGATCGGCCGATCACCCAACCAAGATCATGGCCTGGCATCTCCCGATCGTGGTTGCACCCACGGTCCGGAATGTAAAGCTAGGGCGGGTGCTGGTAGACGGAGGGAGTTCCCTCAACCTCCTGTCCGCCCGGGTCGCCGCGGCGCTCCAGATCCAGCAGCGGGAGCTTCGCCCAACGCTCCCATTCTTGACATCGCGCGAAATGAGTCCGTCGGCTGGGCGATCGATCTCCGGTAACCTTCGAGGTCGACAACTTCCGCACCGAGATGCTCAAGTTCGAGGTGGCGGACTTCGACCTCCCCTACAACGCCATACTAGGTCGGCCGGCGCTGACCAGGTTCATGGCGGTGTGCCACTATGCGTACATGGTGGTGAAGATCCCGGGGCCAGCCGGCCCCATCGTTTTGAAAGTGGACCGCCCGGAGGCGCTCCGCTGCGACAAGGACGCCCTCGCGTTGGCGGGGGCGATCGGTGCCCAGAAGGCCGAGGCTTCGACTCTGGGAGCTCCTCCGGCGAAGACCCGTGCCTCCCCCGGTTCGTCCGCGGAGGTTAAGCGGTCTCCTGGCGAAGTCGACCCGGCGAAGACCGTTCGGTGGGCGCCTCTCGGCGCCAAATAGGAAGCGCGCTTCGTCTCCTTCCTCCAGTCTAACGCAGACGTGTTTGCGTGGCAACCGTCCGACATGGCTGGGGTCCCCAGGGAGGTGATTGAGCACAAATTGGCGACGTTCCCCGGCGCGCGACCGGTCATGCAGAAGGTCCGGAAGCAATCGGTGGAGCGCCAGGAAGTTATCCGGCAGGAGGTGGACAAGCTCTTAAGGGCGGGGGTCGTCCGCAGTGTCGCCCATCCCAGGTGGCTCGCGAACCCCGTCCTCGTCAAGAAATCCAACGGGCGTTGGAGGATGTGCGTGGACTTCACCGACCTCAACAAGGCGTGCCGGGATCCATACCGCGCCCGCATCGATCTCATCGTCGACTCAAGCTGCGGGTGCGGCGGTGTGCTTTACGGATGCGTACTCGGGTACCACCAGTTACCATGGCGAAGAAGATGAAGACAAGACCGCTTTCGTTCGCCCATGGGCGCTCATCGCTATACAAGGATGGCGTTGGATGAAGAATGCGGGCCCAACCTATCGTGAACCATGCATATCGCTCACCGCTCCCAAATAGCGCGGAACCTGGAGGTGTATGTCGATGATCTGGTGGTGAAGTCCAAGAAGGCGGAGGAGTTAATTGGCGACCTGGAAGAAACCTTCTCCAACCTGAGGAAGTACTGCATCAAGCTTAATCCGGAGAAATGCGTGTTCGCCGTTCCGTCGGGCAAACTGTTGGGATTCCTCGTCTCCCAGAGGGGGATTGAGGCGAACCGACAAGATCGCAGTGATCGAGAACATGAAGCCCCGACGCGACTTCGGCAGATGCAAAGCTTGGTGGGTCGCTTGACCTCCTGGGCGCTTTATAGCTCGCCTGGGGATAAAAGTCTCCCACCGCTCAAGCTCCTAAAGAAGACCAACCAGTTCGAGTGGGCGGCGGAGGCGCAGGAGGCGTTCGACGGTCGAAGAAGTATCTTACCTCCCGCCCGTCTTGATCGCCCCGCACCGGGCGAGCCATTGATCCTCTACGTCGCGGCAAACCCCAGCGGTCAGCAGCGGTCTTTGGTGGCGGAAAGAGAGGGCATTCAGCGCCCATTTACTACGCCGGCAAGGTCCTCCACGACGCCAAACAAGGTATTCACAAAGACCAGAAGATGCTCTACGCCGTCTTGACGGCATCCCGAGCTACGCCACTACTTCCGGGCGAAAGTCACGGTGTTGACCAAGTATCCCTTGCGGAGATCCTCTTCAACCGCGAGGCGACGGTCGACGCTAAATGGGCCATGGAGTCGGCGGAATTCGATCTCAAATTCGCTCCCGAATGGCCATCAAAGGGCAAGCATGGCGGAGTTCATCACGAGTGGACTCGGCGACACAGAGCCGAAGATACCCCACCTCCTCGCCGTGGACTCTCTTCTTCGACGGCTAATTCCACCGGAGGGGCTAGGGCGGCGTCGTCCGTGTCTCCCATCGGCGATGTCATCCGGCACCGGTGGTCTTTGGACTTCCGTGCCACCAACAACGTCGCGGAGTATGAAGAATCGCCGCGGGGCTCGGGGTGGCCGACCCTTAGCATCCGGCTACAAGTAAAAGGCGACTCTCTCCTGGTCATCAACCAGGCGAGGAAGGATTTCTCCTGCTCGGATCCCGTCATGGCGGCCTACCTGGCGGAGGTGCGCCGGTTGGAGCGGCACTTTGAGGGTTTGGGCTTCGTGCACATCCCTCGCCGCGACAACTACATGGCGGATGAACTGTCCCAGATTGCCTCGTCGAGGGCACCTGTTCCGGCTGGGGTCTTTGAAGAAAGACTTACGCGGCCGTCCGTCGCAGCCCCCAATTCTGGCGGGGACGACGCTTTCCCTGACGCAGCTCCCACCTCTGGAGGAGACGTCACCGATCCTGCTGCAGCTCCCCGGTTAGAGGGAGGAGGCGGAAGAACTGCTGAGGCGGTTGAGGCGGAAACGCCAGGCCAGGCGGAGTACGTCGGCGACAATGTACAGAACGTCGTCACACTCGTCCGGGAAGGTCAGTGGATGGATCCGATCCTAGCCTACCTGCGGGATGGAGTGATCCCCGACGATGACGCGTCGGCTGAGAAGATAGCGCGCAAGGCCAAGCGCCACGCCCAGTAGGTGGGGACCAGACGCCGCGAGCGCAAATGGAGTTCTCTTGAAGTCGCCACCGGGGAAGCGGGAGTGAAATTCTCTCTGAGATCCATGGAGGCATGTGCGGGAGCCATTCAGGGAGCCGGGCGTTGGTTGGGAAAGCTTTTCGCCACGGTTTCTATTGGCCCACTGCCCTCCAGGATGCCTTCGAGCTGGTGAGGAGATGCGAAGCGTGCCAATTTCATGCTAAGCAGATCCACCGACCGCCCAGCGCCGCAAACCATTCCGCTCTCTGCCGTTCGCGATGCGGGGCCGATATTCAGGCCTGTTCATGGGCGGCGGAGGATATACTCATCTGTTCGTCGCCATCGACAAATTCACTAAGTGGGTTGAAGCCTCGCCGGTCCCGGCGATCACATCCGCAGCGGCTATCAAGTTTATGAAGAGCATCTTCGTCCGGTTCGGTGTCGCCAACAGAGTCATCACTGACAACGGCGCTTTCGATTCCAAAAGCGCTGATTTCCAAGATCGGTGCGAAGAGTTGGGTACTGTTGTGCTTTGCCTCCGCTAACGCATCCGAAGAGCAATGGGCAAGTGGAGCGGGCGAACGCGAAGTACTCAAAGGGCTCAAGACAAGGGCGTTCGACCGCTGGAGAAGCGCGCAGCGCTGGCGGAAGAAGTTCCCATCAGATTATGGGCGCCGCGGACAACTCCCAGCAGAGCCACCGCGAGACCCCTTCTTCTGGTGTATGGCTCGAGGCGGTACTCCCATCGAGCTCGCCTTGGCTCCCAACAAAGGGCAGCGTTCAGCGAAGACCAAGACCCTGACCGGCGTCAGGATGAAGTAAATCTCCTGGAGGAGATCCGAGACAGGGCGGCGATCCGGGCCGCCAAGTATCAACAGGCGCTGCGCCGTTATCAAGCAAGGCGGGTGTGTGTGAGAACACTGGCAGTGGGCGACCTCGTTCTGCGCAAAATCCAAGCGCAGCCGGGGCGCAACAAACTGTCTCCCCCGTGGGAGGGCCCTTCAAGGTGGTCTCGGTCTCCCTTGAGCTCGGTCGAGCTCGCATTCGAGGACGGTCGCGAATTGGCGAACACTTGGAACGTCGAGCAGCTGAGGAAGTTCTACCCGTAGGTAGCTGATCCAAGAGCTTCTTTGGCCTTCCTTTGGAGCCGAGCGGTGAGGTCTTCTTCCTTCACCGCTTCGCCTCAAAAGTAGTTGTACAAAGCCATCTTCAATAAGAGATAAGTTCTGTCTCCTTGTGGGCATCTGTTTTTTTTTCGCCTCAAGTCTGTTAGAAAGCATTCCGTGAAAGTCGCGCAATAAAAAGTACTCAAGGCGATGGCCCCTTAGTTGCAAGGATTTAACGCCACGACTCATGATTGGGCGAGGCGGCGGACGGAAGGCGGGTTCTAGCCCGGTGTGTCGGCTCGGTCTAGGCAATGCGCCAACAATGCACCGGCGACTAGACCACTTCCTGAAGCTAAGTTCTCGCCACGCCGATGTCTAGGGTCGGTTCGCAAAGAGGCCATAAGGGTTGAAGTAACCAGATGCTCGAGGAAAAGCGCCACTTTCAACGGAAAGCTCGCTCTAAAGCTTTTTGGCGATCGCTGGCTTAGCCTTAGAAAGGTCTCAAGAAAACATTCTCCGAAAGTCGGTAGCGAAAGTACTTAAGGCTGATGGCCCCTTAGTTGCAAAGGCAAACGCTTATAACTTACGCTGGTGCGAGGCGGCGGACGGAAGGCGGGCTCTAGCCTGGTGTGTCGGCTCGGTCTAGGCAATGCGCCAACGGCGGCACCAGCGACTAGACCACTTCCGGAAGCTAAGCGCTCGCCACGTAATGTTTAAGTCGGGTTGCGAGAGGCCATAAGGGTTGAAGTAACCAGATGCCTAAGGAAACAGCGCTCACTTGCGGCAGAACGTTCAGTCTAAAACCTTTGGCGGCCAGGTGCCCCAATTCAATTCCGCAAGTTAAAGTTGTGCGAAGTTCAAGTGAGACTCACAACAAAAGAGCAAAAGTTTGTTTGCATTGATAGGCAACATTTACAAGGCAAAAAGGCGGGGGAGTCTCGCTACTCCTCCTGGTCTTCGTCTTCCGCTGGAGCGGCGCCCCCCATCATGGACACGCGGTCGGCGGCGGTGTCAACCCGCGCCTGCTCAAACCGGTCCAGCTGGCGCGAAGGCTCCCCGGTGGCGGCGTCGAGATCAAACGCGGCGTCTCGAGCAAGACAGTTGCCCAAGATGAACCGCTGCCGAGAGCGCTTTGGCAACCGTCTTCGATCGCCCGCGTCCAGCAGCGCCACCGGAAGGACGCCAGCGAGGCTTCGCGGCTCGTCCCACGACGCCAACAGCTTCGCGGCAAATTGTCTCTTCCAATGGGATGCAAAAACACCAGTGGATGCTGAAGCGTCCGGAAGCCGCGATGGCGGTCTGCGCAGATGTCGGCGAGGGTCCGGAGGCGCTCGAAGTGCTCCAGCCGGAGGTCTTCGATCTGTTTGGCGGCCGAGGCAGCGGCGGCTTGAGCTGCCGCAGCCTCGCGGGTCATCGCCTCCTTGGCGCGTTTTTTGGCCAAGGGCCCGCCGCAGCTCGCCGGCAGATCGCTCCGCCAAGGCAAGGGCTTCCTCCCGCGTCGCCCAGGTGCGGGAGAGGGTGCGAAGCGCTTCAAAGGAACGTCCTACGTCGGCGGTCACGGCCGAGATGGCGGCGGCGCCAGCGGACGAGGTGGCCAGAGGGTTCTCCGGCCGCCGCGCCGGCGAACTCTCCGCTGCCACGGAAGCAGCCTCCGTCGAAGGAGCGCGGCGGCGGTGTCATGGCGAAGTCGCGTGGAGCGGAGCTCGATGCCCAGCGTCCGCCTGTTCAAGAAGGACAAACAGGTTCGTATGCAAAACCGTAGCATGCTAACCCTAATCGCGGTGTGCGTAAGCGCAGGAAAACCAATCTGAAGCGGTGCGCCTGGGCGAAAGCTGAAGGGGGAGCTCAAGTCGCTTGTTTGCGGCGGCGGCGGCGCGATCGCGATCACCGCTGCCGAAACAGACGCCGCGCCAGACGAAGCGGTGCAGTGCAGAAGCACCAATGAAGAAAGCGCCGCGCAGGAGCGCCGGCGTGGGAGCGGAAGAAACTGCGCAGCGGCGCCAGTTTTAAAGAGTCGCCGCGCTCTTGCCCGGTGGCGGAGCGGCGGCGGTAGCAGCAGGGCTCCCGCTGGATGGGGCCGGCGGTGGCGGCGGAAGCTCGAGACTTGAAGGGCGCGCTCTCTTCGGGCTCGCCCCTCCCTCCTCGTCGTCGTCGTCGACGGCGAGGATGAGGCGGCGCTTCCCGAGAGCGCGGGCGGAGTCGGCCGCCACGGCAGGAGCAGCAGCGGCCGCGGAAGCTTGGGCGGTCGCCGAGGGCGGCTCGCGGATCTGCAGTGGTCCCCGGGCCACTTGGACCGCAGGACCAGAGACCTCCATGGGGGGCAGCGCCTGCAAGTAAGGGTTGCGCTCCCGTGGATCCCAATCGCAGAGGGGGCGGATGCCCGTCGGCAGGGCGATGTCGCCGGTCGGCGTGGTCAGAAGCCCCGCCAGCCAGTCTCGGAGCACGTCGCCCGGCACGTTCCCACCAGCTGAACACCCAAAGAAGAAGCAGCGAGTTGGCTATTAGCCAAAAATGGAAAGAAAGAAGGTACGAAATCCAAAAGAACGCGAGAGTATTCACCTCCAAGAGCAGTCACGGGTCCCGCTGCTCGCCGCCAGAGTATCGCCCAGCGGGCGCGCCCTCAACGCGCGGGCAAAGACGGCGCCGCAAAAAGTCCGCCACCACGGGTTCCGGTGAGCCCGGCGGCGGAGCTCGGCAACGCGGGCCGCCATCACCTCCGTATTCGCCAGATCGTTCGGCCGGGCCCCGGTCGGCGATGGGCTCCGGATCGCTGAAGAACAAGATCGTCGCAGCCGCTAGAGTCCTCCGCGTACAGCCACTGCCGGTGCCAGTCCTTCCAGTTGGACTTGACCGCGGCAGGGATAAAGGTGGCGGCGTCGCGGAGCGCGAAGTAGCAGCTCCCAACCGCGCTCGAGCGCGAGCCTGTGTGCAGGATGTAGAGTGGGCGCCAGAGCGGGAGGTTTGGCATCGTCCCCACGAACATCTCGCAGAGGTGGGCAAAGATGACCAAGGCCATGATCGAGTTGGGAGGAAGGTGCGCCGCCTGGATCCCGTAGAAGCGAGCACCCCAAGAAGAATTGAGTACGGCGGACAAGGCCCGCCAAAGACGCCAGAGAAGGTCACGATCTCCCGGTAGCGAGGACTTCGATGATGGTGCCGACGCTGAACTGGGCGGCGGTCGGTGGCACGAAGACTCGAAGCCGCCACCGATCCTCATCGACGGTGGAAGTAGGCGTAACAGCTCCGAAGGTGGTGCGGCGTCCCGTGGCGGCCCTTTGCGCGCTTGGAGCCATGGAAAATTTGGCGGTGGCGCCGGCGAAAGGCTTGGTGGCAATTGGCGAGGAGGTCGTGGTAGCAAATAAGAAGGCGAAGGGCAACTTGAAGACTTAGCGTCGGAAGGATTATTGCGCGGCCGAGAGAAGTATTTATAGGCGTGAAGCGCGCGACGGTTTGATTCCGCCCACGCGCGGGCGCCATCATTGCCCCGCTGTTTTGGTTTCCAGCGGCGCGCGAGTTCCCCAAGGAAGATCGTGTGCGGTGGAGAATCAGCGACTGGTACGCCGCAGTGGTGGGCCCCCACGATTCGCCTCCGCCGCATAAGAAACGGAAAAATATCTGCTGACGGTTCACAGATCATGGTGGACCCGGCTCTGTCGGTGTAAAAATACCGGGTACAAAGAGCCCTAGGAAGGCCGAGAGGCCCCACGCGTCAAAGCGGCGAGCAAGGCCCAATGGCATGGCGAGCCCCTCGAAGGCCAGGAGGCCCCACGCGTCAACGCGCGGCGAGCAAGGCCCCAACGCGTGGCGAGCCCCTCGAAGGCGGGAGGCCCCACGCGTCAAAGCGGCGAGCAAGGCCCCAGCGTGCTGGCGAGCCCCTCTGAAGCCACGAGGCCCCACGCGCCAAAGTGCGTGCGTGCAGCCCCCCGGCGATGAGGCGAGGGCCCCACGCGCCAAAGCGGGTGCGCGGCGAGCCCTCCGAGACCAGCGAGGGCCCTGCGCACAAAGGGGGCCCGTCGGCAGGAGCATTGCGTATGAGTCTTCGTGACGGCTCTCCCCATCGCGAAGGACGGCGCATTTAATGAGACATCACGCAGCGGATAGACAATGGAAGAAATGATTACTGCTTCACAATGACCCTTGCAGTCCGAGCGGGCACATCGTGGGCGCAGAAGAATTGACCCGCAGAGAGAAGGTTTGCTTGAGGAGGCCGCCTGTGTCGAGGAGGAGCAGTAGGCCCCACCCGCAGATTCACCGGTGTGGATCAGCGGGGTCGAGGCCACTTGCGGCACGCCGAGGCGGCGCAGCGTGGCGTGGGCAATGCACGTTGCCTCTCTTCTGTCGTGTCTTGTCGAGCATCGAGAGCATCAGATCGCCTACCCCTGGCTCTCTCCGCCACCCCAAAGCTTGTATAAAAGGAGGGAGAGAGAGGAGAAAGAAAAGGGAGGAAAAAGAGGAGCATTCGTGCATTCGAGACACTCAGAAACACATTCCCATTCAACCACAATCGAAAAAGAGCTAAGGCTCAGCAGAGTAGGACTATTACCCGCGAGGGGTCCGAACTCGTAAATCATGAAGTCGCCCTTGTTGTGCCCGACGCCAAATCGGATCGAGCTTGATCGAGTTGGCTAGCAGACTAAAAATCTGACCAGGGGTGTGATCCGCAGTGGTTGAGCGGAGAACACGCCGTCAGTTTCATGCTTCAAAAACATAGGGTGAACTTTACAAAGCTGTCTTTATGCAAATGAATCTTACCTTTCCTTTATAAGTCATAGTTGCATATAGTCAGCCTTGCTTGTCAAGTATTCGCATACTCACCCCGCCTTTCATTTGGGTTACTCATTCCAACGAGCTGGTTGGAAACGGAAGAACACAAGTAAAGCATAGAGGGGATCTAACTCCATTTTTTGATCCCTACACCGACGGGGAAATTGTCCTCAACACTCATTTCACATGCATCGCCTCAAATAAGTTCGGTCACCTTGACTCATACGTAGCGGACACGCAAATTTCTGATATTAGTGATATTCTTCCTATTTTTCGTAATTTTCTATTGAATTACTTTATTTAACTCACGTCATTTGACTATTTTCGCTGTGTGGTGCAACCAGCGCAGCGATTTCAAGTGGATAGAAATTTTTAAAACAATTATAGAAAACATATGGAAAAAATATAATTTTGGCCAGATTTTAAAATTTTGCTTTTGACCAAAATTTAATATATTTATAATCTTGTTAAAATTTTAACTAGATTTTAAAATTTCAAAATATGGCCAAACTTAACAAATTACAAATTTTACCAAAATTTCAAATATGACCAAATTTTTAATTTTAAAATGATGCCAAAACAGCAGAAAATTGAAATATGGACAAATTTGAAAAATAAAAAACTAACAAAAATTTCAAATGGCAAAATATGGCTGAGATCTGTAGTTTCAAAATATGGGAAAAATTTAAACATTTTAAATTTGATCAAACTTGAAATTTGAAAATCTGACAATTTTTTGCCTTCCACATCCACTCGAAATCGCTGTATCGGCTGCACCACACCGCACGCATAGGCAAAATAGTCAAACCGCGGGAGTTAAATAGAGTAAATCAACAATAAATAGCAGAAAAAAGGAAAATGCCACTGAAATCATAAATTCGCGTGTCGGGTGGCATAGGAGCCAAGATCGAACTTAGGTACTGTTATTTTGAGTTGATCTGAAAGGCTAAAATGACTAAATTTCGAGAGCTTCTCGAGATAGTCTCGAGATTCGGATCCATTTTGTTTGACCTGTCTTTTAAAGCGTTAGGACCCAGTTTTAAAATAGCGAATAACAGAATAAAAAACTCAATGCATATTGTTTTGCTTTGAGTTTTTTCTATAAAAAATGTAGATAAATTGTTAAGCTGTTAAGCTATCATTTGTGAGATGAGGCGCGCCAAACGAGTGTGGTTGGGGAGGTCAATTTCGCCAAAGCCAAACCGACGCGCTTACGCGGCTAGTTCCTCCCCTGGGAAAATACAATGAATGACACTCAATTTGGTTGCATGGATCAATATGACATTAAACTGAAAGACCTTGACGTGTATGACACCGTGCACGCGAATTTCTCCCACCAGTGACATTCTGGATATTTTTTATCAATTTCCCTTCTTTTCCTCTATTTCCTATTCTTTTTACATTTTCTCTCTCCTCCTGACATCATGAACCCACAAAATTTAAATCTAATTTTAGTTTTTGAATTTTGAATTGGAAAACAGGTTCAAATTTTGAAAATTGATTTGAATTTTTAATATGGTTGAATCTTGAATTTAAAATCTAACTTTACTTTTGAAATTAAAGTTTACATTTAATTTTGAATTTGGGTTGGTTTTGAATATAAAATTAGTTTAGATTTTCAAACTAGATTGAATCCTAAATTGAAAATCCAATTTGTGTTTGAATTTCAAAATTCGGTTTGAATTTTGAATTTAAAATTTTATTTGTTTGCGTTCGATATAAGTTTCAAATGTCAATTCCAGTTTGAATTTAAAATCTAATTTGATTGTTGAATTCAAAATTCAGTTTGAATGTTGAACTTAAAACTAAATATTCACTGTATATCTACAGTTTCATGTGCTGGAAGCTAACATGTGGGTCCACGGTCTTAAGAGGAGAGAGAAAATACAAAAAAAGAATAGAAAAATAGAGAAAAAGGAGGAAAAATGATAAAAAATGATGTCCAGAATGTCGCTTGTGGGATAAATTCGTGCATACATGTCAAGGCCATTCAATTTAATGTCATATTAATCTAGACGATCGAATTGGGTATCATTCATCGTATTTCCCCCCTTCCCTCCTGCGAGTCTGCTACGAGACGCGCTGGATTGAACGGAAGCAGCCCCGACCGCCGCCACCGACGTGTCTCAAGGGTGGGAGGGGAGGCACTCCGACCGCCGCCGCCGGAGCGTCGCGAGGATGGGTATGGTTGAATCGCCGGTGAGGTTGAGGGGAGATGTGAAAATGAAACGGTCGGGTTGAAGCGCCAGCTTCAGTTGAGGGGACGGCTAAAGGTCTTTGAAATTTGGTACGCGGCCGCTGGCATGTACCGTTAGGTCGCGTGCGTTCGACGCTGTCGGAAGGTGGTCATAAGCATTTCTCAAAACTAAGGGGCTGCTTGGATCGAGCCCTGCCAGGCAGCTCGCCGGCCAGGCAGCGATCTCAGCCCCAGGCGACCGAAATCGGACGCCTGGGAGCGCTGCCTGGGCCAGGCAGCTCCGGCCGGCTCCCATCCAAACAAGCCCTTAGGGCTCCTCCCCTGCTGCGAGTAGATGAAGACATGAGGTTGGGGAGGTCAACTTCCCCAAGGCCCAAACCGACGTGCTTACGCGGCTGGGCTCCTCCCCTGCTGCGAGTCTGCGACGCGACGCGCTGGCCTGTGCCCTAGCTGCTCTCCCGAGTCCTCACCGGCCAGGGGGCGACCGCCGCCACCTCCTCCCGGCGACCAGCCCGCCTGTCACCGCCTACCCGCCTTCTCCCCTCCTCGCCGAACCAGTGCGGCCTGCTGTGGCTAGACGGCTAGGCGCCGGGCGGCACGACGGCTACGGAAGAACCTCGACAGTCGGCACCCGCAGTCCAGCACCTCCTCCTCTCGGCGACGAGCTCCGGGCTCCCGGCTCCGCCTTTCCCCTCGGGCTCGGTTAGGTACTGCTCACTGCCCACTCCAACACTGCACAACATAGATTAAATTGATGTGTTATTGCGGTGCATTGAAACGAACAGATGGTGAATATGAATTGATTATTGATGTGAACTTGTATTTTTCGTGTGATTTGTTGATAGATTAAATTGTAGATTGGGCCATATAAAGAGAAATAGAGATATTATAGAGTATTGTTCCAACTACCCAAGCGAATCCTACTTAGCTCGGCTAACTTTCTCACCCTTTGCCCATTTTTCACTACACCCTGCGTTAGTGTTGCCCGCCACTAAGGACGTGACGGCGATCCTTGCTCACTTATCACAGTGTCCGGATCAAGATATGGCGCGACATCAAGGGAATGTCGGCAAATACAAGATATGCCTTGTTTTTGTCAGCAAATACAATTTTCAGTGAAATTTACTTTTTCTTTTAATTGTTAATGTATATGTATGAACTGTTTCAAGTTGCCAAATTTGTGGTTTCTATCTATACAAATTATGATGCCATAGTATGGTTAAAATACTCTTGGATGCCACCGTATCAAATAAAATGCCCCCTTTAAATTTATCCTTTGGACGCCACCGTGTGATTTTTGTGATGCCCTTCAGTAGGTCTGCGTGACAGGTACTTCGACACATGGTAGATGCAGTCTATGGAATAGGACAAGCAGTTTACATGAACATTTGTTTCCTTACATGTATCCTCACATAGTTGCTTTTATAGATAGCGGAATTTGAAGGATTCGTTTTCAGGTTGTGTACAACTTCTTGTTTATACTAAGAGTTATTGATGAAAGAAGAAACCATAGCTTGGCATGCCTTTACATGCTGCTGAAACTTGGCTTGTGCACTTATATTCACATGATGATAGGCTAGCTAGCTAAGCTTGCTTAGTAAAGCTTCACATAAACAAAATGTTCATAAATTTATAAATTGTCTCTCTTATATATAAAAAATAAACAATTCAATTTTTATTACATGATATTTTGATGCATCTTGAATTTAGAGCCTCCTGCATGCAGAAACAAATAACTAAACCTAACAGGTGTGTATAGGCTTCCAAACTATACCCCAAAATGTTTCATGCATCTAATTCACTATTCCAAATAGGGGAACCTTCGGACTGAAGTCCACTGTCGCATACTACAACTTGCAGATGCCTTATAAAATTGCAATTAATGATGTCATACACTGTCTGTTGGCTGTTTGCATGGAGTTTTTTTGGTTTCTGTATGTTGCTCCTTGACTCCTTGCCATGTGAAGTGATAGGTGTGATGATTGGCATGCCATCTGTACTGACTTGTCATTTGCTACATGCAATTAACCCACCCTGGATGTGCTACATGGCACACTTTGTCATGCCAAGTGTACTGACATGACAATAGCCATTTGCCACTCCAAGACCAGCAGCATGGCTAAATAAATTGGGAGCGACCCATTTGCCCAGTGCTGTTAGTGAAGAAGGCGGCGCACTGAATTGGAGGCTTTGCATTGAATATAGGTTAGCTTACTGGCTTGATTGTTTGATTGACATTATTAATCGAAAAATTTTAAAAGATCAAACTAATAAAAAATTTCAGTTTTGGTTTTCTTTTGTGTTGTGCAAGAAAAACTTTATTTCTATTTTTTCCTTCTGTTTTCAGTAAAACTTTTGAGCGTGATGTAGCCTTCTCTAGTTGGTCAAGTGTAATTGTTTTATGTGACCCTAGTTGCTTTGGTTGCTTTGCATGTTGTCTGTGTGCATAACCTGCTAGCTAGCATAAAATTTTCCTGTTTCAAAGCATAGAAACTATGAGTCAAACATAGAAGATGAGATACCATTACAACATTAACATTAGTGCATAGGTAATCCCTAAATTTGTGTCTGAATGGTTTGTCATTTTTTATGGTAAACTTCCACCTAAGTCAAACCCATATGCCGCCTTGTTTATTAATTGGAAGCCTAAGGCCTTGTTCTTTTCAGCTTAAATGAAATGAAATGAAAATTTATCATTTTTGTACAAACCAAATGATGTAATATTTTCTAGTCATTTTTGTGGGTTTTTAAATAGTTCTTAGAGTTCTTAAAAGATTTTTTTTCTTAATTTTTTGGACTCTCCAAAACGTCTCTTCAGGATCACAATTTCTTTTTCAGATTAAAATTTTCAGCTGAAACAAACAAGGCCTAAGAGCTTCTCTTTCAAACAAACAAGGAAAAGAACAGATAATTGACGAAGTTGCTATATGAAGATATTTTCATCCAATATTGCAGATTTGAGGTTGTGCTATCCTGTATCCATTGCGTTCTAGGACTGAATATGAAAACTGTTCATTACTAGCTCTTGAGATTTTCTGATACACCCACGGCCTATGAACAGTACGCGCGGTACTGTAGCCGGTACTGTAGCACGGTTGGGTTTGTTAGGGATTAGGTGTCTGTGGTTTCCAAAATTAGAATTAGGATTAGTTTTCTTTCTTATTATCCAAGTTGAGTCTTTCTTAGGGGTTAAGTCGGTCCTTTCTTAGGATCTAAGTCAGTGCTCCCTATAAAAGGGAGGGTTATGTATCCTTTATGATCATCCAAACAATGAAGAAAAATTGAGATAAGATCTCATAGGCGTCGCCGACGATTAAACGGCCGGTGGCTCCGTACAGCCAAGGCGTTGCCGACGATAAACGGCCGGTGGCTCCGTCATGACCAAGGCGTCGCCGACGATAAACGGCCGTCTCGCCGCGTCAAGGGCCTTACCGTTCGCGTGCTTATCAAGCACGTAACAATTTGGTATCAGAGCTAGGCGATCCTCTCGCCATGGCTTACGAAGACCGGCGCTCGCGACCGTACTACCATGGTGGCTCCATGAGGATCGGCGTCATTCAAACAACCGAGGTCGTCAAGTTTCAACCTTGAGGACAAGGTTGATTCGAAGGGAGTTTTGATACACCCACGGCCTATGAACAAGACGCTGTGGTATCTGTAGCCGATCTTATAGCACGGTTGGGTTTGTTAGGGATTAGGTGTCTGTGGTTTCCAAAATTAGAATTAGGATTAGTTTTCTTTCTTATTATCCAAGTTGAGTCTTTCTTAGGGGTTAAGTCGGTCCTTTCTTAGGATCTAAGTCGATTCTTCCTATAAAAGGGAGGGTCATGTATCCTTTATGATCATCCAAACAATGAAGAAAAATTAAGATAAGATCTCATAGGCGTCGCCGACGATTAAACGACGGTGGCTCCGTACAGCCAAGGCGTTGCCGACGATAAACGGCCGGTGGCTCCGATGCACCAAGGCGTCGCCGACGATAAACGGCCGTCTCGCCCGCGTCAAGGGCCTTACCCGTTGCGTGCTTATCAAGCACGTAACATTTTCAATAAATTTTTCATATGTCAAATGATTCTGACTCAAATGTTGCAATATACCTGTTAGTTGCTACTTTTGATTGTCTAATGTGCCCATGTTTTCTAATATTTCAGAAACCTTATTTAAAAAGTGCCAGTGCTATTTACATCTTGTTCAAAGATAGAAATTTTTTATGGTTTTTGCTATGCTAAAAGTATTTTTCTCCTTATGTTTTACAGTATTAATTCAAGCGCATGTCCAAGGCACGCAATGCTTTAGTTGCCACTGGCCTATTGGCCTTCGCTGGTGCTGGTTTAGCATTTCCTTTTCTTTTTGTGTAAGTGTGGACTTTTCATCTTTCTGGAACTTATGAAGAAATTAGGGAGGAGTATTAACCGATTGACCTTTCTCTTTTAAATCTTCGTCCATTCTTCAGAAAGTCAAAGAACAGGCCTATTATTGATTCATCAAAGCCTCTGCCACCCCAGGCTACCTTCCGAGGACCATATGTGAATACGGGATCGCGCGACATTGGGCCTGATCCTACAAGTTATCCCAATAAGTAATCTTTCTTGATATGTGATTCAAAATTTTTTTTTGGTGCTAATGTAGCTGAAACGTGCAACTTGCCAATTTTACTGAGATTTTGTGATGTCTTGTATTCTATCTTGTTCCAATGTATCGTGATTGATGACGCCATTGAGACTTTTATCTTTGTGCCATATATGTGAGATTAGTTGCATGCTGGTATGAATTAGGAAGAATATCCAACTAATACATGACGCAAATCATTCGTCGTGTGCTCGCCATGATTTGTTCCTCGATGATACTGAAATTATATGGTGGACATCTGCTCGGTGTGTCAATATTTATTGTGGTACCGCCTTAAGTTTTTTTCATGGAACTTTGGCGTGGTAGTCCTTGTGTCATGCCTCATGGTCGCAATATCTATGTGGCTAAGAAACGGCTTAAGTAGCAAAGTGTTTGGCTTTTATAAATGGCCAGCTATGGAGATAGTTGTTTTGCATCACGGATTCATAGTTTGGGAAGGCTGAAATGGGCAAGCTCAGTGGTATATGCACCGCAAGTAATAGAAATAAGTTTATTTTTGTTTTCCTTGGTAGTCCAAAGCATAGACAGGGGATACAGTAAGGAAAATAATACGGAAAGAAAAGGATATATGAAAATATCCATATTCGATGCATCGGATGGACGCCAAAGCGGTTGACATTATACCTCCGGCCCGAGCAATCGACCTAAGCTTGATTAACCCTTAACAAGCCATCCTAATGTGTAAATTATTTTTTGATTTGATAGTTTCCACAACTATTATATTTATTTGCATAAATACCTTGAAGGTTTCTAATTGTTAATACATAAAGTTGGATAAGCATGTTTTAGTCAATTTGCAGAAGTTAGATAAGCATGTCTCGAGTTGGTATGCAAACATAAGGATCTCCAATAGCAGGGAACTGGAGATTCATATGAGAAAACATAAGGATCTCCAATATCAGGAAACATGAGATTCATATAAGAAAACATAAGTAAACGAGCTTTTGCCTAAACTACAAAAGATAAAGTTTATTTGATCCTATCAAAATAAGCATTGAAACTCTTACATAGTAATGCTTCTACTAAAGTGGGCTGAAAGGTTTGGATGCTAATCTATTCAAGATGGACAAAGTTGATATGCAAATTAGATCTCCGATAGCATGACACACGAGATTCATATGAGAAAACATAAGTACACGAGTTTTCGCCTAAGCATCAAAAGAAAAAGGTAAATGGACCTTTATTTGATCCCATCAAAGTACGCATTGAAACCCTTACACACTAATGAGTGTAAACTAATGGGTGTAAACAAAGGGATTGACTTACCATCAGGCGCCTGAGAGTTATTTATCTCTCAGTCGATTTTCTAGACCATTGATCAAACGTCTCTATAAGACATATAAAAGATCTAACGGTAGAATCTAGCTATATGAAAATCGACTCAGACTTATTTAAAAATCAGTCGCCTGAGAAACAGTACAACCGGTAAACAAATAGTACGTCTATTTGCTAAAGTGGATTGAAAGGTTTGGATGCCTAATTTGTAGATGCCTAATCTATACAGGAGGGACAAGGTACGTTGTTACAGGAAAACATAAGCAAACGGGTTTCGCCTATCTCTAGATGCCTAATCTTATGCAGGAGGGCGTTGGTACGACAAAACAAAAGTAAATAAGCTTCCGCGTGAGCTTCAAAGGATAAAGGTAGATAGACCGCCATTTGAATATTTGATCCATTAAATACACATTGAAACTCTTACACACTAATGGGTGTAAACAAATAGTACATCTACTAAAGTGGATTGAAAGGTCTGTGTCTGATTTAAGCAGGAGGGATAAGGTATGTTGCAAACATTTAGATAGACAACAGCCTAAACTATGCAAGAGGGATAAGTATATTGCAAAACTATAGGGAGATGACTACAGTACTTTAGTCTATGGTGTCTATACTGAGGCCATATAACGGTACTTTGGTCTTTGGTATCTATATTGAGGCCATCAAGTTCCCTTTGGCCTTTAGGAGCAGATTCTTTCTGGAAATTAAAGATTAATGTATTTTTATATAGCAGAAGTTGTGCGTTAGACAAATACTACATGTTTTATGCAGCTACAAATAAAATAATTTTCTAGTGTCTGACTATCTGTTACATTATAGATCACAATATCAATTTTTTAGTCACATATGATACTGAAAGATTGCCCCGATCGGTTCCTCATGCATGACTCTCTCTCTCTCTCTCTCTCTCTCTCTCAAACTCATGCCATGGGGCTAGGGAGGCTTACCATCTCAAACACTAGCATTTCAGTTGAACCATTTAATCCATATTTATACTATCTCCAAAGAATCTCCAAACCCCAAAATGGTACTTATATCTCTCTTTGGAAGGTTGAGATACCTCTTAAAAAATTAAAAACTTTTTGTTGGTTTATTATTAACAATGCTATCCTTGTTAAAAGCAACTTAATGAAGAAAGGGTGGCAAGGTGATCCCACTTGTGCTTTTTTTGTTAGGATGTGGAAACGTTTGATCATCCTTTTTCGGGTGTGATGTGGCCAAATTCACCTAGGGATGGTAGCAATTTTCTAGGGTTGTTAGTGTTAGAATTTAATCTCAAACTAACGGTCCGTACAGTCACCTAATTAAGTGTTCGTATGGTGTCTGTACAATGTTCGTATGGCGTCCGTACAATTACAAGTTTTATATCTGAATTGAGCTTATCCAATGAGGAGTCTGTCAGGGATAAAATCACGGTCCATTGCCATGGCCTACTCCCTGACGGCCCAACCGAACAGCCTACCAGGGCCCAGCTCCCTGGAAGGTTCTATCAGGCCCATATGCATCCTGCCGAACAGCTCCCTGACTGGCACGGTGCGTAACGGCCAAAGATTCATGTTTGAGTCCGACTCGAACAAGAGTTTTGCATGGCTACGTGGAGACCCGGACGTGGTTTCCCGGATTGGAATAGGAGTCGTGATCCCCAAGACTTGGAGTTTACCTTATCTGCCTCGGGATATATTTGGCATGTACTGAGTTTGTTACGGACTCGTAGTTAGCCCGGCCCAATTATCCCTCGGTAGATCGGTTGCTCAACACTATATAAACAGAGCCCCTACAGCGTGTAGAGGGCAGGACCTGATCATCGCATTGAAGTTTAGATTGCATATTACCTCCTGTACACACATAATCTCGCCGAGACTTGTTCGTCTCGTCGAGCCACCTCTCTTGTAATCCTCTTTGATATAGAGAAAGGCTGGACGTAGGGCTATTATCTCTTTGAGAGGCCTGAACCAGGATAAAAACCCTTGTCTCCCTATTCGCCGTTGATTGTTGTTCGCTCTGTTCGGCGTGTCTCCTATCTCCCCTTCTCAAGAACCTTAGTTGCCTTGGGACCGATATCCCAACCGTCGACAGAGTCCTGACCGGGGACACCATCAATCCCTATTATACTAGGTTCCGGGCCTCCTTGGCACAACACTACATAAGGAGAGGTAGGGGGCTTATGGTTGTTCAATCTAAGCCAATCTAAACTAATCGCGTTTAACTAAACACCCTAATACTCTAAACCCCAACCGATCTCGTGGGATCATGCTGAAGTCTCATGGAAAGATGTTGTCGTCTTGCCGTTTTTCCTAGGAGCTCATGCGCCCTCTACGGCTGATGCATTGAATCACCGTCACCTCGGCTTCATCGCCTAACTGTTCAACTAGCTAAAGCTGATGGCGTCTACCAGCAACACCCTAAACAGTGATTATCCATCTAAATTCCGCATCACTGTTTTCTTTACATGAACTTGGTTAAGCTAATTGTCGTTAGGTTTACCTAACAGCTAGTTGACCTGTCATAGCAGCCTGGCTGAACCACTTGGTACAACATCATGGAGAGATTTGGGAGGATTTGGGGTTATGAGGCATGCTTGTGGGAGGATTTGGAAAAAAGATAAGGTTATGGTATTATGCATCTAAGCCACTGCGTTTTGAATCCTTATGTTAATGTCCTAAAATCATTATTACACCCTTCAATTTCTCATAAAATAACATTATCGTCTTAGTAATTTGATAAAATTACATAATTTTCTATGACATGTTAGTGTTTGATGAAATGTCTAACCCATGGTGATAGGGGTAGGGGAGGTCGGTGAAGCCATGTGGATGAAAGCATCGTAGTAGTAATAGCCTTTTTTGTTATATCCATGCACCACATGGAGTTGCCAAAGTTAAATCATATATACATCCAACCAAACGCCATCTATTTACAACCTTTTTCAGCTCACTTAAACAACGAAACATCCTTTGTATCAATTCGGTCAAGCTCTACTCAGCCTGGCTACCCTGTGCGAGCCAGATTATGAGTGTTCGTGTAACCAAACAGGCCTTAAGCATTATGGTTGGATGTCCAGCTGGGAGCTAGCTAGCAATGGTCCGACCCTAATTATTCCTTCCCAAGAAGATATTTAAATCAAATTTAATAAAAAAGTAGAAAATAGTAGATGGTTTAGGAAAATATTATAAAAACACCCCTACATTCTAGAACCCAAATGTATGGTTAAATAAGGTATTTATGTATAAATTTTTAAAAATAAAATTTAAGTTAGGCTCCCAGGCCAACTAATTATAACCATATGTTGAGAATGTGCATTAAATATTGCTAGTTGAGAATATGAGCTAACAACTTGTTTATTATATAGGAGTATTATTTTAAGGGAAATTCTTGGGGACGGGATCCCGTTCGGGCGGGATCCGGATGGGATCGGCTCCCCTCACGCGCTGTGCAGAGGAAGAAGAAGGGAGGAGGAAGGAGGAAGAGGGAGGAGGGAGGAGGAAGGAGGAAGAAGAAGGCCTACGTCGTCGCTGTCGAGCTCGCCGTCGCCGCTGGCCGTTCGGGTTAGGGTTCGGGGTGGGGTTCGGGTTTAGATTTGGGCCGGGGAAAGGGAACGACATGGCGGTGGGTGGGGTTCGTCGGGGACGTGGGCGGGCGGCGATGGCGCCACCGAGCCGAGGAGGTGAAGGCGGTTAGCCGGCGGTGGAGGGGAATCTCCCCTCACCCCCAAGTTAGGGTGGCGGTGACGGCGTGGTGGCGAGGCTAGGCTAGAGGCGGCGGCCGTGGCGGCGAGCCGTCGACCGGGGCGGAGGAAGGAGGCGATGGGGGCAGCGGAGGTGCGCGGAGCACCATTGGGGCGGAGGAAGGAGGTGGCGGGAGAAGGGGAGCGGGCGAGAAAGCGAGCGAGTAAGGGGCGCACGGGACACGTGGCGCGCGGGGGACGATCCCATCGGTCGATGGGATCCTGTCCGCTAGTCCCCCCTATTTTATAAAATGTTTTAATTATAACTAATTCGCTTACTGTCTAATTCGTATACTATTTGACTTAGTACCCATTGTCCATATATTATATAACATTTGATATTCTTTTTTTCATATATTTACCTATATGTGTATCTATATTGTACCCAATTTTTTATTACCAGCACCCGTACAGCTACTACCCAGACCCGACCGAATCGGACTCGGACCCATACAGGTACAGCTCCGCGTCTGCCGTCTCCTCTCCGTCCGTGCGTCTCCCGGCTCCGCCTCCGCGTCTCCCTCGACTCTAGCCAACGCCGCCTCCCCGCCGCCGCACCCCTTCCTCGACGCGACAGGTCCTCGCCGCATCTGTGCTTGATTCCTTGTCGCCGGTTCCTCCCTCGTCTCCGGCCCCCTCATCGAGATCTCTATCTTCGCTCTCCGGGCAAGCCGTCATCAAGATCTCCGGCGACTGCAGCAGGTAGGCGAATCTCCTCCTTGCACATCCCTGTGAGCCCGGGCAGCTTCCCCCCTTCCCGGACGGTGGATCCGCCAATGATTCACAAATTCACCACGCAAGCGGTTCCTTTCGGAGATTGCTCTTGGTCAAATTCAGCTTTTGTTGTGGACGTCCTCCTCCCCAAGGGTTTTATGCTCATGTTGAATTTATGATACTTAGTGTGGGAGTCTATGTAGGAAACACCTCCAGCTATAGGTCAAATGTTAGGCTGCAAAAGCTCGGCCGATGGTATGATTGTTCCTGGATATTTTTGCCAGCTCGAACTAACAACATAGTTTTCATAAAAAGATGGGTTAGTTTAGAATCTGATATGGAGTAGGTTGAAAATTGAGAAGCTTAATCTAATCTATCCTGGAACACTAGTGAAAGTTGCGATTTAGCTTTCTTTATGTAAGACCTAGCAACAAAACTGGATAAAATAACTTACTGGCATGACCACCTTGTACTTCATTCTAAGCGTAATGGTTTTCCAGCATGACTGTACCATAGATTTCAACAAACAAACATGTTAATTTGAATCTGCACGAGCAGCTGTCTGCTTGCTTCTCTGCTCCAAATGAGAGTAATACCTTATACTTACTGTAATTCTTTTCTTGCCAACTTAATATCCAGCTGCCAAGAATGATATTTCTTGATACCGTTGTTAAATGAAGGTGAAAGATTAGATATATTGGACATTTTATGATAAGCGACGGTCACCATATAGTCAACATTGATGAATTGATAATGTGGCAGCATGGCACATATATCAGGTCATCCATAAATTTCTCTGTTGTCATTGGAAATTCTCTCATTTAGAACACACATTACAATGACTCGGGTGCCATCTTTTTAAACTGTGTAGGTATCTGTTTAATTATATGTCCAGCGATTAAACAAACAAACTTATCACCTTAGTGCTATCCTGAATACTCTTTTTCGTCCTGTTATGTGCTAGTTGTGTTCTATTTATGCTAATGTTATTTGCAAAGATTTATCAGTCAATTGTGTGACTACCACATACATTAATTTCAGTGTCTCATTATGGCTTAGGATTGTTTTTTGCTGTCTTTTTCCATTACAGGCATGTATGATGGCTATGGAAATCCTCCTGGAATGCAGATGCCCCCAACGGGGCAGATGCCCCACACAAATCCTCAGGCTGGCCAATATGGTAATCCATTTTCTGGTGCAAGCTCGGGTCTAATCAGAACTGGCTTGAGCGCATATAGCGAGAAATTCATTGGTTCCAGTTCAGAGTTCATGCAGAGCAATGTAATGAGCTTTCGACAAACTTTGATCCCTGGTGGTCTAATTACACATATACTATCTCTAATGTATTCATTGTAATCTTTCAGATCAATAGATACTTCTCCAACCCACAGTATTACTTCCACGTGAATGATCAATATGTCCGAAACAAGTTGAAAGTCATACTATTTCCTTTCCTTCACCGGGTAGATTGTCTTTCCTAGCACCAATGCATATGAATCTGGCTCTTTTCTATATGGTGCACAAAAATAAACTGATATTTGGATGCCTTTCCAGGGGCACTGGACTCGGATAAGTGAGCCTGTGGGTGGCCGTTTGTCCTACAAACCTCCGATCTATGACATAAATGCACCTGATCTGTACATCCCTTTCATGGCATTTGGTAGCTTCATTATTCTCGCAGGCCTTACATGGGGTTTCATGGGAAAGTGAGTTTTTTCACTGTCTTCAGTTGTGAAACGGTAACACTTCATGCCCCAAGTCCCTGAAATCCTAATGACCTTATACGGATGCAGGTTCACTCCAGAGGCTATAAGTCTGCAATTCACAAGAGGACTCATTGGATGGGCCATGCAGACCGTGATCCTTAAAGGGATGCTCTATTCAATGGGCGGAGGCGAGGTGCCACTGCTTGACCTTGTAGCCTACGGAGGATATTTATTTGCTGGGGTTTCCTTTGGTCTCGTTGCAAGGCTTCTATGGGCTTACTCGTATTACGCCGTGATGCCATGGATGAGTCTGTGCATGGGAGTGTTCTTGGTGAGAACGATGAAGAGGGTGCTCTTCACTGAGATGAGAAACAGCGAGAGGCACTCATCACGGCAGCACTATTTCCTGCTATTCATGGCAATTGCACAGTTCCCCTTGTTCTTCTGGCTTGGGAACATAGGTGTATGAGAGTTTTATAGTTGTAATTTGTCAATATAGAAGTTAACTGTGATGTTCAGATGCATTGTAAAATAGCCTAGAGAATGATGTCAAAGCGTTCATCCGAAAATCAAATATAATTCTTCATAGGTTTGAGATGTCTGATGTGGCTCTGTAAAGCGGATGCCCTTTGCTATTAGTCACTCTTCTAGTGGATGAAGCGTAGAATTATGTTGGATTAGTATAAAATTTTATACAATATTTTGATTTTTGAGTGTGTTATCGAGATGGTTGATTATTATTTTGCTGCAATTAAGCCCACCTTGCTCCGATCTTCATATGGTATACGTTACCTAGATTTGCAATTCTATAGAGTTTTTTGGATTTATGCTTTCCAGTCGGGCTGTAAAAGAATCATGGCTAATGAACCACTCCAACATGGCTAGTTCTAGCCTCGATTCGATTTTTTGTACTCCTCTGAACTGCCAACGTTGGGCCCAAACTGAACTCACGGGCGGTCGAGGCTTGCTCTTTATCTAAACATAGTCGAGTTTTGTCAGGTCTATTCAAACTTTGACCCTTTGATAAAATCATATTTTTAAATCTAGTTAAGTCTACTTTGAGCTTTCTTTGTTTAATGAACTGTTACCGACCATATATGGGCTCAGCTCGTTATCCTAATTTACGGTGCTGCCGCACATGACACGTGCTGTGCAAGTTCAACGACCATCGTGATTTTCATAATTAATGACAAATATATTTAAATACAAACAAAGTAAATAGCTTTGCGGTAATGTTTGATTCAGTACTTTACAAATGACAATCCTCTAATATGTGTTTAATCCTTTATGAGACTAACAAATTTATTGCTAAGCTCTATTTTAGTCTCATTCTACTAAAGAAATCATTTATGTCAAATGGACAAGCCATCCATCGTTAGGCATGTCTTTGCTAATCATCATCTCATGACTAACACTTAAGTGTTGATCTTCTTTAATCTCATGTATACAAATAGGATGGATTTACTAAGTGTTGATATTCTTTATGTGCAAATAGAATGGATTGCAAGTTGAGGTATGCAACTCGTGTCCCTCTCATATTTATAACATGTATTTTCATGCAAGTGTATGTTGTGCCCTGAAGATATGATGAACATATTTATGCATATTGGTGTATCTCATATTTAGTTATGCATATTTATCTCATGAGTTCATCATTTATTTTGATTACTCACACATATGAACATATTCTCATATTGCTTTTATTCATGTGATCCGATTATCTAACTTCACCATGTTACTAATTGTGGTTGTGTATATACGCTTGTCTTGCATATTCTCATATGCACTTTTTTTAGTGGGGTTTAACATATATGATATGTTTGTCTCCTTTATTAATCTATGCTTCTATTTATCCCTAATCTATTGGATCAATTTCATCACATAAGATTTAATTATTAAATATGCATGTTGTCGGGGATTAAATTACGGCCCATTGCCATGGCCCACTCCCTGACGGCCCAATCGAACAGCCTACCAGGGCCCAGCTCCTTGGAAGGTTCTATCAGGCCCATGTGCATCCTGCCGAAACAGCCTCCTGGCTGGCACGGTGCGTAATGGCTTAGGATTCATGTTTGAGTCCGACTCGAACAGAAGTTCTGCACGGCTACGTGAAGACCCGGACGTGGTTTCCCGGATTGGATTAGGAGTCGTGATCCCCAAGACTATGGAGCATACCTTATCTACCTCAGGATGTATTTGGCATGTACTGAGTCCGTTACGTACTCGTAGTTAGCCCGGCCCGATATTCCTTCGGTAGGTCGGTTTGCTCTGCACTATATAAATAGGGCCCCTACGGCATGTAGAGGGCACGAGGCCCTTGCATATTGCTTCCTGTACACCCATAATCTCGCCGAGACTTGTTTGTCTCGCTGTGCCACCTCTTGTATTCATCTCTGATATATAAGAAAGGCTGGACGTAGGGCTATTATCTCTCTCGAGAGGCCTGAACCAGGATAAAAACCCCTGTCTCCTGTTCGTTGTTGTTCGTGATTGTTCGGCGTGTCTCCTATCTCACTTTCGAAGAACCTTAGCGACTTGATATCGTTATCTCAACCGTCGACACATGTGTTCATTATATATAATTAGGCATGTACACATTTTGTGAAGATTGGAGGTTAAGTTGTCCATGAATAACAAACATATTCATTATCATTGAGTTTTTGGGACTAATATCTTTCATGAGTGATGTGAATAGAATAAGTCTCGTGAAGGTGAATGACGACTAAGTGGTGTTAAGGGATGACGGTCAAGTCAAGGTCAACAAAATAAAACGTCACTAAAGGTTAATGTTGAAGTCAAAGTCGATGGACCGGAGGAACATCGAGTGGATGGTCAAGTCAAGATCGATAAGATGGAAGGATCATCAAGGATCAGTGATAATCAAGGTTGACAAGATGAAGATGTCATCATGTGTGGAATGTCGTCAAAAAATGAATGTTGTTGGGGATTGAATGACATATGCTGGCGTCATCTGATCTCACGCATAGGTCCAAAATTGTGCGTAATCTACTGTGGTATAAGCCATCGATGGTCTAGGCCCGGGGGAGTTACTGGTTGTCTTTAACCCCATACACTTATCATTACCACGGTAAAAAAATCTTATCATTTGTGATTTGCCTCTCTTATCAATTATTCCATTTTATGTCTTGTCTACGTCTAACCTCTGTACTTTCATTCATTGCTAGGTTTAATTGATTTTTTGAATTGTGTTTTTAGCTTTTTTTGGTCTATTAGAATTGCTCCCTCCGGTAGAGGCAGATATCCGAGTGGCCTAGTGATTGCTAGTTTGTTTGGTTTTTTAGAGGAATATAACCATTCCATTCACATATTGACCTAATCCTGGAGGTTAATAGGGCAGCTAAATTTTTTTAGAGCTCGTGTAAATGACTCGGTATACTATACAGAAGATACAGTTCTACACAATCTGAAATGCATATCAACCATAATGCAACAAATTTCATGATATTACCAAATAATATCTCAATTCTTATTGGATGAAGGCTGGCGTGAAATTCGGAGACATACCAACATTCGGAGACAATGAAGCAGGCTAAGGTTCTTATTTTCTTAGGCAAAACCAGAAACGCATACTAAATTAGGTTATCAAGGACTCCACAATATGCAATTGCGTATTATAGTCATTTGTCAAATGTATATATATTACTAAAAAAGTAGTTGGAACTTAAACAGTTTGTGCCATATCACAAGTAAACATGGTATGATGGCATGGAAGAAACGTTGGCATTTCAGAAGCCATTGCAGAACGCAGGAAAATCAGCCTAGGCTACAAGCAAATCCCTATAAAACTTCATATATTATTACACTACTCTTTTTCGTCATTGTCACAATCATATTGCCATAACCATCCCGGTTACAGTTTCAAGGTGATTTGCGAAGAATCATATTGCCATAAGCATCTCGGTTACAATTTCAGGGTGATTTGTCAGGACTCATCAGAGGATGCATCATGAAGCCAGCCACAACATCCACCACCATTTTGATCATCCTCTGCAAGAACAAAGCCTTTTAAATAAATAAATAGAGAAATACAGGGAAAATAGTAAATGCCCATACAATGAAGAATAATAAATGGATCATAATTAAAAGGAAACAAAAAGGTTCTGCTCCTAAAAAAACATAACTTATATAAGTAAAATTAGAATCAAGTACATTTTTAATACTTAGAATAAAGCATCCCTTAGGTACATTTCTTTGCTCCAGGGCAATTTTAAACATAATTGGCTTCAATGATCATTTTTTATTTACACGTGTCTACCCAATGTACCATTGTCTGTCTATGTCTACCAATGGATCATGGGAAGCTAAACAGAAATACAATCAAATAAAATATAGAAAAAAGCAATGTGACATGACCCAGGGCACCATGGCACTAGCTATTTGCTACACAGCATATAGCAAGCAACCATTCATTGTATTGTATATTTATATATTCATCAGCACAGACTGATGCATCGTCACTAGTACCCCATTCAACAACAACAACAACAACAACAAAGCCTTTTATTCCCAAGCAAGTTGGGGTAGGCTAGAGTTGAAACCCAAGACGAGCCACCAACAAAAGGAGAACGAGAAGAAAAAGAAGAACAGGTCGAAAAAGATAGAAGAGAAAACATGGCATAAAGCCTAATCAAGGTTCGGGCACGTGGATAGCTGCTTTCCAAACACTTCTATCCAAGGCCAACTCTCTCGTTATAATCCAACTTTTTAGGTCCCTCTTGACTGCCTCCTCCCAGGTCAAGTTTGGCCGCCCCCTACCTCTCTTCACATTATTGTCACGTCTTAAGATGCCGCTATGCACTGGTGCCCCTGGAGGTCTCCGTTGTACATGTCCAAACCATCTCAGCCGATGTTGTACAAGTTTTTCTTCAATTGGAGCTACTCCTAGCCGATCACGTATCTCATCGTTCCGAACTCGATCCATCCTTGTGTGACCACAAATCCAACGCAACATACGCATCTCTGCAACACTTAATTGAGGATGACATCTTTTTGCACTGAACAAAGGATTCAATATCCAATCTATTATCTATTCTCATTTCATATAATTATTTTTACCATTCCCAGTGTCAACACAAATACAATCAAATCATAAGAAACAAGCTAACATACCTGTGGGGTTGCTTTATATCGGACAAAACACTACTAAAACAAGAAATAACATATTTAAGTAGACTAACTACTCCATACTCAGTACTCACATAATAAAATAAGGTTAAGCATGCCCAATCTAACAAAAGAAATGTGCACCACTGGAGTGATTACTAATTTAAATACATGCTAAAGACGGATGAATCCTTAGTTCGCCATCCAAACTTTCCTAATTAAAACAAAACAGGTTGTTTCTTTATATACAGAAAACAGGTGCTCTTGATCAATGTATCAAACACAAGATATCATTTTCCATGGAAGCGATATGTTCTCTATGCCAAATATGCAAGCATGTAGGCAGTAGACAAAGCGCCCAAATCCTTTCAAGCGATTTATGCCAATATCATATAATAACACAAAACCAGGCATACCAACATTTGTTATAAAACATAAATGATGATACTTGACCAAATCTGTTGAATGAACAGTTGAAGACAAGAAAAAATTATTTCAAATGTCCTTTAACGAAAAAAAAAGATAGCCAATGATACCTCATCATACATAGTAAGTTCATCCAAAATTTAGCAAGATCAGTGATTAGTAACCAACAATAATATGTAAGCTCAAGCGCTTCATAATTTGGTCAACAAGCCCGATCACAGTTGCTAGGCGGGCCCACAGTTGAGTAAGGACTAAAAAGCTGCTTAATGGTTACTGCACAAAATGGGTTTCGCTAGTACTGCTAGAAATAACATGTTGCAAACAAAACCCTAGACCAACCTGCATACAGGCTTGGGAATTAGCACAGGTGCTGATGCATACACACTAAGACAGTTATAACATGCAAATTTGTGACCATAATCAACTACTGCATGCTGGAAAAGAAAATAAACCAACCTGCATATTCTTACCGAACCATGATGTAAATTTGTAAAAGCAACAAGAGCTTAATATACCTGACTGCTGAGCAAGAACGCCATTTAAGCTGGTTAAGGTGCAACTTGTCTTTGTGCCAGCGTCCCAAAATAACAAGCCCAACCAGGGCAGCAGCAACCACCACGGACCAGAGAGCATTTGTTTCCTTAGCTTGGTGATACAAGCATGACATATGCTTCTTCAACCAGCATTTACAAGGGGAACCAGAGTCACGGCTCTTGCGGCCTGCAGATTCTGAAGGCAGATCCAACTTGTCATGAGAGTCATCACCACCATCATCATGAACAAAACCATGCCCATCATCTTCAGCATGAATTGAACCATAATCAGGTACAGCACCCCTAATCTGTACATCATCAAGTGAGATGTTTTTTCCTTCATCGTAGAATTGAATTGTCTCAGACTCGACGTCATACTTCCCACCTACATTCTTGAAACTAGTATCTTCCACGCTGGTAGTAGCTTCGTGCACATCCTTTTCTGGCTGGATCTCATCAAAATTGGTTTCTATTGGCAGATTCTCATGCTCACTCGGGGGAAACACAAAGTGGTCAGACATGAGCAGTGCATTTGACGAACCTCGCACGCCCTTACTTGCGCCAAGGTCTGTGCTATCTACTGTATGTTTTCCTGCTGTTCCGCCAGGCCCTGGCGATGCTGCATATGTAGATTCCGTCAGAGTAACCACTTCCCAGTCCACCCCTCGGGGCGTGGCTCCTTCTACCCCCTCTTTCTCATTATCAGCCATATCTGCAGATCTGAAGATTATAAAAAGAACTATTTTAGCATAACAGGCTCGCAAGCAAGTAATGCTATCACATAAACATCAGATAGTCAATTACATTATAAAGCACAAGTACAGTTTAAGAAGCCATAACCAACGAAGACATAAGCTAGTCATTCATCAAGAATTGGTGAGATAAAAGCAAGGAGCAATCGGAAGAGTTCTGAACGAAATCACCAGCTAAAGTGATCGAAACAACACTAGATCAAAGCAAACTTGAAGAGGCACAAAGGCTAGAGCCATCCTTGACCGCATCAGCACATCTATCCAGCCATTTGCATCATCTAGCAACATAGCGAAGAACCGCCGTGCCTACTCATCGCTAATCCTACCTCGTTTCGAAGACCGCAAAGTATCAAAACAAAGGGACGGGGACACCAAAGTCCTCAGAACCTTGCGCGCCGTAACAAGAACAAGAACCTAACCACACGGATTGGCCGGATCGCATTACCAGCAGAAAACGAATCGGCGATCGGGTGCTCCAGCCTCCAGCAACGCGTCCACGCAGGAAGAAAGAGCTGGATCGGACGGAACGCCGCAAGAAAGAATTTTGATTTGGATTCGGTTGCTCCTGGGGGGAGGAAGAGCGGTAGCAACCCGAGCGAGCTACGGCTTACCAGCAGAGACGGATCTTCACTCCAGTCCAGCCGAGGTCGGGGAAGAAGGTGGTGGCGTGCGCGCGGGTGGAAGGGAGGGGGAGAGGATCAGATCAAATCACCATGGGTAGAAGAGAGAGAGAAAAGAGATGGGAAAGAGAGAGCAGGGCAGGGTTTGGAAGGGAAGGGAAGCCACGTTCATGTGGTTGACAGCTGGGACCCCCGGTCCATGGACTCGGCTCACACGTCGCTCCTCGGGTCGTGCCAACCCACGAACTCTGGACGAGAGGTGGCCAGATGGGCCGGGAGGGCAGGCTGGGCCGGGCCGGGCCAGTCCATGTTTTCGAAAATCTCGGTTAAGGTGTATGGATAGCAATCGCGCCGGGCCACAACCCGCCGACCACCATTTTGGGCTAGGAGATAGCTTCTAGCAATAATTGATGCACGCGAGCAACTGATGCCGACCCAAGAACATTCGGGCAATATGAACGGAGGAAGAACATCTATTAGAGCATCCCATCACGGTAGCGTATGCCAAAGATCGCTTACCTAAGGATCAGCGATAGAAAATTTGAAATGCCGATCATGCAAGACGGTAGGAGGCGAGACACAACCATGGCACATGTGATTGAGCCACGCCATGCACGACATCAAGCAGGCGGTCTTGTTCATGCTCTTAAGAGGGGAATCAGATCCAGGTTCTTGATTGTTAGACAACCACGCTACTGGATGTAGTCCGAAGTTGCCTAGCAGTGCGTAGATCGTAGATGACGAAGAACAATCACAGATGAACATAAATATGTAGTAGAGGAAGTATTCTTTATTGTTTTCTTATAGATACATAGTAGATGGGAACATCTCCTATTTATACTTGGTGTTAGGATTAGGCTGGTCCAATTGTGTGGGCCCCACCCCTTGGGCTCGCGCCCGACCAAGCCGGAGCGGCCCGATAGGGCAGTTCCACAACACTCCCCCTTGTACCATGCCGCATGATGCATATGCCCCCAAAAACTCCACAAAAAACGAGTGAAAAAAATGTTATAGAAATAGTACATAGCATACGTTTGATGTGCGCACGGATTTGCCTTGTTAAAAACCTTACGTGAGAAACTTCATTGAAAACTCACTTAATGGGAAAAGAGTACAGATCCACCAAACGTTTCTTCATAATTCATACATTCATTCATTCAAGCTGGGTACTCGAATTTAATGTTCAAGATTTCAATTCATAATTTGTGAAGTTTCTCCCCCTGAATTCTGCACTTCTTTAGATCTTCTCATCCATATTACTTTCACACATTTTTCAAAAGTAGATGCAGCCATGCAGGGAGTGATTTAGTAAATAAGTCTGCTATATTCTCAATTTCTCTAATGGCTTAATGTGCAGAAAACTGATTCTTTTCTTATGGTTTATATATTTAATAGATTTTCCTTCACATATGCAGTCTGCAATTTGTGCGACACATGCTGCATTATTTTCATAAATGATAGTAGGGGTTCATTCAACGTGCAATCCACATGACTAAAGATATGGAATGAGCTACTTTCAAGCCATGCATATTCATAATAGGCTTCATTCAATGCTATGATTTCCAAGTGGTTTGTCGACATTAACATAAGAGTCTGTTTTGACGATTTCTACATAATTTCAATTCTTACCACAGAGGAAACATATTCATATTCATATCTTGATTCTTTCATTCCAAGATTTCTATTTTTTTGGAGGTATCGGAAGATGTTCTTGATTTTTTTAAATGCCCTTACTTGTGCTCTGCATTATACCAAGCTTATGGGATTAACGACAAATGCAACGTACAGCCAGCAAATGCAATATCCTGCCGTATGCTGTTCACAAGGTATATGAGCCCTTTAATTCTATTACAGAACTTCATGTTCCTAGACATCCTCCCCCTCATCCCTAGGTCTGTATAGGTCTAAGTCTACAAGAAATGATCGACCAACCATTGGGTTTTCATAGACTCACCTTAAAATCAAGCCTTTCAAACACGATCAACGTGTAGGTTGACTGATGTAACAAGATTTCATTTAGCATATGCTCAAGGTGTTAACTTAAGCTGCAATGGCCAAACCATTTATTTCTTTCTCATACGTCAAGTTTGTGCTTTATTCTTTTCTTCAGTCTATATAGTAAGGCAAAGAATAACACTATACAGATTTCTATTCACTTTATCTTGGTTCAGGACAATGATACTCACATATGTTCATATATAAGTCCATCCAAGTCTCTTTCCAGTTACAACATCCTTTCAATTAATTTTCTTTCTCAACTTCCAGTTGAGCACTGCCATTGAGATAAATTATTTAAAGGTTACGCCACCCATGACCGGGGAATAAGTTTCTTCATAATCAATGCAAAGGCGTTGAGTGAAACTTTGTCCTAACAACCTTACTTTGTACCATACCACTTCATCTTTTTTCACTTTTCCTTTCGAACAAAGGCCCACGGGGCATACACGAGGGAATGTGCGGCGCATAAGCCTAAGCACTTCTGCTTTGTTCAGAGAGAATAGTTTCGTGTTGATTGCCTTTTTTTATTCTTTCCGGTCCGGCCGTGACTTACTCTCAGAGAGATGTAGGCTCAGGATCGGGTTCAATTATTTTGCCAATCTTCTTTACAAATTATATGTCGATATTTGCTGTGGTTCTATTCAATATTTTCTCGGAGTACATAGAATTTATGGCCATTTCTTCATGGGGTGCTTCGCGTACTTGTGCTTTATGAACTATCACTTGCTCTGCAGCGCTGTTTCCCAATCACGGGAGCAAAGACCTTTAGATGGTTGCCGATGTGAGCTTTCACACGCTCATTTGCATGCATTTTGGCACACTCGTTTGCGTGTCTTTCGGCTTCTTCTATTCTTTCTTCTTCTATCGGTAAATTCAAAACTGGGAGTGCCTCGCTAGCAGGCTCACCAGCGTCAGGTCTAAACTGGCTCCCCTTCTAATTCCTTTGGGGCATTTTCATGATCGGTTGTGTCAAGCTCTCTTATCCATTTTTCTCTAGGCGTCCTCGGATACTTGGGATTCGAGTAACCAGATTTTTTTGTCCTTTTCTTTGAGGCCTCGGAACAGAACGAGGGATACCTTTTATTGTACTTCAACCCTCTCTGGTACATTATTGTTAGTAATGTGACTTGATCACATCCTTAAAACCACAAAAAATGATTATGCATTTCATTTGCTAATTACTTGATTGTTTCAAAATTCATACTAGTGTGGCTCATGCACGGGAATGCATTAGTGATGTCTAACGTTAGCCACATAAATTTCTGGCATTCTTCTTTCAGGGTTCTATTCCTCCCCTAATGACGGGAAATGATCGTCTGTCATTTTTAAATTCATTGCAAGTGTGGTATAGGTACATAAAACTTGCATTCAAAATTGAGGAATTTTTTTCTTTGCACTAGTCGGATGTTGCTGGACTACGTGTCCCTTGCATTAATTGATGAGGGCTGCTTATCGGGCTTTTATTTCTTTATTCAATATATGACAACTCAGCAAGTGCGGTCGGACATCCCTAGTACATGATGCTCGGACATGAGATATATAGTGCTTTTCTTTAGTATTCAATACAGTTCGATGATCATCAATCAGCTAGCATTGTCCTGTTTAATTTGGGCTTCATAGTGATGATCAGATAATATATTCTTTAAATTTTATGATCTACGAGTTCAGTTTCATGAATATGTGGTTTGTATAGAGAATAAACTCATGCCTTACCACAAGGAAACAATTATGAGCACTAGGAAGTCGTTAAGTGCCCATGACAAAGACTGCATACGGCTGCGAACCTCTCCTATATGCATTTTAGTCAAAGAGAAATCTCAACTTGCACTTTAATAGAAGAGTGCTCAGTTCATGATTTAGGAAATTCTTATACTAATGCTATGTACTGGCAAGTTGATTGCACCTCATCTTTTCTATAATTAAGATGGCAATTCTGCGATGCCAGATGGAGAAGATTAGAACTTCTAAATGCATTCTAATGTAGTATAGCCCAAATTCAAATGGAGGAGAAACATTCTAACATTCTTTGGTCACATTCATCATACTTCACAATGCATAATAATTCTTTGCTGTTCTTCATTAGTTTCAACGCGGAAACTGTCGAGATGGATGTCTTTCAAAGTTACGAGAGTTTAAGTGGATTATGGGTAAAACAATGCTTCTTTAAAGTGCTGATGTAATACCCATAAAATTAATGTCATCTCTTTTAAAATTCTACTAGTACAATGTCCGTGCTCTGCCACGGAACTATAAAGGGACGAAGGAAAACATAAGTCGAAACTGCATATGGAATTATAAAATGTGATTTATGTGACATGACGTGGCGTCTATGCATTGCACAGGAGCTCGACGTTGCATGAATCTTCATGTATCGTCTTCCCTCGTCGTCTTCATATCATCTTGCTCGTGCCTTACATGCCGTCTTCGCCCGTCGTCTTCATCTATAGCATCTCGCTTTTGCAAGCCATCATTCGTCGCCGTCCAGTAGCTTCTTCGTCGCCACCGCCATCGCAGAGCACCGCCGCCGCCGTCGTGGAAAAACAGTACAAACTCTCTCTGTCGAGCAACAACAGCTTCTTCGTCACCGCCACCGCCATGGAAAAACAGTACAAATTAACTAAAACAAGCAGCGCCATGGGATGATTTGACTTAACAATTATAACTTTAATATTTCTAATGCGGACGGTAGATTTTAATCTCAAAAGTAAAAGTTGTGCTTGTCTTAGTGCCTTCGACATGCCAAAAGAAGACTCAAAACATGTGACAATGTGTAGCTTCACCACACCACTATAATAAGCCTGACCTTTTATCCCCCTCCCCAACCCCCACCCCCCAAAAAAATACTTGTTACCATCAAATGCCATATGTTAATTTGTTAGGGGTGCAATTTTAAGAGTATTACAGAAGCAATCAGATCAGAAATAAGATGCATAGAACTAAAGCATCTTGCTATTACATCAATATTTAGGATGACAATAATTCATACCAATATTGCAATAGCACAGAGCAAAAGAAATTAGATTTATGAATTGTGCACAACTTTTATAAAGTTTGGCTACGATGGATGGAAAGATACTAACATTATGTGGATTTACAAGATGCGTAGGAAATCAGTAAGCAGATGGAAATCAAAATTGATTTAGTTGGCAGCATCGGGATCATGTGAAAAAAGATGTATAGAATTGGAGATCCAGTGGCAGAGGCATACGATTTTGTGCTTGACATTACCTGTTCCATTTTGTGCTTGACATTTTGAGGTGGGATTGGTAGGTTGTATTGCAGGCTAGAATGAAATGAATGCTTCTGTACTATCTTCGCATGTTCATCCTTTGCCTAAGATTATGCAAGAACTTGCCAAGATTTAAGACTTGAGAGACATAGATTTCCAAAATAATTTATAGTCTATCAACCATCTTTTGCATTGCAAGCTAGAACTAAAGTTCAGAACCTTTTCAATGATATACTTGACAAAGTATGAATAACCTGATAAAAGAATTTAAGGTAAATTTCAGGAAAAGGATGAACAAGAAGCATGGCCTATAAATAAGAGCAAATGCGTAAATTATTTGGTAAGAGAAGTTAAGGGAAAGAACTGAAAAAGAATACAAAATTTTAAATATATAAATAAAAAATTAAACCATGAATTTCACATCGACCTGTAATTCTCAAACTTGATACCTAAATCGATCACTAACCCTGAAATATTTTTAAAAAAAATCTAAAGAGTCAGATCAATGAATACACTTCAATAGGATCATTAGATATAGCTTTTTCCAAGTTTGTATCATACCCCGAGTCATTGAAAATATGCTTAAAAATTTTTCTCGCTGAAGAGAAGGCTCTTGGAGTCCTTGATACTGAGCTCATTGCTATTCCATTGGCCGTGCACGACGTCATACTTGAACATGTAGGTCTGCAAATCACAAGGATGCATCAACATACTAAATCTTACCTCATTGAAATTAAGATCACAAGTCTTATCCTTTTCACTAAAAAATTTGGAAGAAGCAGCAACCTCCTTATTTATGTAGGTGTATGGAGTTGAGAGGGAGAGTCACTCACCATAGATTTCTTGCCAGCTCTTATTGTATGATGCCTTAGCACTTACAATACAAAGCAGTAGCCTAAAAATAAACTGAAATAGAAAGCATGTCATATTCACCATGAGTTTAACATCACAGACATCAGAGGCAAAAGAGCTAATATTGTACACAGTTTGTGAACTGGGCAAACTAGATGACAAAATGGCTACCATGGGAGTGAGACCATATAAAATTGATGTATCTCGGTGAGTGAAATCTTAACGATTGTTGTGATAGCCCGTATGGGCCTTGGCCCAAGCCCAACCCAGCGAGGAGATAAGGCAGTGGGGAGGGGGAGCACCGACGGTTTCCCCAGGAGAAAACCAAGCCACCGAGCCGCCCCATCCCCGTGTTTGTGCCCCAGCCGCCGCCGCGCCGCCGTCCCCTTGTGGTTGTCGCCGCCGCCATCCTCGCCGCCGTCAGGGGCCGTCGCCGCCAAAGACCGTGCCACCGCCAGTATCCACGCCGCCCAGAATGAGCCGCCGCCAGTAGCATCGTCAAGAATCTCTGTTTCCTTGTTGTAGGGGTATGGAGGTAGTAGGGAAGAAGAGGGAAGGAGAAGGGTAGGGGGATCTGTGCTAGAAGAAAGGAGGAAGGAGAGGGGCAACCATGGTTTTGGATGGCTAAGATGGAGAAACTAGGGTTTAGATTCTTGTTATTGCAAGATTAGAAAGCAAAATTAGACGAGTTTCTCTTGATATTACCCTGTCCTAGGTGTTAAACCCGTGGGTAATGGAGGATTAGGTGGAATGGATGCGGTCGTAGTGGATCAGTGTGGTGCAGTGGGTTTGGTCGAGGTTTCGACCTGTTTGGAGCATGATTCATATCTTCGTCATTTTACAGAAATCGTGCGTCTATGTCTTAGCTTCGTTTTGAGTACAAGAACGTCAAAATCGGACAAGCGATTTTGGAGATGTGTCAATTTTAGTAATGCTGTCCGGAAATTGTAATCGGAGGTCTAATAAAGGGTTGGCCCTAGATTTTGTTATTTGAGCTTTGGACGAAAGAGAGATGGGAGTGGGTGCATCGGAGCTTTAGTTGTTGTGCTGTTGTATGAGTATTGTATTGAGACTTGTCTCTTTGTTAGGTGTTGAAGTGGATCGGTGTCAAACTACATTTCATCCGGATCCTCGCGGTTAAAGGCAAGTATATGTTAAACTTATAGCGTATTGATGTGATTGGCTTGTGGATGTTTTTAATAGCTATGTGATCCAAACTTTAGTGATTGTGATATTTATTGCTATATGTCGGAGATGTGTGAGAGTTGTATGACAAAGAAGCCATTGCATTATTGCATCATGTTGCATGAGCCAGGTCGGTGAGAAAGTCGTATAACTAGTCCGGTGAGGTCGGTGAGAAAGTTATATGACTAATCCGGAGTGCTCTGATACTGCATATGAGCCAGGTCAGTGAGAAAGCCACTTTCGACTAGTCCGTTTCGGTCGGTGAGAAAGTTGAAAGTGACTAGTCTGGAGTGCTCTGGAGGAGACATGTGCATGTGCATTGCATTGCATGAACAGAGGAAAATGTGGAGTGTTGGTATGATTTGATTTGCATGAATAGAGAAAAGTGTGGAGTGTTGGTATGATTTGATAATGGATGGATTTTTTTATTGTTATTTTATTATTTTGGTTGTTTATACATATACTTTGCTGAGTATTCCCCGATACTCACTCTTGCTTTATTTGGTTTTTAGGTACTGGTGATGTCAATCATGCATGGGACATGGGAATGTAGCACATCTATCTGGGCACTCACTACCTTCCACTCTAAACTAGTTGTTATTAGTTTCTTATGAGTTTATTTAAATAGTCGTCATGTGTATAAGTGAGCATTGCAGTTATGGTAGGATTTAAATTGGTTGATGGTTGATAGAAACGTTTATTTGTTCTCTTGTTATAATTGCCTGTCGTGGGTGTCCACTTAAACAAAGGAGATGTTGTCGAAATTTTATAGATTTTGAAGAGTTAGTAGCATTCTGGGTTCTCGAGGAACCCGGGTGTTACAATTGTCAAGTGGGAAAATACCAGCAAAAATAAATGGCTGCCATTGGAGAGAGACCATACAAAATTGATGCCCCAAAATCAAGTCTATTAGAAGTAAAATCAAATAAATTAATAACTAATTGACAAAAAAAGAGTGACAAACCCAGATTTACTATGCTTGACAAAAATAACGATCAACTGTTGACCTATGCAAACAATCAATTGTGCTACTTCTATTCTAATCTGGACAACAAAATAAGAACATGTAGATAACAAAAAAATGGCTGCCATTGGAGAGAGACCATACAAAATTGATACCCCAAAATCAAGTCTATTAGAAGTAAAATCAAATAAATTAATAACTAATTGACAAAAAAGAGTGACAAACCTAGATTTACTATGCTTGACAAAAATAACGATCAACTGTTGACCTATGCAAATAATCAATTGTGCTACTTCTATTCTAATCTGGACAACAAAATAAGAACATGTAGATAACAAAAAAACGGCTGCCATTGGAAAGAGACCATACAATTTCACACATAGGAAATTTTAATGAGATATATCCGGTATCTGTATGTACAAATATCTATTTTCATATTCTGACTTAGCACTATTATAACACAGGTATAACTGGGCCAACCAGAATGACCAAAAACTAATTTATACAAAAATACAGCTTAAATAAAACCAAATCTAGTAAAAGGGGATAGTCAAATTACAATGGTAACTACATGGACTCATCATTCGTGCCCATATTGTGATGTCGAGCAATGTTCAGGAGTGGGATGACAAAATCGAAGGTAAAAATTTCAGTTTCGGGATGATTATTTGGAACGGAAACACTTGTATCCGGACGTCCGACACGCTCGGTCTCGCCCGCGAAAACGCGCTTTTTTGCGTCGTGCGCACAGGGACAGGACGACCCGGCTTTTTTCTGCGTCGCATGCCTGGCTGTGTGCCTCCTTTCTCATTCATTCTTATCCACACCTAGTTAGAGAGAGAAAGGGTGAGAGAGGAGGCGAGCAGCTCCTACGGGCGGGATTCCACGAGCTCCGATGGCTTCGCTTCCCGGCGGCAAAGCAAAGCTTCCCATTCCGGCGGTGGCTGCAACACGGCGGCAGAGCTCTTCCTACCCTCTTTCTCCCTCTCTATCCCCATTCCCTTCTCTCTCTATCCTTCTCTCTAGTTTTAGGGCCAAATCTAGAGTACAAGAGAGATAGAAAAAGGAGATGAATGCGTCAGATCCGGAGAAGGAAAAAGGCTAGGAAGGAGATGAATCCTCATTTTTTCGCATGGGAACTCCAAGCATGTAAGTATGAACTTGGGCTTTTTTGCTTGTTTTCACTCGATCCGGCAAGCTTGGGGTAGGGGGTTGCCGGATTTGAGGAAGAAGGAGACAAGGACGAGCCCCATCCCATATTTTTTCACACGAAACCTAGGACTTTGCCTTCTGAAACTTGGGGTAGCACGTTCTGAAACTTGGACTTTGTACTTTTGAAACCTAGGATTTTTCTCTTCGAAAACTTTGCATCCCGCATGTTGAAACTTTGATTTTGCCTGATGAAACCTGAACCTTTCTCTATTGTAACTTGGACTTCGCCCGCCGAAACTTGGGGATTTTCACGATTGAAACTTTGCCTTTTGCCACTGAAACTTAAGTTATGCTCGTTGAAACTTGGATTTTTGCCTACTGAAACTTGAACTTTGTACTATTGAAACTTGGTTCTTACTTTCGAGAAACTTTCTGAACTTTCAAGTTTCATTCTCAGGTTGCTAGGTTTCATCAAGTTTCTGCCGTTATTTTTCAAGTTTCGGTAGGTATTTGCCAAGTTTCAGCGATGACGTCATGCTGACGTCATTGCTCCGGACGGTCCGGACGTCCAATCCCTGGTGTTGCCCTTTTATTTGGAAACTTAATCATGTTAAGAATATTTGGGGCTTGCTTTCAATAGGCAGCTTTCCAATATATCCAAAGCATTGTGACACCACAAATAAAAAAAGGTTAAAGCTGGCAGCATGCTTCTGGATTTATCAAAAGAAACTTGATGCTGATAAACTACTTTATAAGCTTTTTTTTATTTTTGATTTCTATACTTTTATGTGTAGTAATATTATATCAATATCATTTAGGATCTGTTTGGTTCTTGCCTCATATTGACTAGCCTAACCTTAGCAGATTTTGGCAAGTATGGCATGACTAACGTGGCTAAAGTTAGCGGTCGTTTGGTTCACAGCCACACCTAAGCATAGGCACGGCTAAGAATTATGTGACAGCTGTTTAAATTGTGGCCATGCCTTAGCTTAGCCAAGGCTAAGGAATTGTGGCATGTGTTTGGATGGGTGCCACACATTTGTGCCGAATGCCCCCAAAAAATATAATTCAAATTCCAAATCGTGTATATAATTCAAATTCAAACTTTTGGTCATCAGTTTGCACGTTTTATAGAAATCCATTTGCACAATAATTCAGTGCAACCTTTTCCATTTGCACGATTTATAATAATCCACCAACACCGACGGATAACCTCATGGATGACTATTTTCACAAGATAAATGTTTTTTTTTGCGAGGAAGTAATGTAAATTTGAATGTTATGTATATTAGGAATTCAAACAAAAACAAAATAGAAATACACTAGATCTTGACGTTATTAACATAATATGATTGTTTGAACAATATCTTAACATAGCAGTTTTGCATGATCATGGACAGTACCACATTGAAGAATGCATCAATTCATAGAAATTAGAGATGACACAAAATAAGCAGATAACACAAATTTCCACACAAATCACTTTTAAGCATTCCACAATACTACTAGAAAATACTTGCCATAAATACAAATATAATTCAGTCCACGACCACGAACATCAATACCAATCCATTACATATCATAACAGCACTAGGCAGTACATAAGTCCATTACATTCCTCAAAAGCACTTGACAATACATAAGACAATGAGCTTCAGTGCCATTGTATAAACGGTTCAAACGGCCAGACCTCGCCACATCTCTATCCAACATAGGACCATATGCGATCCGCCTCCTCTCACTGCACAACAACTGAAGTTTGTACCAAAATAATGCTAAACATACTGCAATGCTAGCAATCAACCTTCTCCTTCTTAAAAAATTGCTGTAGCTATTATATTGTTCAATGTATGATTTCCTTGCACCCATCTATAAACTAATGTGAAATGTAATAATATGCCGGCTCAGGACGGAAGAGGGGAAAGGCGAGTGCTGGGAGGAGTAGGCCGAGATTGCTGCATTGAGATGATGACATGTTGATATGAGCAGCCAGATAAGATGGTATTCCGAATTGTCTTGCAGATTCATGCACCCACAGACACCGTAGTGTAGAATGCACCTCCAGAATAGCTGGATTGAGCTGCGGATGCTCCTCTAGTAGCTTTGTCCTGCTTCAGGAGGGCAGGAGTAGTATGAGCAAAGCATTCCATAAATAAAAATAATATCATAACACAAACTAGCTTATTTTCTCTTCTGTACTCCGTTTTCTCCATTTCTAATTAACTGCTACAATATAAGTATATACACGTGCAATCTTTCTTTATTTTCTTCAACCCAATTGTGATTAGCAAAACTACTACTGCAATCCTGGGTATCCTATATACAAAAAACACCTACCAGTCTTGGTGTATAAATCAATGAACTTAGCAAAACTACTACTGCAATCCTGGGTATCCTATATACAAAAAATTGTGCAGTTAGCTCCAACAAAAGCAGCCAGCATGCCACAATCGAACCAGGAAATGAAGCGACTTTGCAACGTATCAAATTCAGTAAAAAAAAAGTTCTTTTGATGTCATTTGTAATTCCTTCCAAAGCAGCTCTTCTAAGCTCCAGATATCCATGCCACAATCAATTCAAACGATCAAAGCATAAACACATCTGTCTCTGACTACCTTCAGCAATCGTAGAAGAGGTGGAGCAGCAGCCAGCAGCCTCCACAAATCAGAGAAGATGGAGCAGACGCCTTGTTCTTGACCTGCGCTGTGGCTTCCTTCCCTCGTGCCGGCTTGTTCTTCACCCGCATTGGAGTCCCCCGCTCCAGCGTCTCCACCTGCTGCCGTGCGGTTCCCCCGACGCCGGCCCCGTTGCCCTTCCGCGCGTCGCCCTTCCCCACTGCCGCCAACCCTTCTACCGCCGGCAATCCATCTCCTTCGTCGCGCCGCCCCACAGGTCAGCAAACCCTAGCGCCATGGAGAGGAGTCACGGGAGAGATGGGGATCTCTGGGACAGATGGGGATCTGAGGGAAGGGTCACGGGAGAGCCACGGGACGGGAGCATTGCGGCTGTGTTAGGCAAGTGTGGCGCTTGATTCGAGCGCCTCGAGCGCCACACTTGTGGCGAAAAATGCTGTGGCGAGCGTACGTGGGCGCGCCTCACTCTTGTGGCCTGCTTCAGCTTAGTTTGGAACCAAACGATGGTCTAACTACCTGTGTCTTACCTAACCTTAGGTGTGGCCACCTTAGACATAGAACCAAACAGACCATTAGTCTTTGCCTACAGAAATAGTCCACGGAGGTGTGCTTCGCTAGTACCATAAACTTAAAAAAAAGTCCCATAAACAATTGAATAAAGTCTGTTGCTGCATCCATACAAATAATTCTACAAGTATTTATTGCACTTTCAAGAACAATTGAAACAAACATTTGTACCGTACCAGTCTTAATGAAGGAATCCACTGCAACAGTAAGCCTTGCCCTTTTAAGGTATTCAGCACAACGGACCTCACCCGGTGAGAGAAACAAAAACAGCATTTGACTTACAGAATGTAAGAAAAAACAATAAGGTGATAACTGATAAACTAAAATAATTGAATTAGACCTCATGGTATGAACTCAGGAGGTATCCACATGGCAGGAACGCAAATGAGGTCACCAATGATGGATTCCGCTTCGAGATAAAGATGCTCAAACCAGTGCCCAGCTTCAAGTGAAATTAACAAAGTGAAGTCAGACTTGTTGCTAAGTGAAGTGAAACAATCGAGATCAATAACACTCATAACCAAGTAAAAGCTCTTGTCATGCTGCATTTTTTTGCCATACAGTGAGGCACCAAACAAAATATAGTCATACATACTGTCAAGCGTCAAATTATGCTAAAAACAACAGATTACAGCTGTGTGTCCAATTAATGTAGTAGAGCTCTTCGAACCAAGACCCACCCTTGCTACAAGCACCGCAGCGGAAAGCAATACGGAGAAAAGAAAGCAAAAACCAAGACAACAATAGGAAACCAACCGCCAAATCTTGAAATCGAATACTACATGCACAGAAATCCCTCCGCCGCACAAGAACGAAGCTTTGAGGCGGATTCGGGGGGATCGGGAGAGCAGGATGGAGAGCGGAGTGGCCCTCACCGGAGCTCTCGTCGGGAGCTGGGGAAGCGGGAGACAGTGACGCGGCCACCGACCGGCCAGCACCACTTGGCGGCTACGGCAGCGGCTGCGGCGGGCGTCACTGGCTGCATCGCATAGGGGTGGTGAGGACTTGGGCTGAGGCGGTGACGGTGCCTAGTTGGGGTGCGGCGGCGGTAGTGGGACAGCTAGGGTTTCGGGCTGGAGGCACACGGTGAGAGAAAGAGAGAGATAGAGAGAGAGGGGGGCGGCACTGCAGGTGGGGCGGCTCGGGCGCAGGGGCGGGCTCGGGCTCGGGCGCGGCGGGGCAGCCCTGGATCACGGCGGGGCTGGGCGCAGGGGTGGGCGTGGGCACGGCGAGGCGGCGCTGGATCACGGCGGGGCTGGGCGCAGGGGTGGGCCCGGGCGCGGCTTGCGAAGCACGCCGGGGCGATGTTGGCTGCGCACGGTGAGAGAGAGAGTGAGATAGAAAGAGAGAGAGTGGGGACTGCGGCACGGTGGTGGATGACGCGGGGAGTTGCTTCGATCCCAAATAACACGAACGGATGGATTGGGGGTACTCGCGCGATGGACGTCCCGGATTATAAGTTGACGGTACCACCATGATCATAAGATGCTTTAAGATAGTAGAGAGATTGGTGTTGCTAAACTATCAATAATTCATATCTCTATAGGACACTATACTGTTCTATTCATAGTTGCAATCAGGCAATGGCAATATTCATAGTTTATATGATTTAAATATTGATTGCAACTTCAAATTTGTATTGTAATATAGGATAAATTCATAATAAACATGAGAATTAAGGTTTGCTTTTCGAGAGCATCAATTATTTCTTTCAAATAGTGTGCTCTTCGGGAACTTCAAATTCTTCATGCTAAAATTCGTTAATGTCTATTAGCTACCACAATCTACAGAGAGAATGCTAATAGTGCAGCTCCTGCATAGTAAATGCTATAATTATGCACTTTCTCTTAGCTTCAATTCTATTTGTCGGGATCTTATCTTCTTTATCCACTTCTTGTTGTTTCAATACAATTAAGGGGCGGTGCAAATGTGTCTCTTCACAAGTATATTCTACCAAGAGGTTTCTTTTCTAACCACAGTGAGACACCTCTACTGTTTTGAAATTCTTTCGGTCTAATAAGCCGCCATTTCATCATCGAGTTTGCGACGAATCTTCGACCCATGCCTCTAAATACTACATTTATAGCACATCTTGATCTAGTGGTCATGTGGCTTGCATTAGATGACTCCATTCTTGTATTCTATTTCGCTTGGACAATAGACTTTCTTTTCTAGGTCAATTTCTATAATTTTCCTTCTTCCGACGAACGGACTTTTCACCCCTAGTAGCTGCTCTAATTGCAATGAGGTGAAAAGTGGAAGGTACTATCCCCTCGTTTGTAATCTTGTCACATAGAGAGGGATTGTATAAATTCTATGCATATCGAGTTGTACTCAGTCATAATTTCATAGTTTGCAAACCTTCTGTGCACGAAATCTTGTTGTGTTTATGACAGGATAGCATGCTTGAGCTTCATAAGCCACTTCTAGTGCGCGGGCCTTAGCTCTAGTGTGCTTCCCCTCAACCATGCATAGAAAATTGGCAAGGAGGTGGTGTATAAAGAAAGTGCGATGCTTTCATTCTGTTTATCGGTAGGTTTCTTTTCCTCGCTGAGATCTAAACCGATTGACATTGTTGGGTTTCTGGTGACCGAATACAATCATCACATTCTATGTACAAGTGAGATAATTCAGGTCACAAGGGGCCAGTTTCTCAAATTCATAAATTATTATACCGGACAATTTCATACTTCAAAATTCATTTACAAGGTTACTATGTGTAATATAGTGAAGAGATTGGTGCTAGATAGACTTCAATTCATTAATTCTCATGTCTATCCAATATTCCTACATATATGCCATTAGCAATTCATATAATAAACAGGCAAAAACTGATAATTACAAAAGTAAATTCACGAGATAATTGCATAAAAGTAATTAACAACAGCTAAATAAGCTTGCAATTTAAAACCAGGGGAAAAATTGAGCTCCCAAAATGCTTCCTTGCCTAAATATATGCTTTCTTCAATTTCTACTAATTTCAAGGGTCTTTATGGCATTTTTATTGCTTAGGAAAAGCTATGCGCAATTTCCATAATTCTTAGGGCTTTCTGCAATACTATTAAATTCAGAAAATATTTCATGTAATGTTTCAAATGCCAAGGATTTTTCTGTAAAACAATAGCCAAGAAAATTTCTTATAATTTCAAGGAAATCCAAGGACTTATTCATAAAATTACAGGGCAAACATGTTTTCTTCCCCATTCTTTCTGGTCTGCCCCGAGCCATTCTTTTTTTTTTCTCGGTCTGGTCCTTTCAAAATCGGTACAGTAGCCCCTATTTTTCTTATTTATTTCATGCCTGACCCGCCCTTCTTTTCATAAATTTCAGGAATCAAAGTGTAAATTCGTAAAGCAGAAAATACACATGCAATTCAAAATTCAAGCCCCATTCAATTCATTTCTCTTTTCTTTAATTCTTTATTTCTCTCTCGCCCATAGCCTTCTTTTCTTTTCTTTCTTTTCCCGCGGCCCTGCCCCTTTCTTCTTCCCTTTTTCTATTCGGCCTGCTATATTGGCCTGCCAGAGGCTTGCTAAAAAAATAGCCCGCGTGGGGCCTGCTCATGGTCCATGCGGCAGCCCGAGGCCTTTCTTTTCTTTTCTTAAGCCTGCGCCCATCTCTCCCCTTTTTTTTCTTTTCTTTTTCTATTCGGCCTTCTCGGATGTGTACCGGGAGGCGTTCGGCGCTGCCTGCTGGTTGGCATGGTGCGGCCGGCTGGGCAGGGCTCGGGCAGTTGGCTAAGAGCATTCCCAGCAGGGACATCAAATGAGCCTCTATCGCTCTGATTTTGATTTTTGAGCATACGGTCTTGTGTCTCGCTTTCTTGCTTCCCTCCTGCGCTCGTTCAAAAATTTTTGAAGTGCAGGCCCATTTGATGAGCCAGATAGGGATGCTCTAAGGCTTTGTTTGTTTTAGATTAAATTAAATTAAATTAAAATTTTTTATTTTTGTATAGGCCAAATGTTGTAATGTTTTGTAGTTATTTTTGTGGTGTTTTAAATAGTTCTTCTTAAAGTTTGTAAAATAATTTTTTTATTTTTTAAAACGTCTTTCGAGTGGGTCACAAATTTGTTACAGTAAAACGTAACTTAACATTAATCTGAAACAAACAAGGCTTGCGGACCACAAGGCGAAGTGGCCTGCCCGTTAGGTTTTCCTGCCGCCGCCGCCACTGGCTTATCCGGCGGCGCCCGTGCACGCGTGGCAGGGCGGCAACGCAGGAGCACATGGTGCAGAAGCACAGCGGCTGCGCGTGGTTTCACGGGGCGCAGTGTGATGCGATCATGCAAACTACGGAGCTAGCTGCATGCATATTGATACGGCCATGCAATTCTACACTTGGTGCTTTGCTGCTAGCATGCAACGTAGCCATGAAACTGATGAAAGCATGCTTCTTGATATTTGCTAGCTGCAGATGCATGTTCACGAGGGACTCCACGTCCAGTTGCATGGGCACGGTGCCGCAGCAGCGGCGCAGGCGCGTGACCACGTGTGAGATGACCGATAGGCAACCGATGCGCTTCACATACATATAAATTCAATTTGTTCGTTGCCGATTCAAAACCGGCGGTTCAATTCAATGGATTCTTCGAGAAACCTACGATTCTTTAACAGATCTAAATAGGGTTCCGCGGGAAAAACCAATCTATACATTTGATTCTTGCGGCAAAGACAGGATGCGTGAACTATTGCATAGGACAGATCGACGGGTCCCGACTAGGTCAACAAAGGAGAGGACGATTCAATGCAGTTCGTCCGCGACCGATCTCCGGCATCGTTCATCAGAGCTTCGTGCTGATAACGTATTAGACAACCACGCTACCGGGTGTAGTCCGACAGTGCGTAAATCGTAAACGATGAAGAACAGATGAACACAGAGATGTAGGAGAGGAAGTATTCTTTATTGCTTTCTTATAAATACATAGTAGATGGAAGCCTCTCCTATTTATACTTGTGTTAGGATTAGGCTGGTCCAATTGTGTGGGCCCCACCCCTTGGGCTCGCGCCCGGCCAAGCCGGAGCGGCCCAATAGGACGGTTCCACAACATTTGATGACCACCTCGAGGAAATATCAGATGGCCGGCGCGTGGTCGACTGGCCACGGAGAGTAGCGGATGTAGGCATGGACATTGGTGGGAGGCGGCGGTGAGCAGTGGTTGGCGGTAGGAGGCCGAGGCGGCGGTTAGCGATGGGGGTCGGGGAATCCGGCAGTGGAGGTTGCACGCAGAGGAGGCTCACTGCCGACCATGGCGGTGACGCTTTGGCCGCTTACGAGGAAGGGGTGGTGGACAAGAAAAGTAGGCTGCAGGCAGGGGGGTTTAGGGTTTTCATTGTGTGAAACTGACCATGTAGTGTAGTAACGGCCGATGGTATATTGCGCTATTGGGCCATATGTGGATATGCGCATATAGGTTATGGCTGACCCGCTGAGGCCTTAGGAGATATGCAGGTCTATGACAATATAGGTCCACTTGACAGCATGGCAGGTATCCGATAGCAGATATGATGAGGACATCACCAGCATGGATATGATCAGTGTGACTGCTGCCCCTCCTTCCTCTCCAACCACACCAACGACTACTGATGTCGCTCCATCTTTACCGCCTACGATCGATGCAGCAAGATCTTCATCGCCGGGAGGCCTTAATCCTAAAGCCCAGCCTTTCAAGCATTCTCCGAAGAAGCGGCGCAACAAGTTCAAAATTTGCGAGGCCTCGACGAATAAAGGACAACCCATATGGAAGCCCAAGACGCCAAAAACTCCGGTTCGGCCATCCAGCAGCACGTCAACTTCAAACGGACGTAACTCAGGCTCCCGATCTCCGATTTCAACGTGCGACCACTCGTTGGAAAGCTTAGGAGATATGCTTTCCAATGGATCCAGCCCCACATCTAAATTCATCCAGGAACGTCGGAAAAATGCAGAAGAATGTTTCGGGCCAGAAACTAAGAGTGTTGCGTCACCGTATTTTTGGGCCTATGGCCCATGTATCACTAGGGTTTGGTGGTGGCTCTCCCCTTGGGCGCCCCACTACCCCTGGCCTCCGCTATATATGTGGCCGCCGGTTCGCTTCTATGCTTAGGTTTTGTTTTGCGTGGTTGACCCCTTGTGCGTCCCTCCTCGTGTTTACGAGTGATAGGACCTCACCCTTGATTTCATTTGAGTTATTGGATTAAAATTGCTATCATCTTGTTCTTTCTTGTTCTCGGTTGCAGCAGGTTTAAGGATCGATCAGGTTTCAACTTGGTTGATCTGTTCAGCGAGGTGACGTTGCGATTGCTTGCTTGCTGATCTCGTGGTTGGTAGCCGATTTATCTACTTCGCTGTACACTAAACCGACGTATCGTTCCTCGCCAGAAGATCGGGCCGACCTAAGTGCTCATCAAGTGGTATCAGAGCGACAGTTGCCTGGTGAGAACATCTATTCTTGGTTTTAGATCTATTCTTGTTCATCCTAGAGTCCAGAAAACTATCAAAAAAAAAAAGATTGTCGTGTGTTTACCCTTCATCCAAACCCTGTTTAGCATTTACTTTTTCTACAATAGTTCAATTCTTGTTGAATTTGTGTTGCATCGTCAAGTCGTTGCTGGTCTTTGTCGACGGTTGGGATATCGACCCAAGTCAACCAAGGTTCTTTAGAAGTGAGATAGGAGACACGCCGAACAACCACGAACAGCAACGAACAGGAGACAGGGGTTTTTATCCTGGTTCAGGCCTCTCGGGAGAGATAATAGCCCTCGTCCAAATTTCTTATATATCGAGATGAATACAAGAGATGGCTCGGCGAGACGAACAAGTCTCGGCGAGATTATGGTGTAACAAAGCGCTATGATCAAGTGTCTAACAGATGCTAAAGCTAGATCTGATCTAAGTCGTCCCTCTACACGCCAGAGAGAACTCGGTTTATATAGTGCGAGCAAACCGACCTCTGAGGAATATCGGGCGGGCTAACTACGAGATCGTGAACGAACTCATACATGCCAAATATGACCTACGGTAGATAAGGTAACCTCCTAATCTTGGGGATCACGACTCCTAATCCAATCCGGAAACCAATGTCAGAGTCTTCACGTGGTCGTGCGAGAACTACTGTCGAGTCGGACTCAAGCAGAATCCTAGGCCATTACGCACCGTGCCAGCCATGAAGCTGTTCGGCAGGATGCACATGGGCCTGATAGAACCTCCCAAGGAGCTGGGCCCTGGTAGGCTGTTCGATTGGGCCGTCAGGGAGTGGGCCATGGCTATGGGCCGTGATCTAATCCCCGACAGCTAGCCCCCGAGACTCAAGTGGAAGAACTCACTAGAGTGGGGTCATCCCCTTGAGACTCAAAGTCACGAAGAGGGTATTTTTTTCCTGCTATAAAGGCATGTAACAAGCGACCGAACAGGTTACGGTTCAACCGAACAAGACTTGTTCGGGACCGAATAAACCCGATCAGTGCCGAGCAACTCCGTTGCGTCGAACAGGGAACGACATTTGTCCGAGCAGAGCACTCAGCCTTGGTCTGAACCTTTGGAAAAAATAGCCGTTAGCGCACTCCAACGGTAACTTCTGTCATTGCTAGCGGTGAAAAGCGAGCGACCGTTTTACCTAGCCGTTGTAGTAAAAACTAGCCGTTACGGGACAAAACCGTTCAGAGCTGCTTATACGGGACTATAAAAGTACCCAAGCCGCCCATGACGACCACTGCTCTCGCGCCTTTCCTCTCTAAGCCCTAGCTCCAACCACGCTCGACATCAAGTACCCAAACTCCATCACCGACCACCTTTCGTCCGCCACAGGAATCGCTATGGCCAAATTCACGGGCACTAAGCTTGACCGAGGAGGACCTTAGGATCTGGGAGGAGGAGGGCCACATCGACACCGTGGCTGGAGGCTGCCCGGCGAGGAGGATACTCCGAGCCGCTCGAGGAGAGTTCGTCGACTTGAGCAGTTTGCCTTTATCGGGTTGAGGTCTCTCTGAGGCGACTTCGTCGAGCCTTCTTGAACATCGGCGGATTGGAGGTGGCGAACCTCAATCCGAACTCCATCCTCGGATGGCCGTCTTCGCACACTTGTGCGAGGGCTATCTGAGCATCGATCCGCCGGTGAAATTGTTCCTCCATTACTACGATGTGAGGAGCACTCACCGCTTTCAACGCTGGGTGCTACTACCTCAAGCTCCGGCCACCGCCGATGACGCCCGTACCCTCGCCCACCTCTGCCGACTCAATGGGCGCGTGGTGGGTGAGGTGGTTCTGACAAGCGGAGGCACGACAAACTCGTCTTCACCGGAAGGCGCCCGGCAAAGGGGCGCCAATGCCTCGGCGGAGATGACCGCCGAGGATTGGTACATGACAAGGAAGATCGCCTCCTCGTGAGCCTTGGGCTCACGGGCGAAGATTATTCGAGGACTTCACAGTGAGCGAGGGTCTCGTCTGCGGAGAAGGTCCTATCCCTTCTACAAGATAGAGGGATGGGAAGACATCACAAGGGAGAGCACGGGTAAGTGCCTTTAAGACTCAACCTCTAAATACATTCTTTCCTCCGAACAGGAACTAACAATCCCTTACATTGGGCGGAGAAGCCAACCGACACATGGGTGACCGGCGGGTCGACGCCATCTTGAAAGCGCGAAGAAGGACGGGGAGGTCACCGGCGAGGTGGCGTACACCTGCCCGCGCAACGTGCTTGTCCGCACAGATGAGGTAAATTACTTACCCTCAGCCTATGTTGCTAGACTTGCAACGTTGTTTAAATGCTAACGTCCGCTTCTCAAAAGCGGCAGAGGACCAAGCGATCCTTGGAGGGATCGTTGAGGAACTCTCCGGTCTAAGAAGGAGAAGGCGAAGAAGGGCAAGGCCAAAGCGCCACAAAGCCCAAGGTGGCGGCCGAGCCTCTGTGAGCTCGCCTTGACACGCGGCGGCAACCAGTCGTCGAAGAGACCAAGCTACGGCGACGGAACGTGCCGAAAGGCACTAAGCGGGCGCGCGGTCGCCCAATGAGGAAGAAACCAAGCCCTCCCTCCTCGCCGAGCGAGGCGATGAAGAGTAAAGACCATAGCCCTCTGGCTCGGGCGTTACACGCAAGCTCACTCTGCCGCATGGATCGGATGCAACAGTCGCCGGCGAGGAGGCTCGAAGAAGAAGTCGCGCAAGGAAAAACTTCTTGCGCTGCGCGAGAGGCCTTCAGCTCACCGGGGAGCCGAGCTCGTCGCCATGAACACCCAAGGGCCAAGGCGGAGAAGCCGCCAAGGCCGAGGAAGAGGCGGAAGGTTCGGCGAAGAAGATCGGGACCAAGCCTTCCACGGCGGGTATGTAGGAATCGATCTTTAGACCTTCCAACCTTGACGCGTTAGACTTAACGACGATCTTTTTTTTTTTCATCGGTGCCCAAGGAGATCGCCACGGATGATGTCGAGGCGCTCGGCGATCATTCTGCCCGAGCACACACGGCGCTTCACGGGCGATGAGGCTAGCGTGCCTCAAGGACAAGCCGGCGGCGTGGAGCTCTTGCCGCGGGCTCCAATGAGCGAGACGACGCGCTCAAAGGCGCGGTGGGGCGGCTGGAGGCAAACGTGGCGACAAGCGGCGCCACGGACTTCGGTGCCAAAGCGATGGCTCGGAAGCGCCAGGCAGGACCGAGCATCCGGTCTGCCGAGCACTTCGTCGCGAGGCAGCTCACCCCGAGGCGACGGATTCTCCGTGGCGGTGAAACCCCACCGCCGAGAACATGAAGAAGCCCGGCGGTCGCACAAGTCGTCCCGCCTGTGGAAACTCGGCGCCACCAGCGGAGTGGCTCGACCTCGCCGAAGATGTTGGGCGGAAGAGGAAAAGGAAGAGGAGAAGGAGCGGAGACGAAAGTGCCGCCCGTCGCTCCCGCACCCGGCGAATCTGCTCCCGCAAGAAGAAGGAAGCGAACAAAGCGGCGACAGCAGAGCACGCGCCGCCTCATCCCACACGAAGGGGCTTCGTGGCGCATAGCCTCGAGGACCGCTGCGCCACGGACTGAAGCAACGACTTGGGAAGGTAAGCACCAAGACCAAATCTTGCTCAGCTTAGCTATGTCATCGCAAAGTCGTTAACTTGTTCTTCCCTCTCAGGTCTTCAGGGACACCATGGAGGAGCTCGAGGACGGCGTCACCATCGAGCGGAGCGCCGTACTGGCGTCGCTCCGGGAGCACCTCAGGACGAGGGAGTCCGAAGCGGGGCCCTCTGCACCAGCCCAAAGTCGAAGCTGACTGAAGGCGAAGGTAAAGAAGCTCAAAACCCAATTGGCCGAAGAGAGGCGTTCCTGCGAGTCTCTCCTAGGAGAGGCCGAGGAGCTTCGCGCGCAAGCCATTAAGGCGAGCACCGCAGAGGAGAAGCTGGGCCGCTCGAAGTGGCTCGAAGAGCAGCTTGCTAACGTTTCCCAACGGCGGGACCAGCTCGCGGCGGAAGCCAAGAGGCTTAAGGCCCAGCTCGCCAAGGAAGAACAGACTTCATGGGTCTCGGGCAAAGATCTCGACCATGGGCTTCACAGGAAGAGATCGAGGAGATCTTGTGGGATGATGGTGAGGCGATCACCGCAGAAAAGGGTCAAGGAGCTGGACGAGCAGCTCAAGGCGGCCGAGCAGTGAGTCACCAGGCGAGGCTCGAGCGATCAGTCTTGGCCCAAGACCGAGGAGGTCGAGGTCATCCGGGCGGAGGCTGGCGCAAATAAGCGAACAAGGAGGAGATCGAGCGCCTCGAGCTGAAGCCCGGAAGGAATGAAGGCTCGAGTATAAGTCGTGTGCCTCAAGTTAGAAGTTGAGGAGTGAAGGAGTAGCTTGCTCATAAGTAGCATCGTTGTAGAACCGAAAGGGCCTTGTACTGAAACTTTTGAGTAATGTAATAAAGTACTTACCTTTATTCCTGCAAAAAGCAGCAAAAAGACAAGAACGAACGAAACTAAGAGAGCGAACAACGCTAGGAAGTTTAAGAAAACCGGTAGAAGCGCTCGCCTAACTCCAGCCCGTTGTGCATCGCTTTCGGAAACTGAGTTTGCGAACCCGAGCAGTGCACAAGAGAAAGAGCGACACCCTAGCCCCGATGCAGACGATGCTCGAGAACCTAAGCTTGCGAACTCGAGCACGTCGTGGGGAAAAAGAGCGACACCGTATCTTGCTCGATTCGTTCCGTAGTCCGCTCGTTGGCGTAAGTTAAGCGATTCAGTAGTAACCGAACAAGGAAAGTGCCTCTGCCGCGAGGGCTTACGAGCGAGCTTTACCAAGTGGTCGCGCCAGCGATAAGTGCCTCTGCGCGCGGAGGGCTTACGAGAGCGAACTTAGCCGCCAAGGTGGAAAGGCCGTGTTACGCAACACCGAGTTTAGGAACTTATTGAAACCAGATACGGATAGGGAACAATCCTTAAGATTGCGGAGCCAAGAGTTAAGGCGGACAGCCATCAAGTGTTACGAGAGAGAAAGAGGTAGTCTTCAAAAGACAAGAAGTGAAAAAAGCGCGAGAGGCGCGAATTCACTTAACTATTGGATTGAACTTGACATGGTGCCCGAGAGACTTGGGCGAACTAAAGGCGCGAAGTTTACAAAAAGCGCAGGCTAAGAAAGCAGAAAAGACCTACACAAAGAACTTACGAAGTTGGTCGATGTTCCAAGTCTTTGGTCGGCTCTCTCCGTCCTCCATAGCCAGTGCGAGCCGCCCGGCGGCGTAAGAAACGACCAGTAAATGGGCCCTCCCAGCGAGGAGTTAACTTGTTGGCATTGGACAAGTTCGGACACGGCGCAGAGCGAGGTCGCCCGCCTTCAAAGCCCTTGGTCGAATCCGACTTGGCGGCGTGCGGCGAAGATCTTCTTTGGTAGCGCGCCATTCGACTTGTGCCCGATCGCGTGTGCCTTGAGGAGATCGAGATCGAGGCGCTCTTGCTCGTCGTCAATTAAGTTGACCGAGCTCGTGCGAGGCGAACCGAGTATGATTTCGGCGGGCAGGATGGCTTCTGCACCATAGACCAGTTGGAAAGGAGTTTCCCCGGTCGCCCGGCTGGCCGTAGTGCGAATTGCCCAGAGGACGGAAGGAACTTCGTCAACCCAGAACCCTCTTGTGCTCGCCGAGAGCGACAAATACCCGCCGTTTAATACCTGGACTATCTGTTCGTTAGCTCGCTCGACTGCTCCATTGCTCTGTGGATGTGCCACAGAGGCGAAACAGACCTTGGTACCCAGCTGTTCGCAGTATTCCTGGAATAGCTCGCTTCGGAACTGGGTACCGTTATCCGTGATCAGCTTATGGGGAATCCCAAAGCGCGTGACCACGTTGCTTTTGAAAAGCGAACAGCCGTTTTAGGCGTGAAGAGGCGACACGAGCTCGCCTCAATCCACTTTGTAAAAGTGTCCATGGCGGCAAGCGGTGTGTATAGCCCTTGTACCCCTTAGGGAATGGGTAGGCAGATCCGGACCCCATGTGGAAAAGGGCGGGGATGGGGATTGTTTGGAGCTCTTGGGCGGGCTTGTGTGCCTTCCGGCGTGAAATTGGCAAGCCTTGCACTTAGTCACTATGTCCGAGCATCTTATGCATGGGCCAATAATAGCCCATGCGAAACGCTTTGCTTCCGACCGAGTTACGAAGGGCGTGGTTGCCTGAGCACCCTCGTGTATGTCCCTAAGAAGGAACACACCCTCATTGCGAGATGCACTTGGAAGAACTCCCGAGCACCTTGGCGGTAAAGGATGCCGTCCACGAGGCTTGTATGGAGCAACCACGCCTTGTAAGCGGGAACGCTCGGCCGTCGTCGGCGGGTCCCATCTCGCAAGGTACCGGACAAATGGCGTTGACCGATCCGCGACACCTTTCGATAACGGAGCAGCACCACTGTCTCTGTCGCCTCGTCCGGGGCGTGATTGAGGGCTTGTAAAGGTGCTCGGCGAGCACCCTGCGGAAGCGAGTTCGCGTGAGGATCCAAACTTGGATAGCTGGTCGGCCAGAAGTTGTCCTTCCTTAGCACGAAGAGCACTTCAAGAATCAAAATGCGCTCCAACTTCCTCACTTCAACCAGTATCGCGCCATTGAGTTATCGCAGCACCGATACTCCTTGTTAACTGATTGATGACCACCGTGAATCTCCTTCACGAGTTAGCCGTTGGACACCAAGCGACTTACACGCTCTTAGTCCCGCGAGGAGGGCCTCGTCTTGTCTTGGCGTTGTTAGTCGCCGCAAAGTGTAGTTGGATAGAATCTTGGAGTTGCTCTCCTTGAGGAGATGAGAACAAAACCAGCCCCGAGTTTCGGTCTGTGAGCCATCAAAAACATGGTCAAGAGGGTTCATCGGGTTGCTCGGGAGCTCCACGGGATTTGGGCGGGCAAGTCCATTCAGCGACAAAGTCGGCTAGGACACGTGACTTAATAGCGATTCGGACGACAAATAACAGATCAAACTCATTAGTTCCATTGCCCACTTAGCTATCGTCCGCTAGATTCCTTGTTCCGTAGGATTTCTCCCGGAGGAACGTGGTCGGGACCAGATTTGATCTTTGGAAGTAGTGGCGAAGCTTCTGGAGGACATGAGCAAGGCATAGAGGAGCTTCGGACCTCGAGTAACGCTCCTTTGATCCGTGAAGTACCTCGCTCACGTAATAGATTGGTGGTTGTATGCCTTCCTTTCGGCCGTCAAGACCGCGCTCACCGCTTGTGGCGTGCAACCTAGGTACTGATGGGAGCCGCTCGCCATGCCGCGGGGTAGTCAAGACGGGAGGATTGGACAGGTATCGCTTCAGATCCTGGAAGGATCTATCGGCTTCTTCCGTCCACTCGAAACCATTGTGCTTGCGCAGGGCCTTAAAGAAGGGCAGCCCGCGTTCGCCTTGACGGAAATAAACACCTTAGAGCGACCATCCGCCCAGTGAGGCTCTGTACTTCCTTTATGGTAGTTGGAGCCTGCATATTTTCAATAGCCTCGATTTTTTCAGGGTTGGCAAAAATACCTTGCGAGCCAATGACATAATCGAGCAACATTCCAGATCGAACACCAAAGGTACACTTCTCTGGATTTAATTTTATTCGATGCCTGGTGAGATTATGAAAAGTCTCTGCCAAGTCTTTTACATGATCTGGAGCATACTTGCTCTTTACAACTATGTCGTCGACATAGACCTCGAGTTTTTCATATTGCTCGGGAAGGTCTTCTCCATTAAAGCTATTTGGGCGGGCAACACCGACATTCTGTGAACCGAAAGACATGGTCGATTATAGCGAGAAAGTACCGAAAAGGGGTGATGAAGGCGATCTTCTCTTCATCCTCGGGGAGATGCTTATTTGGTGGTAACCGAGTAAGCATCTAAAAACTCGAAAGTGGCGTCCGCAATCGCATCAACCACCGGTCAATCTGAGGCGGAAATTGTCCTTAGGACAAGCGGCGTTCAGATCTGTGTGATCGACACACATCCTCCACTTGCCGCCTTTCTTCTTTACAATGACAGGTTGGCTAACCACTCGGTGTGATCAACCTCGCGGATGAACCAAAGAATGCGGTTGCCAAGCGATCTTTGATGATCCTGTTTGAATTCAAAAGCGGCAAGCTTACGCGAAACAGGCTTTTTGTCGGTCGGACAGACGGTTTGTGCTCGATTACCTCCTTGGGACTCGGGCATGTCGGATGGCTCCCGCGAATACATCCGCATTAGCTTCGGAGGAAGGCAATGAGCTCGCTTTCCTATTTGGGGTCAGATTGGCCCCAAGTGAACTATCTTGGAAGTATCATCAGCGGCAGTGAACTTCCTTGGTTTCTCCCCGGTGAAGGGAGACCCTAGGCGTCAGACTTAGTCTGCGGAACTTGAGACATGGCGGAAGTTGGTAGACCAGAGGCGAGGGATCGCTCGTCGCAATCGAGGCAGCTTTGTAGTTGCCCTTGACCGTGATCACACCGTTAGGACCGGTATCTTCACGCAATGGTAGGCGTGGTGGGACCTGACCATAAACTTACCGAGAGATGGCCTGCCTAAGATCGCGTTGTACGCCGATGGGAAGTCGACCACGTCGAAAGTGATCAACTCTGTTCGGAAGTTGCTTGGGTTGCCGAAGGTGACAGGCAGGACAACCTGCCCCAACGGCTTGACAGCTTCTCCCGGAACAATTCCGTAGAAGGGCATTGCGACTTCCTTCAGCTTGGAACGAGGAATTTGCATCTCATCAAGACTTTAGCGAAAAGCAAGTCCAAAGCGCTCCGCCGTCCACTAAGACACGGCCAACTCTCGCGTTCGATGGTGGGCGACCACCGATGGGAGCCGCCGAGGCTTGGTCATCGATGGGGCAATCCTCCCGAGAGAAGAAGATGGGGACCTCGGTCCACTTCATCGATTCAGCCGAGGTTTTGCCTTTTCGACGTTATGGACCTCCCAAGCGGCTTCCTTGAGGCTGCGCAGAGAATGTAAGCCGAGGAGCCGCCGAAAATGACGGCGATATGGTTCACGAGCTCTTGATATTCATCATCATCTTCCCGATCACCATCGTCGGTTTGGCGCTTGCCTTACCGCATCACTTTGTTGGGCGGGGTGGGCATTGGGCCCTTGCCGTTGTAGAAATCTTGAGCTTTGCAGCCCAAATTCTCGATGGCGTATATCATGCCCGTAGTCTTTGGTGGAACTTGCAAAATCGGTCGCTCGGACCTTTCTTGCCTTGTCGCCTCCACGAGCGAGCTTTTGCCCTTGTAATTATTGTTGGGCTTCTTACGCCCATCCTTGGGAGGAGGTCTTGCGATCCATACCGCGACGGTATTGTTCGCATCACCTTTGTTCTTCTTCTTCAGGACTTCTTGTCACCGGATCATTCTTCTTTGCTCTTCTTCTTGTCATCCACACCAGTGGGCGGGCGGCTTCGCCTTGTCGAACGCCTTTTTATCTTGAGCAGCGCTCTGCCCGTTGGCATATGATCGGCCGCCTTGAACAGTCGTTGGCGGTCCAGTCTCGTTGATCTCGAGATCTGGGTAAGCCGCTTCGTCGCGGACTCCGTTTTTGAAGCGCGGACAATGATTCATCCGAGATGTTCGGGATCGTGTTGCGGATCTTAATGAAACGCTTCACGAAGTTGCGGAGGTCTCCCGTTCATCTGGATCATCCGTGCAGATCATCCTCCTTACCCGACGCACGTAATGACTCGGAAATTAGCGATTAGAGCGTCACAAAGCTGGTTCCATGAGTGATGGAACCCTCTGCGATTGAACGACCACGTCCGAAAGCGGCACCCTCAAGGACGGTCGGGAGGTAATTAGCCATAACGAGCTCGTCACCCCGGCGCCATGATGGCCGTAACGTAGATGGAAAGGAATTCCTCTGGGTTACGAGTCCCATTGTACCTCTCCATGTGACCGGGCTTGAACTTTGAGGGCCGCCGGACAGCTCGGCTTCGCCGGAAAAGCCTGCGGCCAGAGCATATGACCGACCACCTTCCCGGCGAGAACCTAGTCTTGAGAAGGCGTTGGTCTGTTCTTGCGGAGAACTCTGCTGAGCAGGATGACTCGGCTGGAGAAACTCTCTCGGGACAATCCACCACGCCCTTCCTCGTGGTGGCGGCAGCGCTCCTCACGAGGGGACCGTCCGTGATCATCGCGTCGCTGCTTCCCCTGTGGTCGCGATGACTACGAGGACTTGGCGGCGGCGGCGACCACGGGTAGCCTGCTCATGGATAGTGATCGCCGATGGTGGCGGGGTCCGCGATCGATCGAGTGTCCGAATCATTCCGGCGATTTGGCTGCTTGTTGCTGGAGGAGTTGTTGACTTCTCCTAGAGACTTTAGGCCTTGACCGGATCGGCGTAGGTTAGACGCATAACAGCCGCCCATCTTGGCGAGATCGGCTGATTGGTGGATCTAAGGACCGTTGCTATAGCTTCGAGCCGTTCCGACTTTGATCTATGGGTCACGGATCCACTGAACCATCCGCGTTACGCCTGACCGAGTCCGATCCGCGAAATTGACCGAGCAGGAAGCTTCCGCCGGAGACTTAAGCGCCAAGACGCGAGGTGGGTCGCGATTGTCGCTTACGGTCGCGAAACCGTGCTAAGGTCGATTGATGGAATCGTCGAGGTCGCGGCGAATGACGTCTTGCTTTCATGGCGACTGCTGCGACCTCGTCTTGATGCCGAGCGAGTTAATCTGCCCGACCTCGCCGGCCGCCCGGCCCGTCGCGGGATCCTCGAGGTTCCTACATCGGCCATGTTAATCTTTGCGGGGGCCATGCGAAGGTATGCTAGACGGTATCATCGCCGTGTCTCCACGGTGGAATCTACCGACATAGCCTTGGAATCGACAAATCTAAACCGTCGTAAAGATCATCGAGTTCCGTAGTAAATGCGTCGATGGCGGAGTGCGATCTGAGGCTATCTACGCCATGTAAGCGGAGACATACGCCTCGGATCGCGAAAGTGTTCGAGACCGAACAGATCGATCTGAATCGGCGAGGATGAGACATCCTGTCGCCGAGTCGTAGTCCTCGGGAAGTATCTACTCATATCGCCGACGGAGTTCGACATGCTCGATCTGCGTGTCCCCACGGACGGCGCCAAATTGTCGGCGGTTGGGATATCGACCCAAGTCAACTAAGGTTCTTTAGAAGTGAGATAGGAGACCGCCAACAACCACGAGCGACGAACGAGGAGGCGGGGGTTTTATCCTGGTTCGGGCCTCTCGGGAGATAATAGCCCTCGTCCGGCCTTTCTTATATATCGAGAGATGAATACAAGAGATGGCTCGGCGAGGCGAACAAGTTTGGCGAGATTATGGTGTAACAAAGCGCTATGATCAAGTGTCTAACGGATGCTAAAGCTAGATGCGATCTAAGTCGTCCCTCTACACGCCGGGGAACTCGGTTTATATAGTGCGAGCAAACCGACCTCTGGGGAATATCGGGCGGGCTAACTACGAGATCGTGAATCGAACTCATACATGCCAAATATGACCTACGGTAGATAAGGTAACCTCCTAATCTTGGGGATCACGACTCTAATCCAATCCGGGAAACCAACGTCAAGGTCTTCTCGTAGTCGTCGCGAACTCTGTTTGAGTCGGACTCAAGCAGAATCCTAAACCATTACGCACCGTGCCGACCATGAAGCCGTTGGGCGGGATGCACATGGGCACGATAGAACCTCCCAAGGAGCTGGGCCCTGGTAGGCTGTTCGATTGGGCCGTCAGGGAGTGGGCCATGGCTATGGGCCGTGATCTAATCCCCGACAGTCTTAGTATTTGATCTTTAGAGTTTTGAGTTCGAGCTATGTTTTTGTCACAGTATTCATCGTGTTCTTATTCGTAGCTGTCCTGCTATATCCCACCCGATCATATCTTCCCAAAAATAGCGGATTGGTTACCTTGCAAGAGTCCCACACTTTCCACCTATCAAAACACCTTCCACATCCCCCTAGCCAAGCCCCACGCCTCCCCCATCTCGGCCAAGCCCAAAAAAGGAAACTCCAAAACCATTTTTGATTCGTTCTTGTGTGCAATTTTGTGACTGCTGCAGTAAAATAGCCATAACTTTTCCATACGAATTCGGATTTGAACGTTCTTGTGCTTGTTGGAAAGATCTCGAAATTTTCTATCAGATTTAACTTTGCCAAATTCAAAATTAATATTTCTAAATTCGGCCTCTAACAGTGAGAAAACTTGCCATCTTTGTTAGGCTGATTTCGTATCCACTTGTATTCAGTTCGGTGTTTTGCCGATATCTCACTCATATGAAATCAGATTTTGATGATCTTGGATGTTTTGGAAAGATTAGAATTACAACTTTTGTATATAAGTGTTTCTTATATTCGGAGTGTTTGGGGTCCTTAATTGTGCCTAAAAGATTTATTCTTCTGCTGTCCCGTTTGAAAAGTCAAGAAAAAAGAGGCAAGTGCAAAGAAAAAGCCGCACTGTAAAAATAAGAAAAGGCAAGTGAAAAAAAAAGCCACACTAAAGAAGTGAAAAAATTGAGCTTATTTTGAAGTGTACTAGTTGGATCCTCGTGGTGACGTCGGTGATTCGGCTCGCCTCTATTACGGTCCAGCCTTGGACCAGCATAGTACTGCCGTTGAACAATTACTCAACTTGTATTAACTAGTATGGTTATAGTATTTCCTTGCTACATATTGATGCTTGTCCAAACTCCACATACTACTAACCATAGGAAAAGTATCTTGCAATCGCTTTGTCACCCCTTAGTGCAGATTACCGTCATCCACTGATTGGTCTTGACAAGCTGCAGGGCAAAAACTTATAAGAGCTTGGTGAGAGTTTCGAGTGTGATAGACTTGTCAATTCCAGCATCTATTTAGTAGATAGGGTTTTATACATTTATTTATGTATTTTCTTGTCTACTACTAACAATGACATGTCCACTTGGAGAAAGGAAGCTCAAGTGGGAACATCTTCGTCAGTCCGATGCGATACATGTGGAGCCTAGGAGTGAGCGTCAAGAAGTCTAGGATAAACTGAAGATACTTGTTAAGAATTGGAATTTTTCTACGAGGAATAATGAGAAAACACCTTTGAAGAAAGAATTAAAACCTGCATTGCCTAAAAAGAAGGATAGTAAGTGTACTTCAATTAGTAAAGATAAGAATGTGCTTGCTATTCCTACGACTAACCCTACAGGTAAGAATGAACAAGATGGTGTGCACCTGAGGGCTGCAATGACGGACAAATACATGAGCCTTATGTCTCAACATGTACTTAGTGCACCACCGGAGCATGGTAGTCAAACTCAACGCAATAACTTATTTTCAACTAAGTTTGTTATGCAAGAACGTACGGTAAATGTCATCATTGATGGAGGCAATTGCAGCAACTTTGTAAGCCAAAACATGGTCGAGAAGCTTGGCTTGACCACGACTCCAATTTAGCAACTTTACTCGATTGAATAGTTCAATTCATATGGTAAGGTTCAGGTAACAAAAACTGTGCGAGTGCCTTTCTTTATTGGTTCTTACCATGATATTGTTGATTGTGATGTCTTACCTATGAAAGTATGCTCACTTTTATTTGGTAGACATTGGTTATATGATGTAGAAACTATTCACAATGGTAGAACCAATCAATATTCCTTCATATTTAATGGAAAGAAAGTGGTTTTGGAACCATGAATTCTGCTGAACTAATTTATGATAAACAGAAGAGAGCTAAAAATCATGAACAGGAGGGTGATAAAATTGCTAGTAGTGCACAAAACACTAGTACAAAGATAAAGGAGGTAGTTCATTTAGATAAAATTGTGACATCCCCTGATATTGCATTGGAAATACATGTTTCTTTGTCCCCTGTTGTCACTAATCTTTTGCAGGATCATAAGAAGGAGTCGAGGACGACCCCAATTCAAGAAGGGGGGAAGGTGAGGACATCACTAGCATGGATACGATCAGTGTGACTGCTGCCCCTCCTTCCTCTCTGACCACTCCAACGACTACTGATGCCGCTCCATCTTTACCGCCTTTGATCGATGCAGCAAGATCTTCATCGCCGGGAGGCCTTAATCCTAAAGCCCAGCCTTTCAGGCCTTCTCCGAAGAAGCGGTGCAACAAGTCCAAAACACGCGAGGCCTCGACGGATAAAGGACAGCCCATATGGAAGCACAAAACGCCAAAAACTCCAGTTCGGCCATCCAGCAGCACGTCAACTTCAAACGGGTGTAACTCGGGCTCCCGACCTCCGATTTCAGCGTGCGACCACTCGTTGGAAAGCTTAGGAAATATGCTTTCCAATTGATCCAGCCCCACATCTAAATTCGTCTAGGAGCGTCAGGAAATGCAAAACAATGTTTCGGACCAGAAACTTCGGGTGCTGCGTCACCGTATTTTTGGGCCTATGGCCCATGTATCACTAGGGTTTGGTGGTGGCTCTCCCCTTGGGCGCCCCACTACCCTTGGCCGCCGCTATATATGTGACCGCCGATTCTCTTCTATCTTTAGGTTTTGTTGTGCGTGGTTGACCCATTGTGCGTCCCTCCTCGTGTTTGCGAGTGACAGAACTTCACCCTTGATTTCATTTGAGTTATTGGATTAAAATTGCTATCATCTTGTTCTTGCTTGTTCTCGATTGCAGCAGGTTCAAGGATCGATCGGGTTTCAACTTGGTTGATCGGTTCAGCGAGGTGACATTGCGATTGGTTGGTTGCTGATCTCGTGGTTGTTAGCCGATTCATCTAGTTCGCTGTACACTAAACCGACGTATTGTTCCTCACCAGAAGATCTGGCCGACCTAAGTGCACATCAGGATATGGGTACCAGAAAACCATACTCGCAAAAATTATAACTGTGGGCATAACGTTTACCCATACCCGTAGTCACAGGATGACAATTCACCATACCCATATCCAATGGGTATTTATCCAAAGCCTAACCGATTGTCATCCGTAGTTAAGAATCAGTGCAGTTGTATTCTCAGTTGCATCTAGACTGCTCGACTTGGCGAGCCTGAATTAAAATTAGTCTGAAATGAAAATTTTCAAATTCATGTCCAAAATACAAAAAAAAAAACAAAACATTGTTGTTACAGGTACTAAGACATTGTATGTTTGGAATGTTTGCCACAAGAATCAAATGGTTTTTGAACAAACCCGATAACATGAAAATAATAAATAAGCAGAACATTTTTTGCTTAAATGTGCCGCCCGTTCTAGGCTATGGTTGTGTTTAAAATGGTTTAGACTTACCGCTTACGGCTTACAGCCGATTTGAAAAACTAATCTTTTCAAGTAATCTTCTCAAAGCTCAAAAGGAGGAGAAAATATTTTATTCATGTTAGGTATTGTGTCGAATATGTGTACGGGTAGGTTACATGGACTCTATGTTGTAATAGGCAGGGTTGGTTAGTGTTAGAGTCGGACTCTATCCAGGCCTCTATTATATAAAGGGAGGCAGCCCTGGTGTAACCAACACAACGACCTCATAATAGTAGCATAGGCAAGAGGTGGTCAGCGGTCGATATGTGGTCGTGACCTGGTTAGCCGGTGTGCTGCGGTATTATGGATTGGGGAGGAGCACCCATAATCAAAGCCCCGCAGATGTAAGTGAAAGCCGAAGTGCGTCACCAAACATCGTGTCTCCTGGTGTCGTTCGTGATCTTGCATCGGCGCATATCCTAACAAGTGGTATCAGAGTCATGGTCGGTAACCCGGAACGTCTCTATAAGATCACACGGTGTAGGACAAATGGTCCAATGTGTGATGGGGAAGATTGTTGGGTTTAGTCCCACATCGGTATTGGTGATGGAGAGCACAACTTAAAAGGTGGAAGCACCCCTCTCCCTTCAGGCTAGTCTTTTGGGCTAAGTTGGGCCAGGACCTGGGTTGTGCTTCCAGTTAGGCCAATAGATGTAGAGACCTGGACCCGAGACTGGGTGTTGGTCTCGGGGGGAGCCGGATCACTGGCGGGCCATGAGATTGTTGGGTTTAGTCCCACATCGGTTATTGGTGATGGGGGAGCACAACTTAAAAGGTGGAGGTACCCCTCTCCCTTCATGCTAGTCTTTTGGGCTGAGTTGGGCCAGGACTTGGGTTGTGCTTTCAGTTGGGCCAATAGATGTGGAGACCTGGACCCGAGACCGGGTGTTGGTCTCAGGGGGAGACGGATCGCTGGCGGGCCATGAGATGGCAGTATCGCAGCGGGCTCCAACAAGTGGTATCAGAGCCATGGTCGGTAACCCGGAATGTCTCCATGAGATCGCACGGTGTAGGACAGATGGTTCGATGTGTGATGGGGGAGATTGTTGGGTTTAATCCCACATCGGTTATTGGTGATGGGGCATCACAATTTAAAAGGTGAAGGCACCCCTCTCCCACTATGCTAGTCTTTTGGGCTGAGTTGGGCCAGGATCTGGATTGTGCTTCCATTTGGGCCAATAAATATGGGGACCTATGCCCGAGACCAGGTGTTGGTCTCGGGGGGAGCCGGATCGCTGGCGGGCCATGAGATGGCAGGATCGCAGCGGGCTCCAACAACTTGGTTGGCGAGGTTGGCCATGCGGAAGATCTAGGGGAGACACGGGGTTTATGCAGACATGGGAGCCGCAGAAAACACCTCATCGGCCCAAGGTGGAGCATGGCGGCGATCGACGATTTAATCGGTGGTGTCGGACACTTCAGGCAGGAGGCTTGAACCGTTCGATGGGCTACCGTTGGCAAGGATTGACCAGACGTGGCGATCGGGCTGACAAAGTAGCCGGCGAGGTCGGCAAGCGACGGTGACGACCTCGGCGTTCGCGATCGGTGGCGGCAGCGGATGGATCTGCAGATAGATCGGACAATTTGGAGCGGTGATGCGACCGGATCTTTGCACAGAGCCTTCGCATCACGACCTTTGGAGGTGAAGCTGTGGCGTGGGTGCGGATAGCCAGGGTGCGGCATGTTTTGCCGTGCACGGACGACATGGTGCACGGTGGTGGGCTGGGAAGCCAACTCGAGGGCTCGAAGATTGGAGATTGGATCTGGAGTTAGAGGTGTTTTGCTGCGATTTTTTGGAGTTTTTTTAGCGACCGATGGACGTCAAAGGCGGGTCCCCACGATGCACGAGGTGTACTGAGCTCGTGGAGACGATCTGAGACGGCGGTCTGGCGGCCAAAGTGGGCGTTGGGCGAGCCGTAGGGCGCTGAGTCGGCCCAAAGTGGGCGCGCTAGGGGTGAGAACGGATCGGATACGGATCGAATAGCACCCTTACCATATCCGTATCCATATTTTTTTTTCGGATACGGATACGGATTCGGATACCTCTCGGATCTGAATCTGAATTGGATCGAATAGCGAATCTGAATCGGACGGGATATCTACTCAATTCGATCGGATCTGAATATCCTCTGACTTGACACATCGTGAAAAAACAAGCCAACATGTCAACATTTATCTTTTAGGCCTTACATTAATTTCAAGTCACTGATGCTTTGGAGCATGGGGTACATATATATATGTGTATATATCAAGCATTAGGTACAAAACGAGCAATAAGTACTTAATTAGAAATACAGTCAACATTTGTTCCCCGTCCAGCATGACCACCATTACAATTCAGATACGGATAGTATCCGTATCCGTATCCATATCTAGTCCTTTTATCAAAACCATATTCGTATCCGTATCCGGGAAAAAAATCCGAATAGTATCCATATCCGTATCCGTTTCCTATTCGGATACGGATAGTCCGAATACAGATAGCCCATTTTTCGGATACGGATGTCAGAAAATTCGGATTATTTGTATCCATTTTACACCCCTAGGCGCGGCGGCCCAGGCGGGGCGCTGGTCGGCCTAGGTGGGGGCGGGGCGGCCCAGGCGTGGCGTGGGACGGCCCAAGCAGGGGTTGAGGTTTTTTCCAATTTTTCAAATTTTGCAGAAAATCAAGGAGGTGGAGGTGGAGCCCGAATTTGAGGTGTATTAGAAATCGAAAAAGACTAGAATTCACCTTTAAAGGGGTTCTCTCAACACTATAAAAGGGGATCCAAGGGGGAGCCAAACCCAACAATCCAAAACAATCAACGGCTGTTTTGAGCGCAGATTTCGGTGGAGTTTTTAAGGCGTGAGATTCCGAAGGAGGGAGGCTTTCTTGGAGGGCTGTTGGCGATCTGTTCATGATGGCGAACGGGTCTGGTGGCGATACATCCATCGACAAGCAATTGGCGTTGGTTGAATTGCAGGTCGGCAGGATGAAGCCGACACATACAAATTTCGGTACGGTGAGGTTTGACAGTACAGGAAACTTTAATTTATGGCAGGCGAGGGTCCGGGATATTCTGGTACAGCAGGGAGTTGTGATGGCTCTTAAGGTGAATAAAACGGAGAAGGTGGAGGCCGGTGATTGGGAGGAGATGTGGTTGCAGGCTGCGGCAACCATACGCCTTTGTCTCTCAGATCAGGTCATGTATCATGTCATGGAGTTGTCATCACCGAAGAAAATTTGGGACAAGCTGGCCAATCAGTTCATGTCCAAGACTCTGACCAGCAAGCTGTATCTGAAGCAGAAGTTGTATGGGTTGAAGATGCAGGAGGGGTCAGATCTGCAAGCATACATTGATGTTTTCAACAGGTATGTCACGGATCTATTACATCTAGAGGTGCCAATCGCTGATGAAGACAAGGGAATTATTCTTTTTTGTTCGTTGCGTCCGTCTTTTGAGCATTTGGTCACAACGTTGACATATGGCAAGGATAGCATCAAAACCGAGGATATTACTGCGGCGCTTATGTCTCATCAATTGAGGAAGAATAAAAATGCAGTGGAAGAACCTCATTCTGTTGCTTTGCTAGTCTCAGGAGATCAAGGCGGTAATGGGACTGGAAAGAAGAACAAGAAAAATAACAGGGCGGTGCGGTGCTTCAGATGCAATGAATGGGGCACATGAAGAGGGACTGTTCAGGTCCACCAAAGGGAGCAGACGCTAATGTGGCAATAGGCTCATATGACTCCGGAGGCGACAGTGCTGAGGCTCTTTTATTAGAAGGGGCTTCTGTTGCAGGTGGAGCTAGTAAGCGTGTTTTTGCAGGATCGGCGTCATCTGTTCCAAAAGTCGGGCGGCCCGCTGTAGGCTGCAAAAGAAGGAAGCAACTAGAGTCCTGGTGCACGGGTTCGCGCAAGACGCTGGAACGACTTCAAGGTGGAGAGACCATATTCTCTAAGGTGGAGTTTGTTAGGTATTGTGTCTAATATGTGTACGGGTAGGTTACATGGACTCTGTGTTGTAATAGGCAGGGTTGGTTAGTGTTAGAGTCGGACTCTATCCAGGCCTCTACTATATAAAGGGAGGCAGCCCTAGTGTAACCAACACAACGACCTCATAATAAGTAGCATAGGCAAGAGGAGGTCAGCGGCCGGCATGTGGTCGTGACCTGGTTAGCCAGTGTGCTGCGGTATTATGGATTGGGGAGGAGCGCCCATAATCAGAGCCCCGCAGATGTAGGTGAAAGCCGAACTGCATTACCAAACATCGTGTCTTTTGGTATCGTTCGTGATCTTGCATTGGCGCATATCCTAACAATTTATGTCTTAATCGGATGCTTTTTAAACATAGGCAACGAGTTGTCGAAACAAGACAATAGAAATGTTGAAACAACGTGATAGTGTTTCCAAAATAACAAATCGATAGTGCTTTCAAAACATGGCGATAGCATGATTGTCATGCTATTCCGTCCATATGGTCTCCTCCCATGACCTCCCCGCCCTTTTTTCGATGACGACTAGAAGCTGTGATACCATATGGAGCTCGCTTTATGTTGTGATTATTAATATTGATAAAGTTTGTACGTATTTGAATGGTTTTGAACTTTCCCATCGTACTAGGTCCGGTGAACCTGTCTTTGGCTTGGGTTGCATCGTTGTGCATGGTTTTTATTGTAGTTTTTGGAAATCCATGTGTGTGTCTTTAAATATTAAAGATTATTTACTAATCTTTCAGATGATGAAGATAGGTGCATGGTTTTGAGCTAATTTTTGTGGCACAAGTCTACGTGGACTGCTATCGGTAACATGCTGTGGCGCGTAGTGGAGGTTCAAGGGTACTGGACAGCGAGGAGATTGCGTGAGATGGTCGGACTAAGACTCAAAGATGGTGTGGAAAATGAACCAAAACTAGCAAGTGGGATCGAGGCACGGCAGGAGGATTGTGGGCGTCAGAAACTTCGCCATTGGGTGGGCTAGGCTGCGTCCGGTGTGTTGGTCTAGGTAGGCACGTACAGGAGTGGGATATGCGGAGCATATTCCTGTGATGTGGTTAGTTAAGATATGGTTAATCTCAGAATATTCAAGAATATTCAGAACAAGTCCCCGATCCATGAGGCATATGAGGGTATCGATAATTTCTCGCGACATATCGCGATATCCTAGATCTCATGGGCTATAAAAAGAAGGGGAGGGGTGCCGCTCACTTCACTTGTGCTTGCTGTGTTGAGATTTGGGTATGTTTATTGCACTCTTGAAGTGTTTGCTCACCTTGTAGTGTGGCTTGTAATCACTCAATATCAAAACAATGAAATCATTCTTATTCAATAAAGTTCTTGTCTAGTTCTTGTGTTTTGATCTTTATCTCTTTGGTGTTTTTTTGCAACTAGTTAATTTGCCTCGGCTCCTTGTATTTGGTACTGATCCATGGTTGGAAAAATCCCGCATCTTTGTATCAATTTTATCTACGCCATTTGGGGTGAATGATGTTTTTAAGTGCTCCAAATTTTTAAAGTAAAGGTGGACTCGAGGCTCTCATCCACCCTATTCTGGTAGCTAGCTCGAACTCGGTCTTCTAGAAAGTTTGTTAAAGAGTTGACGGGAACAACACATCCATGATTATGAGAATCAAACATTTTCGAAAAACTGATGAAACATAAATGCAGTATCAATGAAACTTGAGATATATATAAGAAGTTCTGATACAACATAGACAAAATATCAATGAAACATTATATGAACATGGTTTTTATACTAATAAAATATAATCGAATACTTATGAAACATGGAAAATACTGATATAGCATAGCAAAAGTACTGATGAAAACATTACCGAAGCGATGTTTCCAAAAATGTTTTACTTTATACGGACAAATGTTTCGCAAGAAGCATAGAACAAACACCTTACTTCACAAGAGTAAACATCATGTTCCTTTAGAGAAAATTGCACTATAACCCCTCTCAAACCTTCGTAGTTTTAGGTTTAGGTTTATGCTAATGACCTAGAGGTGAATGGGTCACTACTAACTAGTGTTAAGTAGGAAAACAAAGGGGTTAAACCTATTTGTCAAACAACAATCCATATGGGCGAGAGCCATTGTGCGGTCGATCCACTCTCACCTTAATGGCCCACCTAATACTTAGTGAAAGGATCGATATGCCACCTAGAGGGGGTGAATAGGCGAATAAAACAAAATTACGGAATTTATAAACTCAAGACAGTGACCAGCACGTCGGATGTTCCGATGTAGGTCGGATGTTCCAATCTGGTCCAGAGAGCCTTGCGTCGGATGTTCTGATCTGGGTCGGGTGTTCCGATGTACGTCGGATATTCCGATCCTGGTTGTACTGGATTCGACGTAAACCTGCAGTAAAAATTGATTTTGTCGCAAAACCAAGTTTAGATCTACTCAAGAATATTCAGAACAAGTCAAAAACCAATAGTAAAATAAATACTCAAGACCAAGACGAAGAACACGGCGAATTTTGTTTATCGATGTTTGGATCTTTGAAGGGAGATCCTACTCACCGTTAGGGAAGGGTCAAAGTCCGGATCACCAAGACCCTAATCCCCACCCGGCGATGCATAACAGCACTCACCGGCGTTCACTAGATGAATCATTTTCCTTGCGGAGGCGGAATCACACCTTCACAAATTCCGGAGGCACACCATACAAAGCTCGGCGTCTCACCGGCGACACCTAGCAGTTTAGGAGCCCTTCAAACCTCCAAGAGTAACAAAATGCGATGAAAAAATTAGGAATTGCTAAGTGCTCAAAAATTAGATGTCTCTAATTCGTGTAGCACTTTGGGTGCCTTGATATCTCTAGATCTAGATCTCACAAGATGAACAAGAGAGAGAAAAGCTAGTGTTCTTGAGAGATGACAAAGAAGTATTAGGTTCAAATTAGAGTGTAATCAGAATGTGTGTAACTTTTGGCAGGCATTAGAAGAGGGCTTTAAATAGAGAATCTCGAAATATATCCGTTGCTGCAGATGATCCCGCGTCGGATGTTCCGATCCACATCGGATGTTCCGACAGCCATCGGATGTTCCGACCCACGTCGGATGTTCCGATGGGGTGCTCACTAGATTGCATTGAAAACAAGCAGGCTGGATTCACCATCGAATGTTCCGACCCACGTCGGATGTTCTAATGGTGTAGGTTCTGTATAAAGTGTATTTTGAGTGCAAAACCAACACAAATTTCGAGATAACTATTTTGAGCACTTAGGTGGTGGCGAACGCAGGACCAAATTCGAGGGGGGCTAGGCTTTAACATTCCAACCACCGAAAACAAGGCAAAATAATATTAAATATAGGTTTTAGTTACTACTACAATCCAAATTCATATATAAATAAGCAAGTGAAATGAAGTATAAGTTTGTAACATACTAGCAAGTAAATTGAACTATAAGTTTGAATGGGATAATCATCAATTGGCTTTCGACAAGCTGGATCGACAATAACATCATTTGGATTAAATTCTTCAATTCGAGCCTTTTTTTTTGTTGAGTTCCACTCTCATACGTCGGAGGGTTATTTGAACTTGAATTAGTTGAAAAATAAGAATGCAATGTCCGTTTATCCTTATCCATCTAGCCAATCTGTTCGGAACAAAGAGCAATAATGAAACAATGAAACAACAAATAAAAATCAAACTGACAAAGTCTACTGTCTACACACCAATTAGACATATTTACTAATTACTCATTTGCTATTTGCTAGTTCTACAAATTAAACAAGCAGTCAACTAGTCAAGCATCAAGCATCACTACATCACTTGCAAGCAATTAATTAATTAAGCAAAAGCATTAAGCCATTAACTATTTAATTAGCATTCCAGGAGGCAGCCAGGCAGGAGACCATTAAGCAAAAGCATTAAGCATTGGGCAAAAGCATTAAGCAGGAGACCATTTAACTATTTAATTAAACAAAAGCATTGGGCAAAAGCTTGAAAGGCTAAAAGCCTCGGCGGCTCGGCCTGAGTGCCTGACGGCCTTGGCGCCTTGCCTTGCACCGATCGCTTGCCGCTTGCCGGCTTGGCGGCTTGGTGGTGACGGGGGCGAGGCGGCGGCGGACAATGGCGCAATACTTCACGGCTATAGCTCATGGACGCCGGGGCGCGGGACGCCACCGCCGCGCCGCCTGCTGCTATGCTAGGGTTGTGCTCATTGCGTCACTCGGGGAATCCGAATCCGGATTAGGGATTTTGGATTTGGGGAATGGGGAGGATGTTGGCACATGGTCGGGCTTTTACTTCTTTGTTCTTGTGATTGGGCACTTGGGCCTTTAGTCCTTCTGACTTTACTCCCGTCTAAAACACAACAAGACGATTTACCGGGCATGGGGGGCACCAGGTGGCAACGGCGCTTATGGCTGGCGGACGCCGGAGACGGAGGGGTTGGGGGTTCGCGGCAGATTGGAGCTGGGGCGCACACCCCAACACGCCCCAACGATCCGTTCGCCACTGCACTTATGAACCTTTATATGCTTCTCCGTAGCATCCCTCTTCATAGTACGGCATATCTATGACTCAATAATAAAGATTTACAAATAATTACTAGTCTCGATGTCTTCTTACAACATATCCACGTTTGAGGGGTACACCATCATATTTAAACATGTACTTTATGAATTTAGCCTGTATAACACATGTGTACAATTATCCAATAAAAATATTAACTCTATAATTGTTAATCATTAATCACCAAAACTACTTAGGTGCCTAGATGCACTTTCACTAAGGCTAACTCCAACAATGATTCCTAAATTTGGTTCCATATAGCCTCATATATAGACTTCCTCTAAAAAATCTCTCCCTATATTTTTCATATTTCCAACATCATCCCCTATATAGAGAATTGTATAAGGAAAGGAGATAGAATCCCTACATATAAGGGAGTGAAGAGCAATTCTCTATTTTAGAGGATGGAATATAGAATGTTGTTGAACCACGTAGGGGAAGAATCGGTCCTCCATTTTTGGACAGGTGGTTCTTTTGAGAAGTCTGTTGCAGACAGCCTAATAGCCGTCGTTTATATGGCCAAGGCCAAACCCGGTCCGAACCAGACTGGGTCGTTGATAAACAAACATTTCAGTACAAAAGAATTTAGGGCAATTTTACTCGAGTTTAAAAAATGAAGTATTTGTGAAAACAAAGGAATTAAAAAGAAGAGGTGTAGGGTTTTTACTTTTATCGCAGCAGTCAGCAGAGCACCGGAGACTAGCCGCCGTCAGCTCGTCAACTGGCTTCGCCCCTCATCCATCCCTGGCGAGCGGCGGCGAGCAGTAGCGGCTACCTCTAAGTCCTGGCCATGGCAGGGGTGGGGCGAGCCGCCATTTGGGGTGCCGCCAAGTCCTCCATGGCTGGCGCCCTGATCGCCGTAACCGTCGGCGACCGCTACGCCGCCCCAACGCGCGTGCGGGGCCCTTCCATGCAGCCCACCTTCTCCGATCAGGTAGGCGTCACCACCGCCCAACTCCTCCTCGGGCTGGAGCCGCTCGCAGGCGCAGCTAGATGTGTCTCCATGGTGGGTGGACTGATCCAGAGCAGCCATCTTTGCTAGGTGACCGCGTGCTGGTGGAGCGGCTCTGCCTCGACCGCTACGACTTCTCCCGAGGCGACGTCGTCGTCTTCCGGTAGGGTTGCTGCCGCGCCGCCGAGTTCTTGGCTGGCTGGGAAAATCGCTTTACTGGAGCGAAAAAAAAAACTTTCTTGATTGCTGGATCTTGATGCTGCCATTGCTTGTAGGTCGCCGCTGGACCACCGGGAACACGTGATTAAGAGGTTGGTTGCTTTGCCTGGAGATTGGATTCAGGTCCCTGAGGCGGCGGAGATCCGGCAGATACCCAAGGGGCACTGCTGGGTGGAAGGGGACAATTCAAGCATCAGCAGGGACTCGAGGCGTTATGGCCCTGTAAGAGATTCTATTGCTCCCATGATCTTTTTCCCCATTATCGGCGCTAAATTGGCATTCTCAGTTCTGTATGATGTGAGTTCAGTGGATCTGCAGAGTTTACAGTTACAGGGATAATGTTTAGATTGGGTTGCAAAATTCGATGCTAAAATAGTGCACAAAACATATTGGTGTACCGAGCCACAAATATTTTACAAGACAAAACATTGTTCCTGTTGGCATGCTTAGCACTAGATATGAACAGGTCAAGTCCCTATGTTGTTATCTGTGATTTATTCCCTTTTCAACTAAGCCTCATTTTTTATGTTAGTTGCCATCATATCACTATAATTCTTTAACATGTATGCTTTTTATAAGTTAAAGCTCATCTACACAATGCTATATCGTCATGCATCTTTGTATTCCTCTGTTTGCATTGTGAAGTTTGCTTTAGCGTCATATAAATGGGATTATTCGATACATACCACCCCAAATTTATCACTAGAAGATATCCCACGCTGTGTCAATGACATATATGGGTAGTAGCACATGTCCTTGTCACATGGAGTGGCATATCTTGACACTAAACCTTGGAATATCATGTATCTTATTGACCCAGAATATAGGCTTGATCGAGTGGATAATTGCCAAGAGGAGTAGGCTACCTCATGGATCATGGTGACCTTGAGCCAAATTTCTTGTTTTTTATGATAGCATGTCCATCTGATAAAGTAGAGCTGATGAAGTATTGATGAAGTAGAGCTGATCAGCATTTCTTTTTCTTGACAAAGTGCTATCATTCTAGGTGGTATGACCTCGGCTTCGGAGAGCGTAGTCGTGCTGAAACTTGGGCCAACACCGTCGAGGCGCCAGCCGTATGGGCGGCGGCGGCAGCAGCCAGGCAGGGGCTACTGACGTTAGGGTTGACAGGGAGAAAGAGAGAGACAAGAAGCAATAGATAGAATCTATTATTGCTTAATTCCAACGTAGCAGCCTGTACACAAATATATTGTGTACGTTTTACAAAGATAGAAAGTAACACAACTAGAAATACTTGGAGCTAACTAATTTAGAAGATAACTTTCTTGCTGCCTACTCAAACGTCAGCTTGGTGGGTTTCTGGTCCTGGTTTGGGCTTCCGCCTATAGGTCTGACCGACCATGACATCTCTCCCATCCTCCAGAAACAGCTCGTCCTCGAGCTGGAAGTCTGGAAACCTTTCCTTGAATTTGTTAGCATCCATCCAGTATGTTTCAGTGGCTGGTCGATCTTGCCATGTTACAAGCACTTGCCACACACCACGAGCTTGGCGGCTACGCAGGACCTGAGCCGGACGATGGACATGCCCATGCTCCATGGGTGGCAATTGTGGAGGAGATGAAGGGGCAGTACCATGAAATTTCTTGAGGACCCCCACATGGAAGACATCATGTATACGAGCTCCAGGCGGTAACTGAAGACGATATGCTACTATTCTAATGCGTTGGATTATCTGATAAGGTCCATAATACCTAGGACTTAGCTTGCCACGAGAATGAGGCATGGCGGCAGTACCTTTATTAAGAAGGCGCAACCAAACCCAATCACCAACAACAAACTCAATATCACGATGATGCTAATCATAATAGAGCTTGGCACGGTCTTGTGCTTGGAGGAGGCGATCACGAACATCTGAAAGTAGTTCATCCCTGTCCTGCATAGACCTTTCAACTGCTGGAACTTGAGCATCACCCTTAGTGTAAGAGAGGATGGAAGGAGGGTTACGGCCATTCACGACCTTAAATGGAGTATCTCGAAGAGAAGATTGAAAAGACATATTGTAACAATACTTTGCCCAAGGTAGCCATTGAATCCATTGCTTGGGGCAATCATCGACAAAACAACGTAGGTACATAGCAATGATCTTGTTGGTGACTTCGGACTGCCCATCTGTCTGTGGATGGTAAGCAGAACTCATGAACAAGTTAGTATCAGAAAGTCGAAAGAGTTCCTGCCACATACTACTTGTGAATATCACATCCCGGTCACTTACGATAGATGTCGGGATACCATGAAGTCGCACAACGTGATAAAAAAAATGCCCGATTGACCGTAGCTACTGTATAAGGATGTGACAATGGAATGAAGTGCGCATTCTTCGAGAAGCGATCAACCACGGTCAATATAAGTATAACTGTCTTACCACCCACCTTTGGTAGCCCTTCAATGATATCCATTGCAATGTCACTTCATATCTCTGAGGGTACATCAAGGGGTTGGAGTAGGCCGGTCGGTAGGGCTAGCAATCTGGCTCGAAGCTCGCGAGCTGCTCGTATCTCGCTCGGTTTTGGCTTGGCTCGGGCTCGGCTCTTAGGCCAACGAGCCCGAGTTCGAGCTTTTTTTGTAGCTCAATCAAAAAACGAGCCGAGCCGAGCCTAGGGCTGGCTCGCTCGTGGCTCGCTCGTAGCTCGTGGATTAGTAGATTTCTAAGTATATTTTCAGCCCATAGCACTAATAATTGCCCTACTTGCTTGTATACAATTAGATATACCGCCAACCTAACCCATCAAAGTTAATCAAAGGCTCAAATTAAAGGTTTTCCTTGACGTAGCCCCGTAAACCTCCCATTTTTCAAACCCCCAAAATCGGTTATCAACAAATTAATCAGGCTCGCGAGCCCTCACGAGCCGGACCGAGCCGCAAACAAGCCCGAGCCGAGCTTTTTCTCCAGCTCGTGTGGTAAATGAGCCGAGCTTGAGCTCGCTCAAGCTCGGCTCATTTCCACCCCTACCGGCAGGATGTAGATGCTCGGTCTTATTACGTTGGCGTACCAGACATGCCTTGATATGTTCTTGCACCCGAATACGAGCATGAGGGATGTGGAAATCAGCACGTAAGCGCTGTAACGTTTTGTGAACACCCTTGTGCCCCGTATTGTACGCCATGTTGTGGACCGTTGTGCTGTACGGGGAGTCTTCTGATATAAAAACCCTTCCAGAGAAGAGAATCAAACCATCTTGAACTGTCCATTTGCCCTCATGTTAACCCTGTAATATTTTTTCACGCAGAGCACACCATTTGGCATTAGCTTGGAGGTGTTGGCGAAGATCTTCGAGGAAGGATAGCGACGGTGCTGAAATTGCATATAGCATAGCAGTCCCATCTTGTCCTTGAGTGCCATCCCCGTCACGCCTTGATAGAACATCAGCCACTGTATTGAGACAGCGAGGCCGAAACTCTACCACAAAATCGTAGCCCACCAATTTAGCCACCCATTGATGTTGCGAGATGGTAGACAGCCGCTGATCCAATAAAAATTTTAGACTGTAATGGTCCGTTCGTACCACGAATTGACGACCTCAACGATAAGGCCGCCAATGTCGTACAGCCTGAACCAAGCCTATGAGCTCACGCTCGTAGGCAGCCAACTTGGCATGGCGTGCTGCAATGGGGCGACTATAGAATGCCATGGGACCCATGCCTTGGTGTAGAACGGCACCAAATCTAGATCTTGACGCATCACATTCCACAATGAAGGCCTTCGTGAAGTCTGGTAATTGAAGAACTGGTGCCGAAGCTAGGGCGGCCTTGAGTGCTTGGAAGGCATTAGCAGCCTCCGGTGTCCATTGGAAGGCCTCCTTGCGCAGTAGCTTGGTGAGTGGAGCTGCCAATGTGCCTTACCCTTGTATGAAACAACGATAGTATTCGGCGAGGCCAAGAAAGCCTCACACAGCCTGTACAGATGAAGGTGTCGGCCATTGCTCCACTGCAGCTACCTTCTGACGGTCCATCTCCACACCATCCGCCGTGATCACTTGACCCAAATAGGCCATTGATGATGCCCCGAAGGAACACTTTGACTTCTTAAGGCGCAGATGATGGCGCCGGAGTTCCTGAAATACCCTACATACATGACATAGGTGCTCTGACCAAGATTTGATGTAAATGAGGATATCATCAAAGAAAACCGGTATAAAAGCTACGAAGGAAGGGCCCTAGAATATCATTCATAAGTGCCTGTAATGTGGATGGGGGCATTAGTCAGCCCAAAAGGCATCACCAAGAACTCATAATGGCCGTGATGTGTCCGAAAGGCTGTCTTCTCAATATCTGCCGGGTGCATTCGGACCTGATGGTACCCAGACCGTAAGTCCAACTTAGTGAAATAGCGGGCTCCACGGAGTTCATCGAGGAGTTCTTCCACGACAGGGATTGAAAATTTGTCTTTGATGGTTTGTGCATTTAAGGCGCGGTAGTCGATACAAAGCCGCCAAGAATCATCTTTCTTGCGTACAAGCAAGACTGGTGAAGAAAATGCCGATGTACTGACTCGGATAATGCCCTGCTGCAGCATTTCTTGACATTGGCTCTCTAATTCATCTTTTTGGAGTTGTGGGTACTGATATGGCCGAACAGCGATCGCATCAGTTCCTTGGCAGAGATGGATGCGATGGTCATAGGGTCGCTTTGGGGGAAGACCGTGAGGGTCCTGAAAAAGATCCTCAAAGTCATCCAAAAGCATCGACATCAAATCATCCCAACTGTCAGCCAATGTGTGAACAACAAGAGAGGAAGAAGCCATTCCCTGCAGTAGGACCTGCTGGTATCACGCCAAAAGAGCATTGTCAAGTTAGAAAAATCCCATGTGATCGGGCCTAGAGAAGCTAACCAGTGGACCCCCAAGATCATATCAAAGCTGGCTGGGGGAATTGAGTAGCAGTCAACTTGGAACCGCTCGCCGTCCAGTTCCATGGGTATATGCCGGCAGCGTCATTCACTTGTAATCTGGACGCCATTGGCGACCGCAACTCGTAGACCAGGGCGTGCGGCGTCGAGCGGTAATTCCAGGCGAGCGCGCACCGTGTCGCCGATGAAGTTGTGCGTAGACCCGGAGTCGACAAGCGCGTGGAGCCGCTGTCCCTGGACGGTCATCGCCAAACACATGGTTCGGCCAGCAAAGATGCCAGTCAGCGCATGCAGTGAGATTTCCGGTGCATCTTCCACATCCGATGTGTCGTGTCCATCGTCGATGGGCTCAAGGAAATTTTTTTTCTTACATATATGGCTAGGTGCATATTTTTCATCACAATTATAGCACAAACCTAGCTTCTTGTGCTCCTCCATCTCGGCACGAGAGAGCTGTTTGATGAACCGTTGCACTGGTTTTGTTGGCTTAGTGGCCTGTGCAGTGGTATCCTTAGCTGAGTTAGGTGCCGAGGCTGTCCCGCGTCCAGCCGTTGTTCGCTATACAGCCTTACCGATGATGCCCTCTATTTCTTTCCAGGTAACCTGTTGTCGCTCCTCAAAGATCCGAGCCAGGCTTATAGCTTCAGCCAATGTTGCTGGTTCAGCAACCTCGACATCGCGACCTAGAGCCCACGAAAGACCTGCTGTGAAGAGATCAATCTTCTGATCTTGTAGTTCAGCACGTGGGAGGAGGGCCTGGAACACTTTTTGATAATCTGCCACCGATCCGGTTTGTTGGAGCTCCTTCAACTCACGCAATTTGTTGCGGCGCGAAGGCGGTCCAAATCTAAGGTTTAACATCTCCTTGAATTGGCTCCATGACGGTATGCCTTCTTTTTCTTCCGTCATTGAATACCAATCTTGTGCATCGTCAATGAGGTGATAGGAGGCGATCCTGACCTTCTCACTTGCCGGCGTTCGTTGCGCCCGAAAGAACCGTTCACAACAGTTCAGCCATGCGAGGGGATCCTTCTCCCCGTCATAGGTGGTGAAAATCATCCGATGAAACTTTGGCGGCATGGAAGATTCCGCCCCTTCCTCCGGCTCTTGCGGCGTGGTTGTCTTCTTCCCCTTCCTGCGTGTGGCCAAGACACCATCAGGATCCTCGATAACAGCTAAACGCCCATCGTGGCGGTCGAGCCGTGTATTCAGCGTGACGAGTTGGCCTGTATGCGCATCGACTGAGTTCTGGACCTCGTCGAACCGTGCATCCATCTTTGTGGTGATGGCCTTGGTTTGTTCGTGCATGGCGGCCAAGATATCGCTGATGGTCTTGGCGTTTCCAGAATCAGAGTCATCGTCACCCGCCATAGCAAGGGAAGCAGTAGCGATGATCGACTCTGGTACCAAATTGGTATGACCTCGGCTTCGGAGAGCATAGTCATGCTGAACCTTGGGCCAATGCCATCGAGGAGCCAGCCATATGGGCGGCGGCGGCGGCAGCCAGGCAGGGGCTACCGACGTTAGGGTTGAGAGGGAGAAAGAGAGAGACAAGAAGCAATAGATAGAATCTATTATTGCTTAATTCCAACGTATCAGCCTGTACACAAATATATTGTATACGTTTTACAAAGATAGAAAGTAACAAAACTAGAAATACTTGGAGTTAACTAATTTAGAAGATAACTTTCTTGCTGCCTACTCAAACTTCAGCTTGGTGGGCTTCTGGTCCTGGTTTGGGCTTCCGCCTACAGGTCTGACCGACCATGACACTAGGCAACAAAGTACCAAAGTTGTAAGTGATACTTTTTTTTGAAAGGGTACAAAAAAGGCGCACACAACTCACTCCCTAACTCCTAACCCCTAAACTAGCACACACGCACACGTGTGCGTCCTAACACACGCTAAAAACAACGACTGCTCCAAGGGATAGCAATTAGGCATCAAGCCACGTACCACTACGACTCTAGGAAAAACCTAGAAAAATGCGACACACAGAGACAAACTTAGAGTTTGAATTTTGGTGGGTAGCGCTGCCATTGCAGCCTCTATCACTAGACCAAAAAGCTTTGTCCACTGTAAATGATGATTTTATCTTTCAAATATGATTCTCATCTCTGTAGTTTCTTTTTTTTTTTTGCTATATGTGTTTTATGGGGGTCAAATGAGCTTCAAATAGAAAAAAAAGATGTCTAGAAAGGTTATGACCTTATGCTGTTTAATAATTACTGATTTTGATATCCTTGTGCCAGAGTTTACCAGAGCAATATACTTCTGGCAGCACTAAGCATGTTTGATGCTAAATACTTGTTTGCACTACAGCAAGATAAGTTTGTAGGGATTGTAGTTTTGGTACTCAACATTTTAAATTGTGATACCTGCAGATTCCTCTGGGTTTGATGCTGGGGAGGGTCACACACATAATCTGGCCGCCACATAGAATTGGTCGAGTCGACAGAAGGACGCAGGAAGGGAGGGTTAAAGTGACTTTTTGAACTCTTTTTATGTTGGTTGTCCTGCATTTTTTTTTCTGCTGTATGGTAAGAAAATGCAAGATAGGAGCTGCAGATGCCTCAAATTGCAATGCACTGATTTGATACATTCATTGAGAACTTCACCTCTGATAGTTGGGTGCCGAGATACTTTGCTCATCGCAGGCATTGGTGTGTTTGTTACAATGCTGAAATCTTTGCACTGCTTAAAAAGAGAAACAATGGTGACATTTACATAATTTGCTGAAATCACATCTTCATATGACTTTCTGACATCACATTGGCATTTTCATTGGGCTAATGGCGAGCTGGAGCTTCACGTAAGGTCCGTGGGGACACGTTACATAATCAGTCCACAAAACTTATGGCTTTGATATTACGAGCTTTCCATTGATATGTGATTTGCACATTTTATCTGAAATTTGTCAAAAAAAAAAAGTATTGGGTGACTTATGCCCATATGTGATTGGACTAATACTGTGGATTTTACAATGTTCGGAACTATATTGACTTTGATATGTCAATATAGAACAATCGGATCAAGGATGAATGTCACTTGAGGTTTTCCATTGGATTTAAAATGTGTTACAGGATGCAGGGGCTTGGTTGCGTTTTTCAGGATTCAGATTTCTTGCGTTTTTCAGGATTCAGATTTCTTGCAGTAGGGTTTTGGAATGGTAAGATCGTTTTCCAGGGGGTTATAGGAACTGGGCTTAAAAAGCATTTATGTTTCCTGTTGTGATGTAATATTCTGCAAGTAGACGGTCATATTTGGAACAAGATGACCTCTAAAATTTCTGAAAGAACTTAGGGTAATTCCTGCATTTGAAACAAGGTTAAGGGCTTGTTTGGGTGTTGGGGGAATTTTCCCCGGGAAATCAAACCCCTAGGTGGATTTTTATGTCATTTTGTTTTCCTGACTCCATTCCTCAACGTTCCCCTTCCCTATAGTTCCAAACATCCCCATCTTCGCCTATTTTGTTGCGTGTGTTGAAGGCGCCACCATCTCCTGGATCTACCATCTTGTCATCTCTATGGAGTTGTGCACTGGAGGTGGAGAAGATCAGGGAAGAGGACTCGAGGTGGAGTTAGGAGAGAGAGAGAGAGAGAGAGAGAGAGAGAGAGGGGGTTGAGAGATCGAGCGAGAGACGGGGAGGGAGATCCACAAGTCCGAAGGGGTGGGGGCTTTCCTTGGGGATACGAGGAAGGGCCAAAAGACCCCGAGCCGAATATCCATGATGCCTGTATGTATGCCACTATTACCCTTGACCTAGCCTTAACTTCCACAGATTGGCTCCGGTCGCCACTCCCTACCGGCACCATGCCCGCCACAGGGTACGAGGTTCCCCACAAAAGGAGTGGAGGAGCTATGATGGCACGAAACGGAGCGACGGGCATGGGAGGTCAGCGAGGGCATCAACAAAGAAGGAAAACTAATGAAAACGAGGATGGACGGCCATGCCACTACCTGACACTAGGGCTGGCAACGAGCCGAGCTTGAGCGGAACGAGCCGAGCCGAGCTCAGTCACCTAACGAGCTAGAAAAAAAGCTCAAGCTCGGCTCGTTGAAAGCTCGGTCCAGTTCGTGAGCGCTCGCGAGCCTGATGAACATCATAATATGCACTCTTTGGGGTTTGAAGAAGGGGGTTTTAGCGGTTCCGATGGAGGATCGTCTTTAGGATGAGACATTGAGAGTCTTTTTGTGGCGTATATTAGGGGTATGTCTAGTAATAGACAAATGTATGGATCAATTACAAGTGGTATAAGATGAACTAATACATAGAAATCTATGAATCCACGAGCCATGAGCGAGCCATGAGCGAGTTGGCCCTAGGCTCGGCTCGGCTCGCTAATTGATCGAGCTAGAAAAAAAGCTCAAGCTCGTTGGCCTACGAGCCGAGCCCGAGCCGAGCCAAAAACCGAAATTGCTCTGGCGGCTCATGAAGCTCGAGCCAAATTGCCACCCTACGACCTTTGGATCCAAAGCATACCACCGTTGGATCTAGGCACCTATGCCCTCTTTGATTTGCGGTTCGGTTCAGTTTGGTTTGGTGAGCCAAAAGTTGAGAGCCTTTAAAAATAGGTACAAAAAGGTGCAAAATTATTTTAAAAATATTTTCAAAATCATTGAGAAAAACTGAAGACCCAAGCTAAGCGGCTAGGGGGGGTTGAATAGACACCACGAATGATTGACACTTTCTTTTTGCAATATGCAGCCCCTCTAAGCACTTTGCACCAAAACAGCTTCGTATCGGTAATTCAATCGCAATGGAGATCAAGTTTCAAGTGCCACACCATGTGGACAAAGTGGATGAGGATTAGGCCCTTGTGACCACTTTCCACCTCCCCATACAGCCAAGGGTATTAGAAATAAGGCAAAGCATTCAAGCCACTAAAGTTGCTTTATCAAAAAGCAAAAGTAGATTCCTAGAAAACTTGTCTTGCAAGATAAGGAAGGTTCTTGCCCTTAGGAGGCTACAAGAATTTTTAAACTTTTTCTACACCCAAGTGAGTGAGGCATGATGCTATGTTCTAGATTTCAGTCTCAAATTCCATCTATAGAAAATAAAAAAACGTGCACCAAGAACCGTTAGGAACTCGAGACTACAAGTTTGGGGCTCGGTATTTCCCTTCGTAGAGCCCAAACAGGGGAACCAGTGGACTTCACAATTTTACCACATGTGGGTATACGAGTCACGCACCTTTTACAACTGGAACCACCTAAAAGCGAGTTTTGTAGATTTTTCTAAAAATCAAACACTAACTGTTGCGCGGAAAAAAGTTTCTGGACAAATTTGCAACAAGTCAAAAACTTGATCTCTTGCCTCTCATACGTTTGCAAAAAGTGTGATAAATCATATTAGAATTCTCAAGTCATCATAGACCATAAAAAACCAGTAAGAAATCACACAAGTTAATATCCAAATAAGAGGTAGAAAAGAAAAAAACAAAAATAAAAAGAACTTCGAGTAAATCAACACAATACGTTCTTGAAGAAGAAGAATTTCATTGCATAGAAGTTGGGGGATTTCAAAGCACACTACATGTGGTTACAAGCACTCTATGTACCACCCATACACACCCAACTCAACCTCTCTATTTCTGAAATTTTGAGCTCTAAGGGAATGAGCAGGAGGTGCTCCCCTCCCCTTCTATTTATAGCCCAAGGGTGAGATGTCTTAAACCATAGAGCCATCTCCACCCTTCATTTGAGGATGAGTCGTGTACAACTCACGCACTAGACAACACACTCACACAGAGGAATATTCCCCATGTCGGGGATTAGATCACGGCCCATAGCCATGGCCCACTCCCTGACGGCACAATCGAACAGCCTACTAGGGCCCAGCTCCCTGGAAGGTTCTATCAGGCCCATGTGCATCCTGCCGAACAGCCTCTTGGTCGGCACGGTGCGTAACGGCCTAGGATTCGTGTTTGAGTCTTACTCGAACGAGTTACTGACTACGTGAAGACCGGACGTTGGTTTCCCGGATTGGATTAGGAGTCGTGATCCCCAAGACTAGGAGTATGCCTTATCTACCTCGGGATGTATTTGGCATGTATGAGTTCGTTATGATCTCGTAGTTAGCCCGGCCCGATATTCCCTCGGTAGGTCGGTTTGCTCCGTACTATATAAACAGGGCCCTTACGGCGTTTAGAAAGACCCTTAGCAGATAGATTTTCGCATACTACTCGCCGAGACCTGCTGATCTCGCCGAGTTCCACCTCTTGTATTCATCCTTGATATATAAGAAAGGCTGGACGTAGGGCTATTATCTCTCCCGAGAGGCTGAACCAGATAAAAACTCGCTCTCCTGTTCGCTGTTGTTCGTGGTTGTTCGGCGTGTCTCCTATCTCCTCCTTGAAGAACCTTAGCGACTTGAGATCGATATCTCAACCGTCGACAGCTGGCGCCGTCCGTGGGGACACGCAGATCGAGCATGTCGAACTCCGTCGGCGATCTGAGAGATACTTCTGAGGGCTACGACTCGGAAGGACAAGATGTCTCATCCTGTCGATTCAGACGATCTGTTCGGTCTCGAACGCTTTCGCATCCGGCGCGATGTCTCCGCTTACATGGCGAGATAGCCTCGAGATCGCCTCCGTCATCGGCAGCGACTACTGAGCTGATGATCTTTACGACGGTTTAGATTTGTCGATTCCAAGGCTATGTCGGTAGATTCCACCTATGGAACACAAATGATGACACCGTCTAGCGTACCTTCGCATGGCCCTCGCGGCGTTAACATGGCGATGTAGGAACCTCGAGGATCCCGCACGCGAGTACGTGGCGGCTGTTGGTCGAGCGGATTAACTCGCCGGCATCAAGACGAGGTCGCGCAGTCGCCATTCGCGACAAGGCGTCATTCGCCGCAGCCTCGGCGATTCCATCAATCGACCTTAGCACGGTTTCGCGACCGGTGTATGCGGCAATCGCGACCCACCTCGCACGGCGCTAAGTCTCCGGCGAAGCTTCCCGTTCGGGTCAATTCCCGCGGACCGGACTCGATCAGGCGAACGCGGATGGTTCGAGATCCTAGGACCCATAGATCAAAGTCGGGAGCGGCTCGAAGCTATAGCAACGGTCCTTAGATCCACCAATCAAGTGATCTCGCCGCATAGGCGTCTTTGTGCGACTAACCTAGAGCGACCGGTGAAGGCCTAAAGTCTCTGGGAGAAGTCAACAACTCCTCGAGCGGCAGCCAAAGCCGCCGAATGATTCGGACAGCTCGATCAATCGCGTGACCCGTCACCATCGAAGATCATTGTCCATGAGCGAGCTACCGTGGTCGCCGTCGCTCGCCAAGTCCTCGTAGTCATCGCGACCACGGGGCAAGCGCGCGCGCGATGATCACGGACGGTCCCCTCGTGAGGCGCGCGTCGTCGCCACCACGAGGAAGGGCGTGGTGGATTGTCCGGAGAGAGTTTCTCGGGCCGAGTCATCCGTTCAGCAGAGTTCCCCGCGCAACAAGACCAACGTCTTCTCAAGACTAGGTTACATCGGGGAAGGTGGCGGTCATATGCTGCTGGCTGCGGGGCTTTCTCCGACGAGCCGGGCCGTCCGGTGGCCCTCAAAATTCAAGCCCGGTCACATGGAGAGGTACAATGGGACTCGTAACCCGGAGAATTCCTTTCCATCTACGCTTCTGCCATCATGGCGGCGGGGTGACGAGCTCGTTATGGCTAATTACCTCCGATCCGTCCTTGAGGGTGCCGCTTTCGGACGTGGTCGTTCAATCGGCAAGAGGGTTCCATCACTCATGGAACCCGCTTTGTGACGCCTCGATCGCTAATTTCCGGAGTCATTACGTGCGCTGGGCAAGGAGGATGATCTGCACGGATGATCCGGATGAGCGGGAGACCCTCCGCAACCGTGAAGCGTTTCATTAAGATCCGCAACACGATCCGAACATCTCGGATGAATCTGTTGTCCGCGCCTTCAAAAGCGGAGTCCGCGACGAGCGGCTCACCCAGATCTCGAAATTAATGAGACTCGGACCGCCAACGACCTGTTCAAGGCGGTGATCATATGCTAACGCGGCAGAGCGTTGATCAAAAAAAAGGCGTTCGATAAGGCGGTGCCGCCCGACTGGTGTGGATGAGAAGAAGAAGAGCGTGACAATGTTCCCGGTGACAAGAAGTCCCGAAGAAGAAGAACAAAGGTGATCACGAACAATACCGTCGCGGTATGGATCGCGCACCTCCTCCCAAGGACGGGCGGAAGAAGCCCAACAATAACTACAAGGGCAAAAACCCGCCAGTCGAGGCGGACAAGGCAAGAAAGGTCCGAGCGACCGATTTTGCAAGTTCCACCAAAGACTACGGGCACGATATCGCCACTATAGAACTTGGGCTGCAAAGCTCGAAGATTTCTACAACGGCAAGGGCCCAATGCCCACCCCGCCGAACAAGGTGATGCTTAAGGCTAAGCGCCAAACCGACGATGGTGATCGGGAAGATGATGATGAATATCAAGAGCCGTGAACCATATCGCCGTCATTTTCGGGCTCCTCGGCTTACACCTCTCGGCGCACCTCAAGGAAGCCGCTCGGGAGGTCCATAACGTCGAAAAGGCAAAACCTCGGCTGAATCGATGAAGTGGATGAGGTCCCCATCTCCTTCTCTCGGGAGGATTGCCCCATGGATGACCAAGCCTCGGCGGCTCCTCTCGGTGGTCGCCCGACCATCGAACGCGAGAGTTGGCCGTGTCTTAGTGGACGGCGGAGCGCTTTGGACTTGCTTTACGCTAAAGTCTTGGGCGAGATGCAAATTCCTCGTTCCAAGTCAAGGAAGTCGCTATGCCCTTCTACGGAATTGTTAGGAGAAGGCATCAAGCCGTTAGGCGCAGTTGTCCTGCTGTCACCTTCGGCAACCCAAGCAACTTCCGGACGAGTTGATCACTTTCGGCGTGGTCGACTTCCGTCGGCGTCTAACGCAATCTTGGGCAGAGCCATCTCTCGGTAAGTTTATGGTCGTGTCCCACCACGCTTACCATTGCGTGAAGATACCGGTCCTAACGGTGTGATCACGGTCAAGGGCAACTACAAAGCTGCCTTTGGATTGCGACGAGATCCCTCGCCTGATCGACCAACTTCCGCCACAGGTCCTGAAGTTCCGCAAACCAAGTCTCACGCCCTAGGGTCTCCCTTCACCAGGGGAGAAACCAAGGAAGTTCGGCGTAAACAGCGATACCTCCAAGATAGTTCACTTGGGGCCAATCTAGACCCCAAATAGGAAGCGAGCTCATTGCCTTCCTCAGAGCTAATGCGATGTATTGACTAGGAACCATCGACATGCCAGAATCCCAAGGAGGTGTCGAGCACAAACCGGTGTCCGCCGGACAAAAGCTGTTCGCCGAAGCTTCGCCGCTTTTGAATTCAAGCGGGGATCATCAAAGATCGACAGCAAGCCTTCATTCTTTGGGTTCATCCGTGAGGTTGACCACACCGAGTGGTTAGCCAACCTGTCATTGTAAAGAAGAAAGGCGGCAAGTGGAGGATGTGTGTCGATCACACGATCTGAACGCCGCTTGTCCTAAGGACAATTTCCGCGCCTCGTATTGATCGGTGGTCGATGCGATCAAGGACGCCTGACTTCGAGTTTTTAGATGCTTACTCGGTTACCACCAAATAAGCATCTCCCAGGATGAAGAAAGATCGCCTTCATCACCCCTTTCGCACTTTACGCTATCGACCATGTCTTTCGGTCTGCAAGAATCTTTGGTGCCACGTTCCAGTAACAATGGAAAGACCTTCCCGAGCAATGCATGAAAAAACACGGAGGTCTATGTCGGCGACATAGTTGTAAAAAGCAAGTATGCTCGAGATCATGTAAAAGACACAGCGAAACTTTTCGTAACCTCACCAGCATCGAATAAAATTAAATCCAGAGAAGTGTACCTTTGGTGTTCGATCCGAATGTTGCTCGGTTATGTCATTGGCTCGCAAGGTATTTACGCCAACCCTAAAAAATCGAGGCCATTGAAAATATGCGGGCTCCAACTACCATAAAGGAAGTACAAAGCCTCATCTGGGCGGATGGTCGCTCTAAGCGTGTTTATTTCCTTCAAAGCGAACGCGGGCTGCCCTTCTTTAAGGCCTGCGCCAAGCACAATGGTTTCAGTGGGCGGAAGAAGCCGATAGATCCTTCCAGGATCGAGCGATACTGTCCAATCCTCCGTCTTGACTACCCAGCGGCATGGCGAAAGCGGCTCTGCTTGTACCTAGGTTACACGCCACAAGCGGTGGCGCGGTCTTGACGGTCGAAAGGAAAGCATCAATGCGACCAATCTATTACGTGGCGCGAGGTACTTTACGGATCAAAGGAGCGTTACCACGAGGTCCGAAGCTACTCTCGCCTTGCTCATGTCCTCGAAAGCTTCGCCACTACTTCGAGCGCACCAAATCTGGTCCCGACCACGTTCCTCTCGGGAGAAATCCTCTGGAACAAGGAATCTAGCGGACGTATAGCTAAGTGGGCAATGGAACTAGCGAGTTTGATCTGTTATTTGTTTGCCGAACCGCTATTAAGTCACGTGTCCTAGCTGACTTTGTCGCCGAATGGACTGCCGCCCAAATCGAGTGAAGCTCCCGAGCAACTGATGAACCCTTCGGACCATGTTTTTCGATGGATCGCGCCTTTGAAACTCGGGGCTGGTTTTGTTCTCATCTCCTCAAGGAGAGCAACTCCATATTCTATCCAACTACACTTTGCGGCGACTAACAACGCCGCAGTAGTACGAGGCCCTCCTCATGGGACTAAGGCGTGCAAGTCGCTTGGTGTCCAAAGGTCGACCGTGAAGGAGATTCACGGTGGTCATCAATCGAGTTAACAAGGAGTATCGGTCTTGCGATGACTCAATGGCGCGATACTGGTTGAAGTGAGGAAGTTGGGCGGCATTTTCGATTTTTGAAGTGCTCTTCGTGCCGGTGAAGGACAACTTCTGGCCGACCAACTATCAAGTATGGATCCTCACGCGAACTCGCTCGGCGGTGCTCGTCGAGCACCTTCACAAGCCCTCAATCACGTCTCCGGACGAGGAACAGCAGAGACAGTGGTGCTTGTCTCCGTTATCGAGCGGTACGTGGATGGACAACGCCATTTGTCCGGTACCTTGCAGACGGGACCACGCTCGACGACGGCCGAGCGTTCCCGCTTACAAGGCGTCTTTGCTCCATACAAGCTTGTGGGCGGCATCCTTTACCGTCAAGGTGCTCGGGAGTTCTTTCCAAGTGCATCTACTTATGAGGAGGTGTGTTCCTTCTTAGGGACATACACGAGGTGCTCAGGGCAACCACGCCTCCTTCGAACTCGTCGGCAAGGCGTTTCGCATGGGCTATTATTGGCCCATGCGTTACAAGATGCCCGGACATCGTGACTAAGTGCAAGGCTTGTCAATTTCACGTCCGGAAGGCACACAAGCCCGCCAAAGAGCTCCAAACGATCCCCATCTTGGCCTTTTTCCACATGGGGTGCGGATCTGCTCGGCCCATTCCTAAGGGGTACAAGGGCTATACACACCGCTTTCGTCGCCATAGACACTTTTACAAAGTGGATTGAGGCGAGCTGTGTCGCCTCTTCACGCCAAAACGGTGTTAGCTTTTTCAAAAGCGGCGTGGTCACACGCTTTGGGATTCCCATAAGTCGATCACGGATAACGGTACCCGATTCGAGCGAGCTATTCGAGAATCTGCGAACACCGGGTACCAAGTTCTGTTCGCCTCGTGGCACATCCACGAGCAATGGAAGCGATCGGCGAGCTAGCGGACGGATAGTCCAGGTATAAACGGCGGTATTTGCTGCTCTAGCGAGCACAAGAAAGGCTGGGTTGACGAAGTTCCTTCCGTCCTCAGGCGATTCGACTTTCTGACGGCCGGCGGCGGGAAACTCCTTTCCAATTGGTCTATGGTGCGAAGCCATCACGCCTACCAAATCGTACTCGGTTAGCCCAAGACGAGCTCGGTCAACTTAGTTGACGATGAGCAAGAGCGCCTCCTCGATCTCGATCTCCTCGAAGGCACACGCGACCGGGCACAAGTCAGAATGGCACGCTACCAGCAAGATCTTCGCCGGCACGCTGCCAAGTCGATTCGACCTAGGGCTTTGAAGGCGGGCGACCTGGTTCTGCGCCGTGTCGAGAACTTGTCCAATGCCAACAAGTTAACTCCTCGTTGGGAGGGCCCGTTCACGGTCGTTTCTTACCTTTCGCCCGAAATTTCATTCTTTGCTATGGAGGACGGGAGAGAGTTGACCGGACTTGGAACATCGACCAGCTTCGTAAGTTCTTTGTGTAGGTCTTTTCTGTGTTTGCTTAGCTTTGCGCTTTTTGTAAACTTCGCGCCTTAGTTCGTCCAAGTCTCTCGGGCACCATGTAAATTTCAATCCAATAATTAAGTGAATTCTCGCGGCCTCTGCGCCCTTTTCACTTCTTGTCTTTTGAAGACTACCTCTTTCTCTCTGGTAACACTTGATGGCTGCCCGGCCTTGCGAACTCTTGGCTCCGCAATCTTAAGGATTGTTCCCTATCCGTATCTGGTTTCAATAAGTTCCTAAACTCAGGGTTGCGTAACACGGCCTTTCCACCTTGCGGCTAAGTCTGCTCTCGTAAGCCCTCCGCGGCGGAGGCACTTCTTGCTTGGCGCGACCACTTGGTAAAGCTCGCTCGTAAGCCCCCATGGCGAGGCACTTTCCTTGTTCGGTTACTCTCGAATTGCCTAACTTACGTCAGCGGCGGACTACGGAACGAATCGAGCAAGGTACGGTGTCGCTCTTTCTCCTACACGCGTGCTCGAGTTATAGCTTAGGTTCTCGAGCATCGTCCGTATCGGGGCTAGGGTGTCGCTCTTTCTCTTGTGCACTGTTCGGGTTCGCAAACTCAGTTTCGGCGAGATACTGCACAACGGGCTGGGAGTTAGGCGAGCGCTCTACCGGTTTTCTTAAACTTCCTAGCTACTGTTCGCTTTTCTCTTAGTTTCATTCGTTCTTGTCTTTTCTTTGCTCTTTTTGCGGGAATAAAGGTAAATACTTTATTACATTACTCAAAAGTTTCAGTACAAGGCCCTTTCGGGTTACATCCATGGTGCTACTTAGGAGCAAGCTGCTCCTTGACTCCTCAACTTCTAACTTGAGGCGCACGACTTATACTGAGCCTTGATTCCTTCCCTGGCTTCACTCGGGCGTTCGATCTCCTCCTTGCTCGCTATGCTTGCGCGCAGCCTCTGCCGGATGGCCTCGACCTCCTCGGTCTTGGCCTTGGTGATCGTTCAGAGCCTCGCTCTGGTGACTCATTGCTCGGCCGTCTTGAGCTGCTCGTCCGGCTCCTTGACCCTTTTTTGCGGAGATCGCCCTCACCGTCATCCTCGCATCTCCTCGATCTCTTCTGTGAAGCCCACAGGTTGAGATCTTAGCCCGAGTCCCGCGGATGTCTGCTCCTCCTTGGCGAGTGGGCTTTTAGCTTCTTGGCTTCCTCGAGGTGGTTCCGTCGATGGGATCGTCGACAAGCTGCTCTTCAAGCCACTTCGTGCGGCCCAGCTTCTCCTCCATGGTGCTTTCGCCTTCACGGCTTGCTGCAAGCTCCTCGGCTTCCTTTAGGAGAGCCTCGAGAGAATGCCTCTCCTTGTCAGCTTGGCCTTGAGCCTCTTCGCTTCGCCTTGGTAGCTCGGCTTTGGGCGGCCAGAGAGCGCTCTGCCGAGGTCCCCGTCTGAGATGCTCCGGAGGACGCCAAGACTGGCGCCCGTTCGATGGTAACCCCATCCTCGAGTTCGGCCATGGTATCCCTAAAGACCTGAGGGAGAAGATCTACTCATAACACTTTGCGACAACACATTCAAACTGAGCAAAATTTGGTCTTGGTGTTTACCTTGCCAAGTCGGCGCTTGATCCATGACGCAGCGGTCCTCGAGCCATCGTCCACGGCCCCTTCGTCGCGGGATGAAGCGGCGCGTCCTTGCCGTCGCCGCCTTGTTCGCTCCTTCTTCTTGCGGGGCGTATCGCTCGTGGCGGAGCGACGGCAAAGCGCTTTCGTCTCGCGCTCCTTCTCCTCTTCCTCTTCCTTTTCCGCCGACGTCTTGAGGCGAGGCCGAGCTCACTCCGCTCGGTGGCGCCGTTGTTTCCACCGGCGGGACGACACCTTTCGACCTGCTCGGGGCTTCTTCTTGCTCCTGGCGGCGGGGATTTCACCGCCGCCGGAGAATCCGTCGCCTCGGTGAGCTGCCCTGCGACGAAGTGCGGCGAGACCGGCTGCTCGGTCCCGCCTGGCGGCTTCCGAGCCATCGCCTTGGCCCCGAAGTCCGTGGCGCCACCGCCGCTATTTTTGCCTCCACCGCTCCACCGCGTCTTTGGCGCGTCGATCGCTTCGCTGGAGCCAGGCGGCAAGCAGCTCCACGCCGCCATTTTGTCCTTGAGGCTCGCCAACCTCACTTCCGTGACGCCGCGTGCGGATGCTCGGGCGGCATTGACCGCTTCGGCGCCTCCTCGGCGTCGTCGTGGCGGTCTCTTCTTGGGCGGTGATGAGCGAGAGTTGATCGTTAAGTCTAATCTGATCGGGTGGTGGAAAGATCAAAAGATCGATTTCTACATATCTGCCGTGGAGGGCTTGATCTGATCTTCCTCGCCGAACTTTCCGCCTTTTCCTCGGGGCTCCTTGGCGGCTTCTTCGCTTTGGCCCTTGGGCGTTCGCGGCGATGAGCTCGGCTCCGTGGTGGTGAGCACTCCTCTCAAGCAGCGCAAGAAGTTTTTCCTTCTGCGCGACTTCCTCTTCGAGCCTCCTCTCTTTCGGCGACTGTTCGAGCCGCCAAATGGCCCGGTGAGTCTGCGAGTAACGCCTAAGCCAGAGGGTCATGTTCTTTACCTCTTCGTCGCTTTGCTCGGCGAGGAGGGAGGGCTTGTCTCTTCCTCATTGGGCTGACCGCGCACCCGCTTGGTGCGCTTTCAGACGCGCTCCGTCGCCTTGTTGGTCTCTTCGACGGTGGCGGCCGCCATGGCGCGGGCGAGCTCGCGTTAGCTCGGCCGCCACCTTGGGCTTTGTGGCCGACTTGGCCTTGCCCTTCTTCGTCTTCTCCTTCTCGGACCGGAGAGACCCTCGGCGATCCCCGAGGATCACCGGTCCTCCTGCGCGTTCGAAGTGAGCGTCGGCGTTAAAACCAACGGTGTAAATCTAGCAACACGGGTGGGTATAAGTGATTTACCTCGTCTGTGCGGACGAGCACGTTCCTCGGACAAGTGTAGGCCACCTCGCCGGTGACCTCGCTGTCCTTCTTCGCCGCCTTCAGCATGGCGTCGACCCGCTCGGTCACCCATGCGTCGGTTGGCTTCTCTGCCCGAGCAGATGGAATCGTTAAATTCCTGTTCGGAGAAAACGATCAATGAAGAGGTTGAGTCTTAAAGGCACTTACCCGTGCTCTCCTTGTGATGTCTTCCCATCCTCTACCTTGTAGAAGGATAGGACCTTCTCCGCAGCCGACGATTACATTGTTGTGAAGTCCCGATGATCTCCGCCTGTGAGCCCGAGGCTCACGAGGAGGCGATCTTCTGATCAGTACCAATCCTCGGCGGACATCTCCGGCCGAGGCATTGAGGTTCCCTTCGCCGGCGCCTTCCGGTGAAGACGAGTTTCTTGTCGCCGCTTAAGCTTGTTTGTAGAACCACCTCACCCACCACGCGCCCATCGAGTCGGCGGGGTGGGCGAGGATCTGGCGCGTCGTCGGCGGTGGCCCGAGCTTGAGTAGTAGCACCCAGGCGCCCGGCGGCGGAGCTGCTCCTCGTCATCGTGTAATAGGGAGGAACAGCCCCGGTGGATCGATGCCAGATAGCCCTCGCACAGGTGTGCGAAGACGCCATCTGGAGGATCTTTATTCGGATTGAGGTTCGCCACCTCCAATCCGCTAATGTTTAAGAAGGCCTCAACGAAGTCGCTTTGGAGATCGCAACCCAACAAAGGCGAATGTTCGAAGTTAACGAACTCTCCCTCCGGCTGACTCGGAGTATCCTCCTCTCGGCAGACCTCCACTACGGTGTCAATGTGGCCCTCTTCCTCCCGGACCTTGAGTCCTCCTCGGTCGAGCTAGTGCCGTGAACTTGGCCATAGCGTTTCCAGGGCTGGGCGAGCAAGGTTGGTGGTGGAGCTTGGGTGCTTGATCTTTGGCGGTTGGAGTTAGGGCTTAGAGAGGAAAGGCGTGAGAACAGTGGCTGGCATGGCGGCTTAGGTGCTTTATAGTCCGTATAAGCGACTCTGCAGCGGTTTAGTCCCAAAACGGCTACTTTTTACTACAACGGCTAGGTAAAGCGGTGCTTTGTTTTCCTTTGTCTTGACGACAGAAGTTACTGGTTGGAGTTCCGCCAGCGGCTACTTTTTCGGTGTTTGCATTTGAAGGTGAGTGTTCTGCTTTCGGACGGATGTCGTTCCTGTTCGGCCTTAGCGGAGTTGCTTCGGCCTTTGGTCGGGTTTGTTCGGTCCCGAACAAGTCTTGTTCGGTTGAACCATAACCTGTTCGGTCGTTTGTTACATGCCTTTGTAGCAGGGAAAAATACCCTCTTCGTGACTTTGAGTCTCAAGGGGATGACCCCACTCTAGTGAGTTCTTCCACTTGAGTCTCGGGGGCTAGCTGTCGGGGATTAGATCACGGCCCATAGCCATGGCCCACTCCCTGACGGCCCAATCGAACAGCCTACTAGGGCCCAGCTCCCTGGAAGGTTCTATCAGGCCCATGTGCATCCTGCCGAACAGCCTCTTGGTCGGCACGGTGCGTAACGGCCTAGGATTCGTGTTTGAGTCTTACTCGAACAAGAGTTCTGCGCGGCTACGTGAAGACCCGGACGTTGGTTTCCCAGATTGGATTAGGAGTCGTGATCCCCAAGACTAGGAGTATGCCTTATCTACCTCGGGATGTATTTGGCATGTATGAGTTCGTTATGATCTCGTAGTTAGCCCGGCCCGATATTCCCTCGGTAGGTCGGTTTGCTCCGTACTATATAAACAGGGCCCTTACGGCGTTTAGAAAGACCCTTAGCAGATAGATTTTCGCATACTACTCGCCGAGACCTGCTGATCTCGCCGAGTTCCACCTCTTGTATTCATCCTTGATATATAAGAAAGGCTGGACGTAGGGCTATTATCTCTCCCGAGAGGCCTGAACCAGGATAAAAACTTTGTCTCCCTGTTCGCTGTTGTTCGTGGTTGTTCGGCGTGTCTCCTATCTCCTCCTTGAAGAACCTTAGCGACTTGAGATCGATATCTCAACCGTCGACACCCCACATATTCCTTCGGAAAATATCCTCGCAATTTCCTCGGTCGACAGCCCATGCCTGGGCCCACCGGTCAGATCAAGTTCGCCACCTCTCTTTCTTTTCATGCGGGTGGGCAAGACAAGAATGCTCAAGAAGACAACCGAATTACCCAGGTTCAGGCCCCTAGGGTGGGTAAAAGACCTAGTCCTTCTCAAGTTCTTGCTACTAGTATCTACTATGGTTAAACTGAGGGTCCTCTTCCTTATAGTCACCCCAACCCTTATATACTCGTTGGTTGGCTTGGGTAAAGGAAAAGGGAAAATACATTTATTGGTTCGGTCACTGAAGCCATCATTTTTCCCTATCTCTTATTCCGCGCCGCCGTCCCACTTGCCCACGTTCTGACAGAGGGGCAAGTTGGATGGACACAATAGCCCACCTATCCCCGAGCGCTTTGCTGCTGCGCTATAACCCGTGTGATCGAATTGGATACAGTGTAGTTGAGGCCACGAGCGAGACGAGGCAATCATACCGTCAGACGCCCCACGTATCTTATCAGGCTTGTTCCGTCGCATTAAATGGTCTAGAGTTGGTGCATTGCGGAGAAATCCTTAGCAATGAAGCTTCTTTGCACCTACGTCCTGTATCCCTGACATCGAGGCCCATGCGCCCTCTGTTCGGCATCTTGGGCGCCGCCGCTTCGCTTTCATTGGGTCATCACGCGTCTGATGCTTGGCGCCTAGGTTTGGGCATCCCACCGCTCACCGAGTCGCCACGTGTCCTAGTCACCACCTGGTAGCGGCGTCTATACACCCCATGCTCACGTTAGATAACTTTAACTCCACGTGCCTTCCTTCTTCCACGGGTCCCACATGACAGCGGTGGAAAGGGCACCCTGGTATCGTATACACCGACAAAAATATTACGCTAAATAGTCTGTAAAAAATAATAAATTTTGGCCCAACCAAACAAAACCAAACCAAACCACGAACAAAAGAGGGCTATAATCACCACATCCGGCTGATGCATCTGTCCACCGTTGGCGAGGACCACCGATGGGGAGGAGCACAAGGAAAATGACCATCGTGCCACCAATGGGCACCAGATCCGGGCGTCCTGACACCGAATTTGGGTGTCCTGCCATCTGATCCGGTCAGTGCCGCTAAAATACAAGTGTCCAACACGGGTGCGGTCGACTTGCCCCCAACAACAACCACCTAGAGAGAGAGAGAGAGGGAGGAAGGTAGAAGGGGATGGTGGAGTGGCTGCATCACCACAACGGGACGGGGAGAGGCAGCGACGGCGCGAGAAGGGGTGATGTCGGTGATGTCATTGGTGGCGGTGGTGACGGCTCGCCCTCCTACCCCCAGTTTAATTGTGGCTCATAAATTTTCGACGCTCACATGCAAAAACTAGATCATACCATTATACTATCTCAAATCACATATCTAAGGCTTCTCTTGTGAGCATTGTACCAATGCTTTAATCTTTTGGGTCATTCAGTCATTGTAGGTGTCATATAATTTTGCATTAGTTCTTCCCTCTTTTGCCATAGCGGTATCTGTTAGAATAATTATGGGGTTGGCCCATTTAATTATTTTAATAGAAATTCGGGAAATTGGGAGGAGAATATCTCAACTTAAATAGTTGGATTGTGGTTCTCCCAATTAGAAAAGTGAGAAAAGAGAGCCGAGGTGTGACGTGGGCGTGAGTGTGACGTGTCGAGCACGGGCGATCTCTCCCTGAGCTGGGCGAGCTCTCCCCGAGCCGGGCGATCTCTCCCTGAGCCGGGCGACCTCTCCCTGAGCAGGGCGACCTCTCCTCGAGCACGGGCGACCTCACCCTGAGCACGGGCGACCTGATGACTTAATGGCTGGTTTGGTGACGTCCGTTACGTAACCAACGACTTAATGGCCAGATTAATGACGTCCGTTACTAGTGCTTGATGGCGTCCAGGTTCGACGAACCTTCTCTTCCTGGCGCCTATAAAAGCATGAGCACCTCGCCCTGTGTAATACCCTCTCGCTCTCAAGAGCTCTCTTCCCCGCATATTCCATTCTTCCATCTGTAGCGCTGCCGTTTTGCGTTCCCGCCTCTGTTTCCTTGCGCGCACAAGGAGCGGAGGGAGCAGGCCTCCGGAACCTTGTCCTTCTCGAGATCCTGCTCGGGATAGAAGGCCGATAAGGTTTTTGGGAGCGTTCTCCTTGATCGCTCAAGTTTCCTATTTGGTTCACTTCATCTACACACATCGACGTTCGATTGCACCGACCTCTCCATTGCATCAAAGGCATCTCGCACCAACTTGTGATCGTCTACATCAACGTCATGGCGGTGAGAATGTGCAAGTCATTCCTCACTTGTTGGGCGTCTGCTTTAGAGTGGTCATGACTCGGCTCAAGGGTATATTTGTTTATACCGGGCTTTTGTCCTTTTGTTTTCCTGTTCATTAGACCTTGCGTATGAGATAGATATTTTTATATCTAGTACCGCTGGTCTTGAGCTGGAAACTGGCAATTGTTTAATAAGATTTACATAATTTTGTGGATTAAAATATTGAGAAAATTCCTAATATTTCCAACAATCCAAAAACCTTATCCTAGGAATTTTACAACTACTGGTTTCGCTGCCGCACTTAAGCCAACGGTATTTGACGGCGCAAATTACAAGCGTTGGCGCGCCAAGATAATTTTATGGTTGATCGCCATGAGCGTGTATCACGTTGTGCAAAGGCAAGCCACAAATGAAGGAGGGCTCTCTCTGGCGGAGAGTGTCTTGGCTGTGGGATAACTTGTTTAGAGGCGCCGTGATTAGCGTTTTGGGAGAAAATCTTGTTGATGTGTATATGATTTTGCCAAGTGGTAAAGAAATGTGGGATGCACTTGAGGCAAAATTTGGAGTTTCTGACGCATGTAACAAGCTCTATGTCATGGAGCAGTTTCATGACTACAAGATGGTCGATGACCATTCTGTAGTAGAACAAGCTCATGAGGTGCAAGCTCTAAAAAGAACTTGAGAATTTTAAATGTGCATTGCCCGACAAGTTTGTGGCGGGATGCATTATTGCAAAGTTGCCATCTTCTTGGAGGATTTTGCCACTACTCTAAAACACAAGAGACAAGAGTTCGGTGTTCTTTGGTCTCATTGGGTCTCTAGATGTTGAGGAGAAGGCGAGGGCAAAAGATACACGTGGGAAAGGAAGCTCTAGTGCCAATGTGGTACAAAAAAACCTTTCATTTCAACAAGAATAAAAATAAGTCCGAAAAGCGACAACAAGAACAAAGCCAATCAAACTACTTGCTTCAAGAAGAAGAAGAATAAAGGAAGGAAGCGCTTTATGCGTAATGGTGCGATCATCGGGCTAAGGATTGCCACGATCGTAAAGACAAGCGAAAAAAAGTCCGCCAACATTGTTATTGGCAATCTTGAGGCGAGAACATCTGGGTATGTAACGGTACCTCTTTTTCTTCGATGTCGTTCATCGATTGGTGGATTGACACGAGGGCCAATATACATGTTTGTCTTGATAGATCCCTATTTTCTTCTTACCGGTCGCAGGGCTGCCTCCGTGTTGATGGGGAATGGGTCGCAGGGTTATCGTGGAGTCGGCACTGTTGACTTGAAGTTTACTTCAGGCAAGGTCGTGCGACTGAGGAACGTACAATATGTGCCCGCGATAAATAAGAACCTTGTCAGCGGATCTCTATTATGTAGAGATGGTTTTAAGTTAGTTTTTGAATCCAATAAATGTGTTATTTCTAAGTTTGGAAATTTTATTAGAAAAGGCTATGAGAGCGGAGGCTTGTTCCGCTTATCTTTGATGGACATGAATAATGAGATTAATCATGTTTGTGATCATGAGACTAATGTTTGGCATTCACGACTTTGTCATGTTAATCTTGGTTGTATGATGCGGATGGCCGGTATGGAATTAATCCCAAAGTTTACCCAAGTCAAAGGTTCTAAGTGTCAAGTGTGTGTGCAATCTAAGCAACCTCTCAAGCCTCACAAGGCAGCAGAGGCGAGAAACTTGTCACCATTAGAACTAGTTCATACCGATTTGTGCGAGATGAACGGGGAGTTGACAAAGGGTGGTAAGAGGTATTTCATGACTTTGATTGATGATTCTACTAGATTTTGCTACGTGTATTTATTAAAGTCTAAAGATGAGGCTTTTCACTATTTTAAGATCTATAAAGCTGAAGCTGAGAATCAACTTGATAGGAAAATCAAACTGGTTAGGTCAGATCGTGGTGGAGAATATTTTTCTAGTGATTTTAATAAATTCTACGAGGAACTTGGAATAATCCATGAGAGGATGCCTCCCTATTCTCCCCAGTCAAACGGGGTTGCCGAAAGAAAGAACCGTACTCTAACTGATATGGTTAACGCCATGTTAGAAACATCAGGACTTTCCAAGGAATGGTAGGGTGAGGCTATATTGACTGCTTGTCATGTCCTAAATAGGGTTCCTACAAAGAATAAAGAAATCACACCATTCGAGGAATGGGAGAGAAAATGATTAAATCTCACTTATTTACGTACTTGGGGCTGTTTGGCTAAGGTTAATGTGCCTGTCCCAAAGAAGCGTAAACTTGGACCAAAAACCGTTGATTGTGTCTTCATTGGTTATGTTTTTCACAGTGTTGGATATAGGTTCTTAATAGTGAAATCTAGAGTACCTGATATGTATGAAGGTACAATCTTAGAGTCCAATGATGCCACATTCTTTGAGGACATATTCCCTATGAAAGAAACACTTAGCTCATCTGACCAAGAATCTATCTTCTCTCCTAAACCTTCCACTCCTATACAAATTGAATCCACTTTTAAGGAAAATCCAATAGATAAAGACAATGAAGTAACTCGAAAGAGTAAGAGACAAAAGACCGCAAAGTCTTTTGGTGATGACTTCATTGTATATCTAGTGGATGATACTCCAAGAACCATTGAGGAGGCTTATTCATCTCAAGACGCTGACTATTGGAAGGAAGCGGTCCAGAGTGAGATGGATTCCATCCTGAGCAATGGAACGTGGGAAGTTATTGATCGTCCATATGGGTGTAAACCTATAGGATGTAAGTGGGTGTTCAAGAAGAAGCTGAGGCCTGATGGTACAATTGAAAAGTACAAGGCAAGGCTTGTGGCCAAGGGTTATAACCAGAAAGAAGGCGAGGACTTCTTTGATACTTACTCACCTGTTGCGGATTGATCACTATTAGAGTACTACTATCCATGGTCGCCTCCTACGGTCGATCGTTCATCAGATGGACGTAAAGACGGCTTTCCTTAATGGAGAGTTGGAAGAGGAAATCTATATGGATCAGCCAGATGGATTTGTAGTAAAGGGTCATGAAGGAAAAGTGTGTAGGTTGTTGAAGTCTTTGTATGGCCTTAAGCAAGCACCTAAGCAGTGGCACGAGAAGTTCGACAGAACTTTAACATCTGCCGGCTTTGTTGTGAATGAAGCTGACAAATGTGTGTATTACCGCTATGGTGGGGGTGAAGGAGTGATTACGTATGCGTATGTTGGTGACATCTTGATCTTGAGACGAACCTTAATGTGATTAAGGAAGTCAAGGACTTTCTGTCCGCGAATTTTGAAATGAAAGATTTGGGAGTAGCGGATGTCATCTTAAACATTAAGTTGTTAAGAGAAGATGATGGTGGGATAACTCTTGAGCAGTCCCATTATGTGGAAAAGGTGTTGAGTCGCTTTGGCTTTAGAGATTGTAAACTGCTCCAGCGCCATATGATCCAAGTGTGCTATTACGAAAAAACCAGCGTATAGCAAAGGATCAATTGAGATATTCCCAAATCATTGGTTCATCGATGTATTTAGCTAGTGCAACAAGACACGATATCTCGTTTCTTTGTGAGCAAACTTAGCGATTTGTTTCAAATCCGGAGATGATCATTGGCATGCTCTTGAGAGAGTGATGCGCTATCTAAAGGGGACATCAAGTTATGGTATTCACTACACCGGGTACCCAAGGGTACTAAAGGGTTATAGTGATTCAAACTGGATATCCGATGCTGATGAGATAAAAGCCACAAGTGGATTTGTATTCACATTAGGTGGTGGAGCTGTTTCCTGGAAGTCTTGCAAGCAGACCATCTTAACGAGGTCTACAATGGAAGCAGAACTCACAGCATTAGACACTGCCACTATGGAAGCCGATTGGCTGTGTGAGCTTGCGATGGACTTACCGGTGGTTGAAAAACCGGTGCCTGCTATCCTTTTGAACTGTGACAATCAGACGGTGATTGCCAAGGTGAACAGTTCAAAGGATAACATGAAGTCATCAAGGCATGTTAAGAGGCGGTTGAAGTCTGTCAGAAAGATGAGAAACTCCGGAGTTATAGCATTGGACTATGTCCAGACGGCTAAAAACCTGGCAGATCCCTTTACAAAGGGACTATCACGGAATGTGATAGATGAAGCATCAAGAGAGATGGGCTTGAGACCCACATGAAAGTCATGTTTTAGTGGTAACTCATCCTATTTGATCGGAGATCCCGTGAATTAGGATGTTGAGACAAGTTAGTGACTGGCTGAGAGGAGAGTACTATTGTACTTAACCCACTCCGTTTGAGATGCACTACTCTCCTATTCTGTATGGCAGGTTGGTTATACCTTAATGTGTTTCGAGTGGCTTTTAATAAAGCAGAGATGTTGTCCTACAGAACATCTTATGAGGAATACACCTATATGAGCTCGACTACTAGTCATAGTCTATGAGATTGGGTGATCTCTAGAGGCTCATGAAAGGCAAAGGAGTATGACTTATACGCTCCAAACCGAGGGGATGCATTTAGCAGCCTAGTATCAGTAAAGGACTTTGGTGAAACTTCGTTACTTTCAAACTGTCAATTCAAGGCTTAGTCCATTGTTCGGTTGTGGATGAGTGTAACCTTTGTTCTAGGTGGAAGTTCAACTTAACAGTCTCCATCAAACACCGGTATATCAAACTACGATGGGCGAGAGTATTTCAAATGTGCCTATGAAATTTGGTGGGGATTGTTAGAATAATTATGGGGTTGGCCCATTTAATTATTTTAATGAAATTCCAAGAGGCCCATTTAATACTAAACCGTTCGGGAAATTGGGAGGAGAATATCTCAACTTAAATAGTTGGATTGTGGTTCTCCCAATTAGAAAAGTGAGAAAAGAGAGCCGAGGTGTGACGTGGGCGTGAGCGTGACGTGTCGAGCAGGCGAAGCTCTCCCGAGCAGGCGATCTCTCCTGAGCCGGGCGACCTCTCCTGGCAGGCGACCTCTCCTCGAGCAGGGCGACCTCACCTGAGCACAGGCGACTGATGACAATGGCTGGTTTGGTGGCGTCCGTTCACGTGAACCGACAACAATAGCCAGATTAATGGCGTCCGTTACTAGTGCTTGATGGCGTCCAGGTTCGACGAACCTTCTCTTCCTGGCGCCTATAAAAGCATGAGCACCTCGCCCTGTGTAATACCCTCTCGCTCTCAAGAGCTCTCTTCCCCGCATATTCCATTCTTCCATCTCAGAAGGCCGCTGCTTTTTGCGTTCCGCCTCTGTTTCCTTGCGCGCTGAGGAGCGGAGGGAGCGAGCCTCCGGAACCTTGTCCTTCTCGAGATCCTGCTCGGGATAGAAGGCCGATAAGGTTTTTGGGGAGCGTTCTCACGCGACTGCTCAAGTTTCCCTGCTGGTTCAGCTTCATCTACACAGCATCGACGTTCGACTGCACCGACCTCTCCACTGCATCAAAGGCATCTCTGCACCAACTTGTGATCGTCTACATCAACCGTCATGGCGGCTGAGAATGTGCAAGTCATTCCTCCGCCAGCGCCGGCGTCTGTGCCTGTAGTGGCTGCGGCTCCGGCTCAAGGGTATATTTGTTTATACCGGGCTTTTGTCCTTTTGTTTTCCTGTTCATTAGACCTTGCGTATGAGATAGATATTTTTATATCTAGTACCGCTGGTCTTGAACTGGAAACTGACAATTGTTTAATTATGATTTACATAATTTTGTGGATTAAAATATTGAGAAAATTCCTAATATTTCCAACAGTATCATCTTCAAATAATCACCAGTGCCGAGGCAGTGATGATATTTCTTCTTCTATGCATTCAAATTGTTCTTTACACTCAAAGCTTTACCTTCTTTAGACTACTTGTACTCTACAAATGCATATCAGTGATCTGCCAACTTTGGGTACATGTTGAAGTCGTGCATTAAATCCTCCTAGACATATTTTGTGTTCAACTGATTTTTTCCAAGTTTGGAAGTTGATGGCCATTTCCTGCAGTGTGTGTTTCTTCACCAGCGCTTTGGTCCCTTCAAAAATACTGAATGTCTCTTTCATATAGGCCCAGAGCATGTTTTTGGTGTCACTAGAGATCTCGTCTCTATTGTGCGGTAGTGAAGCACGCAGGTTCAGGTTGCTTAGAAAATAAAGAAATGGATCAAATCATATTATATAGCTGCTATACATAAGATTAGTCACTATAAATGAGATAGGCTTCAAGTTACTAATCCTATAAAAGGACCATGTATCGATCATATATATCAATGGTCGAAGCAATATTAGGGTCTAACCCATCTATTGATACGACCCAAGCGTGAGGAGTGCTGCAAGCCTTCTATCATCCAGGCAAGGCAATATTTTTCCTTTCATTTGTGAGAAAATCATGGAATTGTTTTTGTTCACTCCCATGCTATGGTACATACTAATTATGTAAATGATGATTTAAACATTCATATGTTGTTCCATTTTTCTAGTGCCAACTCTTATTAGATCATATAAATAGTAAATAGCAAAAAGATGGCCTAAAACGAATAAAGGGTTTTCAGTTCCTTTTGACTTTTTCACTGCGTAGTGTTTACCCACTTATTGGTTTTGATGTCCATTGCAATAAACAGTTTCTCATGACATTACATGGCTTATTCATTGTAGAATTCTAATCCCTCTAATTAAAAAGAGATGTTGTTTTGGACTACAATCCTACTTACCAAAAGATGCCAGAAGGAAGAGTGATGCTGCAATAACTACTGCAAAATCAGTTTGTTTAGGTTGGCTATCTCTATCACCATACTTGTTGGCGGTCACAGTTGGGTGAGACAGAGGCCCTGAGATTTACTAGGCAATCGAAGGCAATTAAGTAAAGGATGTGGTACTATTATTAAGAATTTCAATCTCTATTCTCTAGTAAAATCAAAATCAACTTTCCTATCTAAGTTTGTAGTGGAGGATGGATGAAAAGGAACATGCTTGCACTTGGCATTTGGGCTATTCGATGCAATTCTGAAATCCTATCAATCGTTATGCTGAAATCACTCTTTTTGAATGATGAGTGGAAAAGGTACTTGCTGGCACACATTATGATGGTTTAGACAACCTAGAAGTAAAACATGCGCATCATAAATGTCAACACAACAAATCTCCTAATTCATTTTACAGTTGTCCAAACAAGGTCCACAGATGACAAACTAAAGCATTTATAGAAGAACATGGGGTTCAAGTGGTAGTTGAAACATGCTTCATGCTAGCTAGGGATTTTATTCGGAACATCCAATTTATAATTTTTTGAGCAAAAAAAGATAGATCAAATTTATAATGGACAAAAAACTGAATGGTTTGATCAGTCTTTTCCATTATCTAAAAAAAAGGCTTGATCGACTAAGTTAATTGACTGGCACTGGCTCCATAGCTTCAGCCTCCTTTCTCAACTCCTCGAACAGAGCTGATGACAAGTATCTCTCCCCCAAGCTCGGAAGAACAGTCTGAAACGATAGTTTGCTGCTTAGTCTTCTGAAATCACTTGTTGCCAACATTGTGATTCAATGCATAAAGATTAGCGTGTGCAGCTTACCACAATGAGCTTTCCTTTGTTCTCCGGCTTTTTTGCGAGTTCAAGAGCTGCAACTGTGTTGGCCCCCGATGATATTCCCACCTGCAAAGAATTTAATAAGTTTAGTAATCGTCCAT